>JAREIS010000486.1:0-492139 GCA_030060385.1 Muscicapa striata striata | reverse complement strand
TTGTCATTCCCTTGCTCTGATTTGCTTGATAATAAATTCAATTATTTTCCCTGTCTGGGCCTTTTATTCCCATGATGGATGAGAGGTCTCTTTCTGCCTTCATTGCGTCCCTCGAGCCTTTCCTGATGTGTTCTGTTCCCCACCCAGGGTGAGGAGGAGAGGGACAGAGCAGTTTTGCTGGCACCGGGCACCTGGCCAGGCCCAGCCCACCCCAATCATCCCTGCAATAATTCACTCCTATCCCACCATTACCCGGTCCCAGGGCGGGTCCGGCTTCACGGGCAGGTGCCTGGAGTGAGAGGAGGCAGCTGGTGCCAGGGTGTGAAATGTCTTTGCTGCGAACTGGAGGGAGAGGAGGAGGAGAAAGTGGTGCAGAGTAAAGGGGAGAGAAAGAGGGACAAGGCTGGAGCGGTGGAAAGGGGCGGGGATGGGCATGGGGCAGGCGGGCATTTTGCATTCCAGCTCTGAGGGAGGAAATGGAAAACTGCCAAATGCATCCAGGAGAAGAGGGGAGAAACAGCAGGTGCTGGATATCGCCGACAATTGGGATTCATTTCTGTGCCTGAGCTGCCAAGGCCGGCAGACTCCGAGCCCCGCCGGAGCCGCCAGCGCTGCGCTGTGCCTTGCCCTGCCCTGCCCTGGCTCAGCCCGCCTGAGGAGAGCACCCAGGAGCTTCCCCGGGGCTGCCGATCTTCAGTAACTTCTGCGCTGTGGGGCGCTTTTCTTAGTGGTTCTTTTGAGAAAAGAGGGACCTCCCTCCACCGCCAAACTCCGCCTCCTGCTTGGTCAAAACTACAAAATCCGCTCCGTCCCTCACACTGTTCGTTTGCAGCGGCGCTGTCCGCGTCTGGGGTCGGGCCGGGCCGGAGCTTCTCTGTCCCGGGGCTTTGGTGCCGGTCCGGGCAGGCGGCCCCGGAGCTCGGAGGGGCAGAAGGTTCCTCAGGAGATTCCCGGGTGAGTGCAGGGCCACGCCTGTGGCCTCTCGGGAGGGGCCAGTGTCCCTGGCAAGGCCAGGGCTGGCAGGTGTGTGGCTGTTTCCCGATGTGTGGAAGAGGCCTCGTGCTCCGCTCGGCCCCAGCAGGGGCTGGAAGCGGCAGCCGCAGCTGCCCCCAAGGCTGTGCAGCTCTCCTGCTGCAGCCTGTCCCCAGCCCGCTGTCCCTGGCTGTCCCCACAGCTGTGTCCCTGCCTGTGTCCAGGCTCTTGGCTCTGTGGCTGCAGCTGAGGGAGGAGCAAACAGGCTGAGAGCTCCTTCTGTGCTCCCGGGCCATTGGGTGGGGATGTGAGGGCCAGACTTGGTTTTCCTAAGCTGTAGGTCAGTCTTGTCTCCTCCTTGTGACCTTAGCAAAAGGCACAGGAGGCACTGGAATTTTTCTTACCTACACAGAGTAAAATCTTTCTTTTTCCATGTCTTGCTCACGTCCCCCATACTCCCAGTTTTCTCCCCCCTCTTCCTACCATTAGAAGTTGTATCTGAATTGCCTCACTCACTCCCTGCCTGGGATTTCTCCAGCAGTGCTTGGTGGTTTGGAGATAAACCTTATCACAGCATTTATTGTGTGTGCTCTGCCTGAATGTGGAAAAGGAGGGAGAATTGTTTGGATTCATAATGTGACGTGCATTAAATAGGGAGAAATGGAAGGATCTGCAAAGTGTCTGGAACTCTTGCACATGGCAGAAGATCACTTCCAGTAATCTGTTGATGTGCCAGAAAGGTAAGAGCTGCTTGAAATTCATTAATATCAGATATCCTGCCTACAAATCCTTTAACTGACCTTTAAAATCCTTGTTCCAGAAAACCTGAACCCTTTTCTGCATTGTACATTTGACGTGGCTGCTGTGGCCAGGACATACAAGTACTAATTCCTCTAGAACACTCTACCAGGAGAAATTCTTGCTTGAGTAACTCTTTATCTCGGTTTTGTGAAATGCAGAGCTCTTCCAAGTGGGTTAAGAGGTGACTGAAAAGCATTATTTGCTTGGTTGACTGTAGGAAGTGTATAAAGTTTCATGGAAAAGCAGTGAATAATAAATACTGAGTAATCTGTCTGCTTTGTTCCAGGAGCTTGCTGGAAGATCAAATCCTAAAAATAAATGACTACAAAATTACCTGAGGCTTTGCCAGCTCATAACATCTTGAATGTTAGTTTTTTGAGTTTCCAGTACGTGCTGTTTGGGATCTGGCAATCTTGATATTTACCAAGGCCTAATAAATATAAAGTAAAAGAGCCATGACAAATGGGCTTTGGAGCCATCAGCTGGGAATTGCAGGGACTGGCTGTGTCCTGTTTTGGCCAATACTCTGTGTGGTACTCTGGTATTTCCCCCAGGTTCATTTCCCTTTTTGATGCGCTTGCACAGAAGGGAAAATGAAGAATTTGAGTGAAAACCTGGATGCAGATCATGTGGTCCCATTGAATCAATTTCAGGAAATTGATTTTTTTCTTCTAGCTCTGTTGAAGTGAGCCCAGGTGATGAAATCCTGACCCTACTACAGACAACATGCATTGATTTGAAGGAATTTGAGAGAGAAGCAGCTTGTCTTCCTCCAGAGGATGGTGAGCTGGATGGGAGAATTATTTGATGATTAGATGATTATTTGTGGGAATGTTGACAGCTGTGAAGAGAAAGCCAGTCATTAGTCATGAAGCCAACCTTCATTAAGGCTAAATCCTGGATTGGCTCTCCCTTTTTAGAGTGAGCCTTTGTTCTTCCACTTAGTGGCCAAAGGATTCTCAGTGACTAGAGTGGTATCTCTTAGTTTGAAGCTGTGGAATGTTGCACTCTGCTGCTGCCCTGTGGTTGATGCTGTGATGCAGAGAATCAGAGTTTGAAGGTGTTCTGCTGAGCAGGGGCCTGAAGCAAACCCATAGCAGTGAAGATGTACTTGATTTAATTCAGCTTGGTACCACTCTGACACTGGTGCAGGTTAAAGTGCTGCAAGCTGAGCTGCTCTCTGTCCCTCAGGTTGGTTTTGTGGTCTTCAAATATTTTTCTGTCATTCCAGGAATTCCTGCACTCATTGTTTCCTGTCTAATCCATATAGGCTTCAAAATTCTGGGGACTTCTAAGTTCAAATGTTCCCTCTTCAATCCTGGCTTGAGAGAAATCAGTATGGCTTGTGCCTCTGTCAGGCTTATGCAAGCAGAAAAGCTTTATTTATTTAAAAATATTTTTATATTTCAGGTCATCTGATGAATCCCATGTTACCTTTGACGTGGATTCTTTTACAAAAGCACTGGACAGAATTTTAGGTGAGATTGCTTCTTTATTTGAAACAAATCCCAGCACTGATTTCTTTGCTGTTTTACTGACACAAAATAATCCCCAGGAGCAGACTGGGAGGAGCTGGATTCTGATGATCTGGATGAAAGTGGCCATTCTGAGTAAGGTGGTCAGAACCTTCCCACGTGCAAGCAAAGTGTGCTGTAGTTAAACCATAATATGTTTTTCCAAACAAAGCTTCCCTAAGCTTTGAATTGGCACATCTTTTCCAAGACTTAGTTTCATTTCCCTGTTCTCAGTAGTAGGGCAAGCAGCTGCAGCTTGACTTTGGTGAGTTCCTGTAGCAGTTTGCTCCCATAGGAAGCTGAGCCAGGACTCAGCAACACTTTCTGTCCTTCTCTTGGGACTTAATCTGGGTAATGGACAGTGATGGTTTTTAGCTGGCATGAGCATTTGGTGGCTGAATTCCTGTCTGTCAAGACTCTGGAATGTAATTTCTTGGCTGCAGAACTGTTGGTTTTTTTCCTCTTATGGGTTCCCTTTTTCCCCCCCTTAAATCTGCTCATACAATCTGACAAACCTTTCTCCTTGTGCTTGCAGGCAGGTTCTGTTGGAGCAGCCACATCTGAGAGCGCTGGCCCTGATTCTGGAGCTGAGGATGCTGAGCTGGCACCCCTGGACGTGGACATGAACCTGGTGGCAAAGCTGCTGGAGTCCTACAGTGCCCAGGCTGGCCTGGCAGTGCCCACCTGGAACATTTGACAGAGCATGGGGCTGGCTTTAGCTGAGAACACAGATCTCACTGGCTCCAGCAGCCGAGCAGCGCAGTGAGAGACTTTGGACAAGACGCAGCTGGGGGGGAAACGAAGCACAGACAGACGAGCAGGGTGGGGAACAAGAGGCCAAAGGTTTTAATTCTGAGTGTTCTGTTCATTATGTGTCACTTCAGCCAAGTGAATATACCTGCAAAAGCCTTCTGTTTGGACACTGTCTTGGATAGAAAGGAGAATTTCCCAGTGCTGACACATTTTCAGGAAACTGAAAAATGATGTTGTGACTCAAATGAAACTCTTATTACAAAAATCTCTCTTCCATTTTTCCAATCAGGGATCCAATTTGCCACATTTCTAAAATGCTCTTTTACACATTGCTAAATGGTTTCAATACCTGGGAAGCAGTTCTTGTTCTGAAAATGCTGCTGCCTTCAGGGGGAGGTGGGGAAATGCCACATGAGAGGAAGAGTCTCCTGGATTTGGGAACGCTGGTTAAATGTTGGGCAGACATTGAATTCTTCCCAAAAGCACAATGCTGCATTGTAAGAACTTCTGACAATTAACTGTAAGAGCCTGTTCCTTATTAAGCACAAGGATTTGAAGAGTAATTGGATCAAATATGTAAATATTGCCCAGAAGTATTTCTAAAATTAATTTAAATAAAAAAAGGAATACAACTTGTTTAATTAATATTTTTTGGAAGGTGTGCAGAACTTCCTCAGTGAAGTATCACTTTTTGGTGTGAAAGTGTTTTCATAATTGGTCATTTTCTGAATTCCATTCTTGCTGAATGTTGGTATCATGCCAGTAGTAGCTGTAGGTGAGCCCAGGCTGAAGAGTTTGGGGTTTTTTCAGTGAAGATGTGGCTAGAAGGTGTGCTGCATGTTGCTTTCACATGGAAAGAAAAATCTATGCTAAATATGACAACTTTAGTTTCAACTAGATAAATTTGATATAAAATACATAGAAATTCTTCATTTACAGACACCAACAATGCAGTTCTGTCAGGTCAAAATTAGCTTAATTCTTTTTCATTCACTAATTAATCTGTTGTCCTCCACTGATATTGTATAATTTACTTTGTCAGCAGCTCATGGAGAGCACTGGCATGCTGGACAGGGATTACAGATGGACAACAAGAGCTGGGAAGTGTAAAGAAGGTTCTGCTAAATTTCAAGGAATTTAGACTGCTGAGAGGTGAGGTGAACTGCAGACTCAGACAAATCTATGATGGAAAAATGGGGCTGACAGAGGTTTTTTAATTTAGAGAAGGATAATGAGCAGTTAGTGGTGGAAAACAGAGGTACTTGAACCTTGGAAAGTGTTTGTGTTTGACCAGGGAAGGTAATCAACACTGAAACTACATAAAATTCTGCACTGATGAGTAGTTAGATCAAGTTTAGGTACTTCCAAAAATAATTGACTTTAGGAATATGATCACATTTTCCTGTCCTGTTGCCTGTGCTATACAAAAGGTCAAAACAGATTGAAGGACTCTTGTAGTGCATGAGGAAAACTCCTAATCTGAGGTTCAGACCAAAGCTGCTCTTCTGGAAACGCTCCAGCTGATCTTGCTGCTTGGATAATCTCACTTTTCCATCAGTGGGACTGTGATTGCTCTGGGGCTGTGCTCATTCCAACTATTTACATTTGTTCAGCAGCTTCACAGTGGAGACCTTCAAGGCTCTGGAAGAGCTCACAGGAGAGTTTGCCATGGAAGAATGAGAATTTCCATGCTGCCTCTTCCACTGCTTGGAAGTAACACACGAGGCATCTCTGCTTTTAATTTTGAGAGTGAAGGAAGCCTGATGGAATTAATAAGGTAAGACAAGTGTGGTGTGGTTCCCTTTCAGCAGATTTCTACTAGAGCATATCCTGAAGTTGTTCAGTTAGCATCTCATTCCAACACAATTTATTCACTTTGCTCACCTGAGCATCTGCCTTTTGTACAGCCCTGGTCATCCTGGAACTTCTGACCCTTCCCAAGCCTGTGGTTTTCTTGTTTGTGGCTTGACCCCTGCAGCCCCAGTTGTGAACAGTGCAGTGGTCAAGCAGGAAAACAAATCATGGATCTTTCATCTTCCACCTGTGAGATCAAAGTTAACCCCAGGGCACACAGAGACCTTTAACCTCTTAAAACTCCCCTGAACACCTGGGCACTGGCTGCTGCCACTCTTCCCACTGCTGAGTTTTATGGAGCAGCCTCAGGAGTCAGCAGCCCCCAAAACTCCTCCTGCAATTAAACAGGTTTGGTGTCCCCTGGGATGCTGCAAAGGCTGCAGCAGCACCTGCCCTCCCTTTGGCCATTTACATCTTTGGGCTGGAACACAGAGCATCTGATCTGGCAGATCTGAGGGGGAAATCTCTTCTGCCAGCTTGCTTTATTCCCCTTGGAATATTCCTTGCCAGGGAGGGATGGCAGGTCTTTGGGGGTGACAGGGCTCTGTGAGGCTGTGGGGTGTGGGAGCACTGACAGGCAGGACTAAGAGCTTTTTAGAGCTGCTTTTAAGGCTACCTGGGCACACCTTGCAGGTGATCTCTCTTCTGGAACAATGGTGAGAGTGATGCCTTAGGATTTGAGCTTTTATATTGTTCATGTCTTGGTAATCCTGCAATCCTTTAGTGTATTACTCTGAGCTCCATACAGAGTGTTTGTTAGCTGCTGCTTTCCCATTTTGGTCAGACACAACAGTTTGTTGAGAAATGTAAATGAAAGGGAGTTGGAGGGGAGCAAACTTGGGGTAAATGACTTAATTACCTGAAGTTGTAATGGGAAGATTAACCTCCAATATGCAAATGGATCAAACTTATAAAGTGTGAAAAACCCTAACTTTTTCCCTGAAGGAGAAAGGATTTTAAATTGAGGGGAAACCCTCCTTTTCCCTCACTGTCTGTGTTTAAACTGGGCAATCCCCATTCACCTGCAGTATTTAGGGTATCCATTGAAAGAAACCTGCCTTGCCCATTTTTCAAAGGATATAAATTGATTGGGAATCCCCATTTTCTTGTTTAAATAGAACAGGGAACATCAGTTTGAAATGAGGGCAAACCCTCCATTTTCATCATCTTTAAGTTTAAATTGACAGGGAATCTTTGTTGTGCCTTATTTTTTAGGGGTTTAAATTGGTAGAAACCCCTACTGATTCCATAATTTGAGAGATTTACATTGAGGGGCAAAAAAAAAGTGCTGAGGGAAAAAAAAGGTAGAAAAAGAGGGCAGGAAAAAAAAAGCCAATAGAAAGGTAGGGAAAAAAGGGCAGGGAAAAAAAGGTGGGGAAAAAAGGCATCAAAAAAGGGAGAGTGTGAAAAATGAGGTTTACTTTTTTGGTAAAATTTATAAGCTTAATAAAGGACAATAGGAGACAACGATAATAAAGCAAAGTTTAGCAGCTGGGTGCTTTAGCTCAGCCAAGAGCATATCTGTTATTTTGGAGACTTCCTTTATATATTTTTAAATTGTATCAGTCTACTGTATAATTATAAATAATTATGCATATTTAAACTTTTTTTAAACTAATTTACATATTTTAAGAAATTTTTAGCATCTTTTTTTGGGGTTGTTTATTTAGAGAATGCGTATTTTTTTTGGTGTATTTTGGTTTTAGTTTGTTTTTATTATTGCTTTTAGTTTAGGGCTTTGGTCTGTACTTTTTACAGATGGTAGGTGTTGATAGTAGTAGGGGTTTTATTACATGTTTATTGGATGTTATTTTAATTAAGCAGGCAGTATAAGTATATTAGTTATTATTATGTTTAAGTTTAGTTAATAGCAGAAATAAAAGCTGTATTTTTATAGTAAGGTTCAGACCACACTTCCCTTTTTTGAATTGCTGAGAGTTCTTAAACTTACCTGCAGTTATAAGGCCAAGTAGTTACAATTTTGGAGTACATTCTAGTTTAATCCAGCTGTCCTCCATACTGCATACTCACAGCAGCCATATTTAACTCTCATATGATGTGTGAATTTGCTTCTGTCCTTTATCTCAAACCTCACCCTTCATGGTTTTTCTGCTTCTTTTAATATGCTAGTAAATCTTCTGTGTCCTTTACAATATTTCCATGGATAAAACCAGTGGAACTGTACATAAAGGATTCTACCAATGCTGAGCACAAGGACCAGTGGATGCTGTATCAGCTTTCCATCTCTTGCCAGGTTGAAAAGTGAGCAGGATTTAGATGGGAGCTGAAGGCTGGGGCAGCTCAGTCTGTTCAAGCAGTGCCTCAGACTGAACACAGGAATTGTACCTGTGTAATTACAGCTTGTTCTGACAACCTGCCTGCTGCAGCTGCTCGTGGTTCCTGCAGAAAGGTTTCCTGACAAATTACTTTTACAAGGTCAAATTGTCAGGGTGTTCCAATGAGTGCTTGAGTCCTCTCAGGCTAAACATCAGGCTCAGTGTGTGTCCACAGTGCTGGTTTTAAGGTGAAACAATTTCTTTGTGTGAGAACTGTAATACTGAAGTCAGACTTTCTGCCATGCACAGTGAATACCCCTCTGGATAGGAAAGTGTGACCTTTCTGCACAGCAGCCCAGGTGATGGGAGAGCTTGTGGTCAGTGAATTTTCTACCCACACTGTTTCCAGATAAGATTTTTCTGAGCAGACATCAAACCAGTTGTGTCATGAGGTTTGGTTCCTTCAGTCCTCTGCTGGCACCTGTTGGAGATCAACATGAGTTTTCTGCCTTGCTGCTTTTGGGAGGTCAATGGAATGCTGCTCTCAACACACTAACCAAAAAAGTTACTTAGTGATTAATCAGATTAATGCTGTCATTCCATATCCTGCTGACTTTTAACACCTGTGAGCAACTGGGCTGTAATGCCCCAGCTGCTTTCTAGTGCTGTAAATCCCTAAAAGCAGAGGGGTCTCAGTGATTGATACAAGCCAAGTGTTCCCAAAGAGGATTCAGTGAAGGGATGCACTCTTGAGAGAATGTGTTGCTCTGTCCCTTTTGCCTGCCTGGTACCTTTTCCATGGGAAACCCTGCTGTGTTTTGGTGAGGAATCCTCTGCCAGGAGTTGCCTGTTCCTTTTTCTAGGTCATTTGCCTTTTTGGAGCATGTCCTGTCTTGACTGCAGTGAGTGTTCTTCAGGCTTCAGACAGATTTCTGAGGCAAATCAAGTGAGGACAATGTCCTTCACCTTGTTTTTCTGTGTACTGCCTATCATCACTCCTGCTTGCTTAACATCAGGAAAGGAGGTCACCAGTGTTGTTTCATAACTAAGTCAAAAGTGTCTGGATTAAGATTTTATAAAACAGTATAAAGTGTAATGCTTTTCCAAAGATGTGATGTGATTATTATCTTGTAGTTGTTCTAGCTCTACCAAAATAACAAAACAACCCTATTTGAGTAGATTGAAAAGTAGATTTTTCTCTTACTGGTAACTAAAATACCAGGAAGGGTGTTGGTATGTGCTACCACAGCCTGAAATAATCCCCTCCCAACCTCCTGAAGTAAAAGTAATCTGAGCAAACACACTATATCTTAACAGTGTGAAAGACTTATTTTTTCAACTTGCTGCTCAAGTGTCAGGGCTCCAGATTTTTATCACTGCTCACCTGCAGGGAATCCCAGTGGTGGCAATCAGGGAGACATCCCTGCTCCCCCTCCAAGCACCTGGCTTTGCAATCCTGGCATCTGAACTGTGACCAAGCAGGCAGAAAGAGTCCTGAATCAGCAGCAGATTCTGAATCAGCAGCAGAAATCAGATTTCACCTGTATCTTTCACTGAGTTTTCCTTGCCCAGATCTCCTTGTTGTTCTTCCTCCAGAGAGGCAGGACATCAGTAAAACCAGGCCAGCTCTCCTGGCAAGGCACAGACTTTGGCCTCAGGGTTAGAGCCACTGATCCTTGCAGGATTTTTCTCTGTTCTAAGTGCAGTTCTTGTTGCAGCAGTTCCTGTCAGCATTATCTGTGGTCTTCTAAAATGCTTATGTCTAAAATGCTTAGGTCTTGCTTTTCCCCTCTCTGCCAGCAGATAGCTCTGTTCTCTTTCTAGGGACAGAAGTAACTGTCTTACTGATGGGGAAAATGTAGAAGCCCGTTGAACATTTACCAAGAAAAAAATAATTGGATACTTTATATGAAAATGAAGATTAAAGGGAAGAGACAGAAGAAGAGGAGGGCAAACAGGCAGTGGCTTTTTGATAGCTCTCCCAGATCCATATAAACACAGACAATGGAAAGAGCCACTGTCCCTTTACTTTTGTTCTGGGAAAAAGTCTGCATTCCAAATCCATCAAAGACAGGACAAATGGAGCAAAATGGGACATTGGTGCTGTGGAGTCAGTGACAGCTGCTCACAATAAGTCTGATGTTTTGGAACCAAGGATTTTATTGCACATTTGCTTCAAATCATGGGATCTCAGAGGTGATCCACTGCACATGGGACTGTCAGATCAGTTCAGAGACCTCTGTAGGTCGGTGTGTCCCAGTGGTGCTGTCCTCACTGTAACAGAGCCCTTGCCTCCAGGGGCTCTGGAAGCTTTTCTGCTGAGCTTTCACAGCTCTGGTGGGATCACAGAGCCAGTGAAGCCCTGCCTAAGCAGTCTGGGCAGTCTGCTGCTGCAGCCACTCACGGATCAGCTGGTGAGCAATGGCCTGTTTGGGAGGGAACCAGGGTAAAATACTACCATCACCTTGCTTTGAAGAGCTGGGCTTTCTCTTCAGACCCTCCACAATTTCCTCCAGGCCAAACCAACGGGCTTCCTCCAGTTCCAGGGTGTCCACACTGATCTGGAGAGAATTCAGAGTTTCTTAAATCAGCTTGGAATGTGGGCAGTGGTGCCTTGCCCATTCTTGTTTCCACAAAGATCCTATGCTGGAATGCCCAGGGTGCTGCATCCATGCCTGAATTAGGCCCTGATGCCAGTCCAGGGAAGGATATTCCCACCCACCAGCACTTTGCTGTGCTGGCTTCCTCAGGGAAGCCACAAACCAACCCTGCTCAATGGTTGCAAAGCAAAGTGGCTGAGCACAGTGATTAACACAGCAGAATCTTCTATGGCAAATGTGTGAGGGAACCTCCTCTGCAAAGTTCAGAGGAAAAAAAGACAGAAAAATACAGAGGTGCTGGGCTCTGAGTGCAATCTGGCACCTTGCAACAGAAGATGATGGGATTGTTTCCACGTTTGTTCTGCACTTGCAGAAAAAGCCAATGGAAAATGGCACTTAGAGAGGGTTTGATGCTCTCCCAGCTCAATTCCGTGGACTGAGGGAGGTTTTGCTCCCCGAGGCAGGCAGTGGAATAGCTCAGGGGAGCCGGGGCGCTCACCTCAGCCTGCTGAGCTGCCACCAGGGCGTGGCAGGCTATCATCAGGCAGCTGCTGGGGAAGGGCCAGTGCTGGGAAGCCGAGTAGCTCAGCGACTCCACCTCCAGCCCCACCTCTTCGGCCACTTCTCGCCGCACTGCCTGCTCCACGTTCTCACCTGGAACCGACCAGAGTCAGGCAAGGACGGCAGGGACACGCTTATCCCCATAGGTAGGGCTCACCCCCATGGGCAGGGCTCATCCCCATAGGCAAGGCTCATCCCCATGGGCAGGGCTCATCCCCATAGGCAAGGCTCATCCCCATGGGCTCATCCCCATAGGCAGGAGCTCCAGCTGTGCTGACCTGGAAGCACTTGCTGGCAGGATGCTCCATTAAATTAATCAACCTCTGATTAACACAGGCACCAGACACATTTTTGGCCACCATCTACGTACAGATGGTGGACAGAGCAATTCAGTTTTAAGCCATTTTCCCTCCTGTAACAAGAGGTCTGTAGTTTTTCTACTCAGCCAGAATGAGCTGAGCATTCTGCATGAGCCACAGAATGGATTGTAAAAGGATCAGAGGTTATAACCCAGCAAGTTTAAAGCTTATGTTTATTATCAGGGACTAGAACAACTGCTAGACACCTATAATTCCCATTCCCTTCAGGAACATAACAGCTATTTTGAATTCTGTCTGCATGCCAACACTGATCTGTTTAGATCTCATGTTTTTTTCTCAGCTATCACAGAATCACAGACTGGTTTGGGTTCGAAGGGATCATTAATTAAATGATTGAAGGATCATTTAGTTCTAACCCTCTGCCACCAGCATGGACACCTTCTGCTAGACCAGGCTGTCACCCAGATCTCACCCAGCTTGGCCTCGAACACATCTGGGGGTGGGGACACACATCACCTCTGTGTCCATCCTTCTCTGTGAGCAGGGGTTTGGCTGATGTCCCCACCCCCTGCATGCCACTCTGCTGGGTCAGAAGCCACTTACCCAGGTCACAGAAGCCTGACAGAGCTGTGAACATCCCTGCAGGAAAGGAGGGCTGTCGGGCGAGAAGGCAGCGGCTCCCATCTGACACCAGCGTGATCACCACTGGGGACATCTGCCACAAACCAAAAGAAATTCAGACTAAAGTGCAAATTTTCACTTTTCCTGGCTGGTTGAGGGTCACTGGCTGACAACAAAGTACCCAGCTATGCACAAGTCCCTTTTGCTGCTTCCCCCAGGGGTGACCCAGCCCTGTGTCCCCCACCTTGCTGTCAGGGGCTCACCTGTGGGTAGTAAGTGACTCCACTGGCGTGGCAGACACGTTTGCTGCCAGCTGGGTTCTTCTGAGTGGGCTGCCCAGTTCTGCTGCAGTACTGGTGGGAATCATGCCACCTCAGGAGGGACTGGGCCTGCCAACACAGAGGAACACAAGCCTCATTTACACCTGGAGGAATTAAAAATGCAGAGCAGTCTCCCTGAATAATGCTTTGTGTGCAGTCATGGGGATAAACTCTGATTATCTTTGGAAGCCTCAGAAAGGTAAATGAAGTATGGGCAGTGCTTTGAAAAGTGGCAGATTCTGCAATCTGTGTTTCCTACTTCTAAATTTGAGTATTTGGGAGAGGTGGGCGAGAGCTGTTGTTTATTGGGATATAATGGGAGTTGGATTAGGAAATGGACTATTCTAAAGAGTGCCCAAACCTGAATATTTTCTTGAAAAGTAGCCCAGGCATTACAAACATTGTAGAGCAGGAAAGGAAACACGAGCTATTTCTCCTTATGGGTCAAGACTGGCCTTTCCTTAGGCCTTCCAAACACAGGGCATCTGCAGAGCACCAGCTTCTAAGGGAGAGAATTTAAAAGAGCAGCTCTGAGGGAAGATGTGTAAGTTTGTTTGTGGTATCCAGTTTGCCTGATAGTTGTTGAGCTGAGGACAAACTGGGATGACATTTCAGCTAAATGGCATAAATTACTGTAATCATTTTTAAGCCACTTGTCTGCTTCTCCTTCCCCTTGCATCTTCCCTGTGGGAACACAAATTTGGGAAAACTGGTGTAATTTATAGTGTGTCTGTATCTAGGTTCCTGAAAGTGTACATTAGCTACTTCTAGAATATTAGATCATAAAACAATGTGGGAGATGAGAAGGGTTGATGTTAGAGATCACAGCTCCCTCAAGTAAAAAGCCCTGTCCAGTACCAAAGCCAGCAAAGGAGAATCCTCCCTGTCCACCACAAAGAGAGCCTTTCGTAGGTCAGTAAATGATCCCTGCAGCTCTGACTCAATGACTGATTTATCCAAGGCTCCTGTTAAAGGGAAAAAAAAAAAAAAAAAAAACAAAAAAATTTGATCTCATAAATTTCAACACCCACAGGCACAGGAGCAGCAGTGCAGCAGTGCAGCCCGTGGCTGTGACCTGCCACAGTCATAACAGCTCCTGCAGAGACTCAACCCAGCCCTCCCTGGCAGCACAGGCTCTCCCAAGGATCAGGGATGCAGCCCTGGCAGCACCTCCATCCCAGGGCATCAGACTGGTGCTGGCACAGGTGGAAGAGGAGTCATCCCAACCTAAATCCAGTGGGGTGGAAGAGGAGTCATCCCAACCTAAATCCAGTGGGGTGGAAGAGGAACCATCCCAACCTAAATCCAGTGGGGTGGAAGAGGAGTCATCCCAACCTAAATCCAGTGGGGTGGAAGAGGAGTCATCCCAACCTAAATCCAGTGGAGTGGAAGAGGAGTCATCCCAACCTAAATCCAGTGGGGTGGAAGAGGAACCATCCCAACCTAAATCCAGTGGGGTGGAAGAGGAACCATCCCAACCTAAATCCAGTGGGGTGGAAGAGGAACCATCCCAACCTAAATCCAGTGGGGTGGAAGAGGAACCATCCCAACCTAAATCCAGTGGGGTGGAAGAGGAGTCATCCCAACCTAAATCCAGTGGAGTGGAAGAGGAGTCATCCCAACCTAAATCCAGTGGGGTGGAAGAGGAACCATCCCAACCTAAATCCAGTGGGATGGAGGAGGAGTCATCCCAACATAAATCCAGTGGGGTTGAAGTGGAGTCATCCCAACCTAAACCCAGTGGGATAGAGGAGGAGTCATCCCAACCTAAATCTGGTGGGATGAAAAAGGAGTTATCCCAGCCTAAACCCAGTAGAGGAAGAGTCATCCCAACCTAAATCCAGTGGAGGAAGAGTAATCCCAACCTAAATCCAGTGGAGGAGGTGTCATCCCAACCCAAATCCAGTGGGATGGAAGAGGAACCATCCCAACCTAAATCCAGCGCGAAGCGCGGTCTGTGCTCATCCGAACAACCGATCAGCACCGACTTCTCCATCCACTGCTCAGCCTCTGGGAACTTCTCCAGAACCTGTCTTGTCTCTAAACAGCAGGGAAAGAGGAAGAGAAAGCTGTGATGAAGCAAATCCATACAGCCCTGGTGCTCTCTGGATATATTCAAGGCACAAGCTATCTTGGCTCAAGGCTGAATGCCCTTGTGCAAGAGGGGACCAGACAAGTGATCCCACCCAGGCAGAAACTTAAAATCTGGCTTTCCTCCTAAGCTGAAGGAAGTTTAGACCATGTCAGGCTAAGGTCCCAACATTATAATGCTTGGGGAGCAGCTGCCCATTGGTTTTGTCCTGCACCAGCCAATACCTTTCTCTCAAAGGAAACTTTTCCTACATTACACCACAAAGACATTTGTCAGTAAGATCTTGTTTGTTTTCCTGTCAGCCCTCTCTCTTCAAAAGGCACAGTCCCAAATGTTTTTAAACCTGACCATCTCAGAACAGATCAGGTTGATACCATGTGTGTGTCTCTCTGTTTCATACCAGCTGTGGGATCCACCAGGTGTTTCTTTCTGCATTTCTTTCTTACCTGCTGCACTGAGCTGTGGTACCAAATATTTCTTCCCAACTTTCTGCAGGAAGGGGGAGAGATTGTGAAAGAGGTAGAAAGTTCCTGAGGCCTGAGCTTGTCTACAAAGGCTGTCATCTTCCTTTAACTGATTTAAGTACCTGCAGAGAGAAAATGACTGGGGAGATGAACTGAAGAATGTGTTGAGACTATTGCTTATTTGGAGGTGTTTATTTAGCACAGAGCAGGGGGCTGAATGGGCAGGTCAGATTTAAGGTATTCCACGTGCCTGGGGAGTTTTGACAGCTGAGTCACTCTTTGGTGGGCTGCAGCCTCTAGTGAAGTTTGTGTGGCAGAAAACACTGCAGTTCTTACCTACCACACGAGTACTCTCAATCTGGAGATGCAAGAAGAGCAGTAACCCAGTCTCTCAATCCAAAAGGTCTGCTGTAAAGGCTGCAGGAAACCTTGTTCTTCCCTTTAATCCCCCCAGTCCCTCCCAGTTTGGAATATTCTGTGAATTTGGATGGCTCCAAATGCTGTTTGGTCAAACTGCTGAGCACTTCTGATGTTGAACCTGGTTCCCATCAGGCTACATGCTTTATGTTGCACCTGTCACACTGATGTGAGGGGTAAAAACCAAGTCTTAGGGCACAGATGGCTGGGGCTGAGCTAGGAAAAAAAAAATCATTGGGAAGAGGGTGTCAGCATATGCTCCTTTCAGGTTGTTTGAAGCAGTATTTAAAATGAGGTGAGCAGAACCACTTCAAGTCTGCCTGGTATTGTAGGAGCCCTCTAGCCAGGACAGGCAATCGTTAACAGAGCTCCAGCCTGAGAGAACCAGTTCTTAGAAGTGATTAAGGGAGTGGAGAGGCCTTGGCTGTTATAATTTACAAAGCTCACAAAGCATTTCTGTGTGATGGCTGAACTGTTAAAGGATTAACCCTGGGTCAGACTTAGGTAGGGCTGCTCTGGCCTCCCAGAACTCAGGAATCAGATGAGAACTTACCTCATTTTTCTCACATAGGTGGAGTGCAGCCTGCAGACCAGGGAGGAAACTCTCCTGTGCAGTGCTTGATACACTGCAGCCATAACCAAAACCTACAGCTGCTGTCTCTGCCTAAAAAAAGAGGCATAAAATGTGATGCAGCAGCCCTGCAGGGTTAAGTTTGGTTTAAAACCTGCAATAACCAGGTAAGTCCCCTTCTCACTGCAGAGTCTGCAGAATCTGCTTTCTAAAATGATCACTTCAGTCACACTTCAAACTCCATTTCAGGCCAGTTTTAGGACTACTTAAAGATACCTCAGTTTGTTTCCATCTCTGAGCGTGCACAGGCCTCACAGAGCTAGATTAGACCTTCCTGTCCCAAATGCCTGTGTCCCTGGGGAAAAGGGCAGGGAAGGTGGCTGCTCTTTTGCTGGTTTCCTACACAGTTGTGGTGGCCTCGATCCAACCACACATCCTAGTGCAGCACACAGTGGATCTGTGGGAAAGGCACTGATGCCAGCAGAGTGAAACACAAAATACCAGCTGCAGAAGAGAATTCCTGAGTTAGACAGGGGACAGCAGATGCAGCTAAATGTGGGATCATCTCCAGCTTTTTGTGCCAAAGAATCCCACCATGTTTTCAGCCCAGGCAGTCTCAGCTTGCAGCCTGACCTCAGCTTGAGAATGTCAGGAAATGGAGACAAAAACGAACTGTGGGGCAGAATCCTTGGGGGTCACTGAGAACATTTCACTCTGCAGACACAGAAAGTGAAACCCTGCACGGAGGAAGAAGTTAGTTTGCTTTGTTACAGACAAAAACGAACTGTGGGGCAGAATCCTTGGGGGTCACTGAGAACATATCACTATGCAGACACAGAAAGTGAAGCCCTTTATGGAAGAAGTTAGTTTGCTTTGTTACAGACAAAAACAGAGTTTGGGGCAGAATCCTTGGGGGTCACTGAGAATATTCTGCTCTGCAGCCACAGGAGGTGAAACCCTTTATGGAAGAAGTTAGTTTGCTTTGTTGCAGACACACGGGCAGTGCCAGGAAGGGTCTCAGCTCTCCCTCCAGCCCCAGAGGTGCCCCAGCAGACGCTCCTGCTGGCACGGGCAGCCTTTGCCGTGCGGCTCTGTCCCAGATCCCCTTTCCCCGCTGTCCCTGGGATCTGAGCCCGGAGCAGCTCGCTCTGCAAGTGTCACCGGCGGGGTGGGACCCAGGGCTGGCGTTCCCCGCGGGTCCCGCACTTACGGAGCCGTAGCTGTCCCCAGGGCTGTCCCCAGGAACGAGGACCCGCTGCGGATCCCGGGTGGCCTCGGAGGCTCCGCCTTTGGATTCTCGCCTGGAGTTTGTTCCTGTTCCTTGCTTTCTCTCTCTTTCCCTCCTTTTTTTTTTTTTTTTTTTTTTTTTTTTTTTTTTTTCCCGATATATCCAAAAGCTATGAGAAGAATGTCACATTCGTCTTTACAAACAAGCTGTGGGTTTGCTGGTAGATAAAACCACCACTGAGAGATAAAAGAAACAGTGGGATGGATTCCACTGATGGATGAATGGGAAAAAAAAAAAGATATTTGCCTTTACAAACAAAGTGTAGGTTTGCTGGTAAATGAAATTGGATATCGGAAGATGAAAGAAGCAATGGGGGGAAACCATGAATTCTATAAGAATTAAAAATTAAAAGGGAGGGTTGTATATTAGAGGGGAATCTCAGGTATCAGGCATCCCAGGAAGTCTGTGCCTCTCAAATACTTCAGCCAGTGGGGAAAGAGAGAGAGAGAAATGGAGCTGGAAAATTGGGATAAAAAGGAGGCTGACTTCTCCAAAAATCTGAGAGATCCCAGGGGAATGCCCCATGGCCTCTCCCTTTATTCGAATAAAGTAAAAGGACTCCTCTGTCTCCTTTTTGGACATAAACCTGTGGTGTTTGTGGATGAATTCTCCTGAGAGCTGGATACCCACAAATACCCACAGCTGGATTTGTCAGTGAACAGCTCTGATCAGAGAGCAAACACCCCGTGCCAGGGCACGTCAGAATAATGACAAATTACTTTCATTCCTTTGCAAGGGAGCAGATTCCTCTCCAGTATTGAAAACATTATTCTGGGTTGGAGCCTACCTGACTATATTTGGCACAAAGAGAATTTTATAAACACACAAAAAAGTAAATGTTTTCAGGGCAGCTTGTTGCTTTTTGGTCATGAATTGGGCCGTTCGAATCGAGAATTCACGTCATGTTATTTGAGAGCATAGCTTGTAAAAATAATAAACAGAATGTCCAGGGCAATAGTACTCTTGTTACCAGAGTTACACACAAGTTTAGGTTTAATTATGCCTGACTGCTATTTTTATGCTTCCTGAAACAGAGCAAGCCCAGTCTTATTAATCCACCAAGCTAATTGGATTAATGAACAAAACACATCTTCCCTTAATAAGATAAAGGATTGAAATATAATCTCTAAGGGAAGTATCCACCCTGCTGTTAAAACAAACCAACAGATTTATTGACCTTAACTGCCCCCAGATCTGGATCTTGCAAGAATAGCTGGCTTTGGAGAGAAGCAGCTGGAGGAGAAACTTGGGGCATCAAATCTTGGGACAGCCTCTCCATCTTGCTCAGTACCCCATGCTGGGAGCAATCCTGGGAGTGAAGTGAGGGCCTGGACACAAAAATTAATCTCTGATGGCTTTCTGTAGCTCACCAATTTGAGCTTTGGCAGGGCCCCAGAGGAACTGAATCCCAGAAACTCTCCTGATGCAGTAAGAGCAAACCAAAGGAGCAGGCAAAGAGGACACAGGTAGTAGGAACATCATCTGTTACATGGACAACATCAAGCTAAATCTTTGGTCCTGTGTTGCTAAAATTATTATTTTTTAAATCTAGGTTTGTAAAATACTCATGTTGGGGTTAGGAGTTGGTAAAAGATTTTTCCAAGCCATAAAAGCAGCCGAAAAATGTAATTCCAGACTAATAATGGTTATGCTGCTAATCTTGCTTTTTCTTTTTTTGTGTCTCTCCAGTTGCCCCCAGATAAGCAGAAATGAGCATTAGAATTCCTAGCAGCTGGTTAGCAATTGTAAAACAACTGTTAATTGCTTTAAACACATGAAACAGGAAAATCCACATGGAAAACTTGTGGTCAAGCCACAAGGAACTTCTTGGAAAGAAAAAGAAAAAAAAGAGTCCTTTTTTTAGGATGAGCTTAGGGAAAGACAAACCGCTTCTCTAAAGAGAAAGCTAATGAGTAGCCTTCCTCCCCATCATTAAATTTTAGATGCAAACTACCCAAATCTGACTTTTCTCCAGCCTTCAGCCCCATGCTGATCGACTTGTTGGTGCTCCCCACTGCCCATCTTACTTCCTAAAAATGCCTGGAGAACACAAAAAAGGATGAGAAGTGGCAGATCTCGCTTCTTGACAGAAATCTGACTGCGCCTCTAGAGCTTGTGAGGTTTTGCCAAATCTCTAGAAGCTGCTGTTAAATCTCTGGCTAGATGTTAGGGACTCTTTGGATAACGGGGCTTTAACTGGATGCTAGAAGCTTGGATATCATTCCAGTGTTTCCTGCTAGTTGTAGGAGTTGTATTTCTGTTGGAAGGTGACCAAGAGGAGAGGAAGGGAAGGCTTATTTTTTGACGGATAGTTGCACTAAAATCTGGCCTTCTTCCTGCTCAGTGCTGGCGATGCCGTCAGCTCTGGGGACACATCTGTGTCCACAGCTGGACTGGAAACCGCTAAATCCACCTCATGGCATTGTTTGCTTCTCCTGTGAGATGCGCTGCATCTCAGCACCCCCCAAAACGGGACAAAGCACCCCAGGTTTTGTCTTGGCAAGGTGGGTGGGAGCTGAGGTGAGAGGGAAAATCCCTCTTGGGGATCACCCTGCAGCCTCCAGTTCCCTCTCCTGGACGAGGTGTTTTTAAGGATGTGTGTTAGAGCGGGGTTTGGTCCCTGTAATGCCTTTGTCATCTCTCTGGTGGTGGTGTTGTGAAAGATTTCCAGCTGGGAGTGACTACAAATGCCTGTCTTTAAAAGTGGAAGGCTGGCTATGCCGGTGAGGAGGTGATGCTTTACTTGAAACCCTCATCCAAAGGGAAAGGAAAACATGCTTAGGAACATCCCTGATTCCACCTTAATCGCTGTAATCAATAAATAACCAGTTTATTGATGGAATCCCAGAAAGCAATGGGCAGGCAGCAGGCAGCACCCTGGTGTTTTAGGCCTTTTGCTGGCAACTTTTACTCCAAAAACACCGCTCTGAGGCCAGGCTTCCCACAGTCCCTGCTGTCCCGGGGGCAGTTCCCAGCCCCAGGAACCGGTACCGGTACCGGCACTGGCATGGTCTCTGCATGTTCAGTGTCTCCGGGCCAGTGCGGTGTGGTGCCACGCACATGGTGTCTCTGGGCCGGTACTGGCGTGGTCCCACGTGTGCGGTGTCTCCAGGCTGGTACCGGTGTGGTCCCACGTGTGCGGTGTCTCCGGGCCAGTACCGGTACCGGTGTGGTCCCACGTGCATGGTGTCTCTGGGCCGGTACCGGTGTGGTCCCACGTGTGCGGCGGTCGTGCTGACACAGGCCCCACCAGGAACTCCGTGTGGTTCCACCACAGTCCCACGTGTCTCTGGGCCGGTACTGGTGTGGTCCCACGTGCGCGGTGTCTCTGGGCCGGTACCGGTACTGGTGTGGTCCCACGCGCATGGTGTCTTCGGGCTGGTTCCGGCGTGGTCCCACGTGTGTGGTGTCTCCGGGCCGGTACCGGTGTGGTCCCACGTGTGTGGTGTCTCCGGGCCGGTACCGGTGTGGTCCCATGTGTGCGGCGTCTCCGGGCCGGTGCTGACACGGTCCCACATGTGCATTGGCTCCGTACTGGTACTGCCGCAGTCCCACGTGGGCGGTGTCTCGGTACCGGTGTGGTCCCACGTGGGCGGTGTCTCGGTACCGGTGTGGTCCCACGTGCACGGTGTCTCGGTACCGGCGTGGTCCCACGTGGGCGGTGTCTCGGTACCGGTGTGGTCCCACGCATGTGATGTCTCGGTACCGGCGTGGTCCCACGTGCACGGTGTCTCGGTACCGGTGTGGTCCCACGTGCGCGGCGTCTCGGTACCAGCGTGGTCCCACGTGCGCGGCGTCTCCGGGCTGGTGCTGGTTCCGGTGCAGTTCCACATTTGCACTGGCTTGCTACTGGTACCGGCGCAGTCCCGCGTGCACGACGTCTCCGGGCTGGTGCCGGTACTGGTGTGGTCCCACGTGTGCGGTGTCTCGGTACTGGTGTGGTCCCACGTGTGCGGTGTCTCGGTACCGGTGTGGTCCCACGCACTTGGTGTCTCGGTACCGGCGTGGTCCCACGTGTGTGGTGTCTCGGTACCGGCGTGGTCCCACGTGCGTGGTGTCCCGGTACCGGTGTGGTCCCACGTGCGCAGTGTGTCTGGGCCGATGCTGGTACTGGTGTGGTCCCCCGTGTGTGGTGTGCCGGTATTGGTACCGGTGTGGCCCCATGTGCCGGTTCTGGTGTCTTGCACTGGTTCTGGTGCGGTCCCACGTTGGCAGCATCCAGGCTCTGGTGCCAGTACCAGCGCGGTTGCCATGGGTTCGGTGTCCACGGTCTGGGGCCGGTACCGGTGTGGTGGTCCCGTGCGTGCGATGGCGTCAGGCCGCCGCGGCCCCTGGCCCTGTGCAGTGAGGCCGGGCCGGTGCCGGTACTGGCGCTGTCCCCACGTGCGTGGTGTTGCTTGTTCTGGTTCTGGTGCGGTCTCATGTGTGCGGTGTTCCCGGGCCGGTGTCGGCACCGGCGCGGTCCCTACATGAATGGTGTCTCTGGGCTGGTGCCGGTACCGGCACATTCCCACGTGGGGTTGCGCTCGGTCTGGTGCCGGTACTGATGCGGTCCCACGTGCGTGGTGTTTTGGTACCAGCACTGACGCGGTGCCACGTGCCCGGTGCCTCGGTACCAGTGCCGGTACCAGTGCCAGTACCAGCACAGTGCCACGTGTGTGGTGTCTCGGTACCGGTACTGGCACGGTCCCACATGCGCGGTGTGCCCAGCCCTATGTCAGTGCCAGTATCGGCGCACTCCCACGCGCGAGCTGTACTCTGTACCGGTACCGGTGCGGTGCGGTGCCACGTGTGCCGTGTCTCGGTACCAGTACCGGCGCGATGCCACGTGCGCGGTGTCTCAGTACCGGGTCGGTACCAGCCCAGTCCCACACGCGCGGGTGTCTCGGTACCGGTACCGGCGCGGTGTCAGGCGCGCGGTGTCTCGGTACCGGTGCCGGTACCGGCGCCGGCGCGGTGCCACGCGCGCGGGGACTCGGTACCGAGGCACCCACGTGGAGGCGCGGCGGTGGCGGCGGCGCATGCGCCCTGCCGGTAGCGCCGCTGTGACCGGCCTCACGTAGCGCGCGGGCCGCACCGCCCGGGGGCGTGGCCTGAGGGGGCGTGGTCAGACACGCCTATATGCTTCCCCGCGGCTGGCAGACTAAACACAGCCGCCTCCCTCTTCTCCTCCTCCTCTCGCTGCCGCGCCTCCTCCCGCTCCGCCGCTGGAGTTTCCCCCTCCCGGGCCGGGCTCGCCCCGCTGGCGCAGGTGGGATCCCGGCGAGGCTGGAGCTGCCTCCGTGCTGGGAGGGGTGCCGAGTTATTCGGTGTGAGCTGTGTGCAGGGCTTGCACCCTGGGGAATCCTGGTTTCCCTCTCTGCTGCTCGTGCCCTGCGTGGAGTTTTGCACCCACCTTTCTCTTAAGCTCCAGTAGATGTTTTGATGGGATCCATTCCTGAGAAGCTCCGACCTGGAGCCTTGAGCATGCTGGTGAATGTATTAAAAATGCCACACGTCCTCAGGATAAATCTTCCAGTTTACCTGGAAAGCTGGCTGCTCCCAGAGGGAAGATCCTTCAGGATTGCCCAGCGTTCAGTTTCACTTTTTTTTTTTCCCTTGCTGGCTTCAGTGAGAGGAGAACGCAGAGTGCTGGGGTGTTCACCTACTTAATGAGTAAAGGTTCAGCGCTCGAGGTTTTAGTGAATGAAAGGAGCCATTTATTTACTCGGTTACAGCAGGTAAATAAATGCAGCTCCCCGCAGCGCCAGGGGCTGTTGGCTCGGGATGCAGACAGCAAAGGTAATGAGTTCCTGGTTTGTCTGGGAAGCAGACAAGCCCTTGGGGACAGGGATCTTCCCTGTCCTACTGCTCTACACCCGCTGCTGCTCTCCAACCTTCGCTGGGTTTTTATGTTACATTTTAATGCCTTGGAGCAAACTCTTTTGACCCGGAGTGCTCTGCATTGCTTCTGAAGTATATGCTGACACAACCAGTACTGATTAACTTTCTTTCTCTTTGTTTTCCTTCCCAAGCCAGCTCTCTGACCTGTGCAGATTTAAACGTTGTTCCATTATGAATGGTTTTAAAATCTAGTGTTTAAAGCTGTGGGTTTTGGGGCTTGCACGTGGATTGCAAAGTGCCCGGTGCAGTTTGCCAAACTGAAATGGAAGGAGTGAGGATAAACAGATTTATAGCAGGAAAACCATGCCCTCATGCTGAGGTTGATATAGATAAGGAAATCTTTTTTTCTTTAAAATAATATGCTCCTTGGAAAAACACAACTGATTGCTGGCATTGTCCTGCTTTGTTTATAATTAGTCTTAATATCTGAAAGCATTCTGTAAGTCTGTGTAGATGCTCAGCTAATCCTTAAGCAGAAGGGTAGCCTCCTGCCTGTTGTGTCTAATGAGATAATTGCTCTATTCCAGCCCCAGTGTTCTTTGTCCTGGCCTGGGGAGTTAAAACTAGTGGGCTCTGAGGGCTGTGTGCATTCAGTCTTAGTCTGGAGGAGCTCAAGGGAAAACTCACTTCAGTTCCCTGTGTACAAATCTCTGCACAAACACAACTGCTCTGTGTTCAGCCATGAATGTTGTCTGCAACTTGGAAGTAAATGATAGATAGAGCACCCTACTTGACTTTGAAATTGATTATTCTCCTTTTTTATGTTATTATATTTTTCATATGTCTACATATATTTTCATATATGTATATTATATGTTATAACTTTGTCGTTAAAGGACACCTCCTGTTCTTTTGGTACCAGCAATTGTATAAAACCTTTCTTCTCTCACTGCTTGGATCTTGATTTTAAAACAGCCTTTGAATATGCTGGAGGACTTGGGAACTGGATTCTGGTGCTTCTGTGCTGTGAGACCTTTAAGCAATGATGGCAGCTAAATGTTCTTAGTACTTATTTTGGGAAAGTTCTTTCCTTTTTAGTAGTATTTTTCATCACATTGTGTCATGAGACTGTAACTTGGGTTGTCCTTGACACAGGAGAGGTTTAGAGCAGTGAGCTTCTGGTTCCATCTTCTCCATTTCCCCTAAACTCAGCTGAACTGGTCAAGGGGTTTTATAATTTTTACATACAGAGGGTCCAGTAAGGAGTGTGAGAATGGACCCATCTTTAAATCAAAAGTTGAGGAGGATCTTGGTGATAAAGTTTTGTCTCCTGGCCCTGCAGTGGACTCCATCTTGAGCAGGCCAGTTGCTTCTTACTTAAAGAAAGAAGCTGGTTTGGAATTGAGTTAGAGGCTCCTCCTCAGTTCCATTTGTTATCCTGGTAAGCACCTGGGAGCTTGGAGTTGGCAGTGAGGAGACTTGGCTAATGAGCATCTTCACTCTTTGGTCACTGAGCAGCAGGACCTTGTCTGTGACCAGGTTTGTGTCACTCTGCAGCTGCCTTCACTTGGCTGCTTTCTACTTTTAAAGCAGAGCTGATCTCTTGGGAATTCCTCAGAAAAAACCCTCTATTGAAATGGTGTTTGTTGTGTGCTCAGAGAATCCTGTGCTTGCCTGGCAGTGCCATTGCTGTGCTTGCTGCTTTGTTTTCCTTCTGGTTTATTTGCTCTTTGCTATCCCTGCCTTGCCCCATCCCGTTTTTCTGCTCTGCCACGTTTTAGTGCAGGTTCCAGGGGAGGCAGGGAGCTGCTGTGTTGGAGCTGTCAGCTGGATCCCACTTCCAGCGTGGGCAGTGCTCCCTCCTCCCCGAGATGCTCAGTCTGTGGGACACGGCTGAGGGGGAGGGCGAGACTGACAGGAATAATGGAGAGAGGATTTTCATCTTGTTTTACTTCATGTCACCAACGGGAAGAAATTAAAGCCTACTTATCTGGCAGCCTGTGAGATTTCCAGCGTCTATATGAACTGAGCTGTGTTTTCTTTGGTTTGGGAGCCTGTGGCTGATCCTGCTGCAGTGGTTGGAAAGCTCTGCTCCTTCTGGAGTTCTTCCAAGAGTGGGAGACGCAGTTTCTCTGGGCAGCCTCTTCTAGTGCCTAAGTGTGAGAGACTTTGTTTGTACCTCCTTGGAATTGCCCTTGTGGCATTTTGTGGCTGTTGCCAGTCACTCCTGCTGTGTGCCTGTGGAGATAAGGAGGTGGGAAATAAGGGTTGCAGCAGTGTTTGGAGAAGCCTGGTGTTGGAGCAGGCTGCAAAGGCAGCTGGAGAAGAGGGAAAACAAGATGGAACACTGTCACTGAGAGCAGTAGGTGGAGAGGAAAATTGTTTTCTTCATCTTTTCAGTGGTTCTGTTTATGGGTTTTTCTTTGAAAAGTTTCATCTTTACTAATAGTGAGAAGGGAAACTTTCTGAAGCTTTTCTTGTGTTTCACTGAGCTCAGTAAACAAATAGCTCAGTGCATTCCCAGTACTGATAAAATTGGCAAATATTTATGGTGTAGTAAAGCTGTTTGTGCTTTGTCACTGATTCACAGATGTATTGGCTCGAGTGCTGGAGGAGCAGGAGGCACTTGGCTTTTTGCAGGGTGAAATAGGAGCAGAGTGGTGTTTTCAATGGGAATGGAGGTGGACATCACTGAGTTTTTATCAGGAATGTTTGAAACAGTCTTGTTGGCTGCCTGTGAGGAGGAAGAGGTGAAGAAGGCTGCTGGGGGGAAAAGGGGGACTCCAGGCTTCCCTCTGGAATTCTCAGTTTGACAGGCAGAAAGTGAGCTGTGATGTGCCAGAATGTGTCGGCCCTTTGGTTCTGGTCACTCACATTTTGGGTGGTTTACAAGAGCTGGAGGTTGTGCTGCTTTTCTGGGCTCGTGTGAGTTTCCTGTTGTTGCTGTTGGTGCCAGTGGAGCTGTGCCCAGCAGGCAGTGAGTCCCCAGAGGAGATCCAAACCCCAGTGCCTGTCCTTGTGCAGTGCTGCAGGTGGAGAGGAGAGGAGGGAGCTGCCTCCTGGCCCCCAGGTGCAGTGTGAGGAGAGATCCTGTGCTCTGGAGATGCAGATTATTAACCCTCTTAACACCACCACCTGTGCTTGGAATGGTTTTTATTTGGCTGTAACTTTTGCACTTCCCTGATCATGTTTGCACATTCACTGTGTGAATACCACACCTGGGTCCATGTTGTTTGCTTGGTTAAAGTTATGCTGCTTTCTTCCCTAAACAGGCCAAACTACCTTGTAGCTGAGCTTGTTGCTTTTTTACTTTCTTTTTTCCTTCATTAGTTGTGCTGTTGTAAGAGTTATAAACCAATTCCTGTTAGTCCATGCACCAGAGTTCATTTTTTTTCTGAGCAGATACAGAGGAGAGAGTTTAAGAGTTTAAGCTTTTGTTTGGTGGGGGGAAAGAAAAGCAAACCTTGTGAATTCCACGACAGCATAATTACTCCTAAAGTATGCAGGAGCCAGGCAATGCTGGGCTGCTGAAGGGCTCAGGATGCTGAAAGGCTGAGAGCTTGGCAGCTGGCCCTGCAGAAATCCCTGTGAGCTTGCCATGGGCTGAGCCAGGATGCAGGGACAGACAGAACAGCCTTTTGTGTCAGGTGTGGGGCTTGGCTGCATGGTGGCAGCAGGAATGTGCACAGAGCTCCCTCCCTGGGCTGCTCATTTAGGGTTTTCCTTCTGCTGTTCCACTGGCATCTTTCTGACTGAAAAAAGGAATTTTTTTCCCCACTGACTGGATGAACTTGATAGTGACTATTTTAAGTCAGTGTCATGGGCTTTTTTTTTTGTGGTTTGATGGTTTTTTTCTTCAGTGCTTTTTGCAATCAGCTCTACCTGCAGATGCCAAAAAGAAGAGTGCTGGTGAACACCTTGTCCCTGAGCTGTTCTTTCTTCTCTTGCCACATGAGGCAGGTATAAAAGCCAGCAGGAGGGGCTCAGTCTGTGAGAGCTGCTCAAGCTGACAGGGTTCTGCTGCCCCTTCTGAAGGTGCATTCAACTCTCTGGTGAGCAGGGATGTTTCACCTGTTGTGTGTTTCTCTCACAGGTGTGTGGTGAGGTGAGAAAAATGGCATTTAAGAAGGTTTGGTGTGCCCTAGCCCTGGGATTTCTGCTGCCTTTCTCTTGTGCCCACACGGACTTCTTCACTTCCATTGGTGAGGCTTGCTTTGGTGTAGCCAAAAGAGTTGCTCTGCAACAATGGGTTAATCATCCAGAGCCCTAATTGATACAGAACTAAACCCACTTCCTAATTCTTAGCATGTTATTGGTAATTTTGGTAAATTGGTTGTTTTCTTTGGGGAGAAACTGGCCTTAAGTCAGTCCAGGGGCAGTGTAGTGAGCCAGGCTTTGTATTCACTATTTATTCTTATGGGTATTGGAATTAAAACAGGGTTTTGGTACTGCACACATGTAGAAGGAGGTGGTGCAGCTGCCAAGGGTACATAATGGTGCAGTAAGTCTGGACCCACCCTTGGATTCTGGTGAGGCACTGCACCCCTTTGTGCTGAACCACTTCAGCAGTTATTAATTAATACCAGGGACCCCTTGGATATAATCTTAAAAATAAAGCCCTGGATTAGTGCTGTGTATCAAACACAAATGCTTTGTGTATATCTGCAGCTTTCTCTTTATTTGCTCTACATTATGTATGCTTGGATGAAAGATTACTCTGTGGCAAACTATTTCCTTTTCCAAATGAATCCTAAATTAGTTCTAATAATAAATATGCAGCATTACATTAATTTCCATGGCAACAAGCTTGGTCCAGCAGGAGATTTTCTCCTCCAGAAGAAAAAAATAAATAAATAAAAGGCCTTGCTCAGCAACTCCTTCAGGGTTGTTGAAATGAGTGTAGAAGGACTTTTGGGGAAGGGAGAAAGTAAAAAAGAGGAAGTTTTGATTCTCAGGGTTTCTCCTTGACTCAACAAACTCATTTTTTCTCCTAGGTCATATGACAGACTTAATTAATACAGAAAAAGATCTGGTTGTGTCACTCAAAGATTACATCAAGGCAGAGGAGAGCAAGCTGGAGCAGATCAAAAAGTAAGCACGGGTGTCATAATGCTGATGGTCAATCATTTGAGTCCAGCCTTATGCAAAAAGTGCTTTTTTAAGGCTGATTAGATTTGTGGAATTTTTCCTCTGGGGCAAAGCTTAAAGCAGCAGGTTTTGCTGGGTGTTTGTTGTAAGTTGTTCTCTTCCAGCACTGCTTGGTGCATAAATAAGAAGAGACCTGACCATGTGAGGAGCAGAGCCCAATATGTCAGACTTTATCACAGCTAGAAATAAACATTTTATCACTGAACAGGATGCTTTCCTTGCTTCCAGAAATATGTACAAATCTGCCTTGAGGGTTGAATCAGTTCTAGATGGAGGAGTGGTTTTTATTTTAGCCTTTGTGTATTATTTTCTGGTGTTCCACCATCCAGAAAGAAAGACCCTTCTTTGTCACTTAAAATCCAGACTTGGAATTGCTGCCAGGTTAGGAATGCTACAAGTAAATTCTTTACAGCTACAAATGAACATGGGAGCTGCCAGCTGGGAATCCAAAAGTGTTTACACACAGCTTATTGCAGAAGTGGTGCAGCTCTGGTTTCATTATATCCCTTGTGAGGTCAGGAGAGTTTAAATGATTGTCACAGAGTTATTAAAGGACCTGGGGAAAAATGCCAGCCTTGTTTGTTGGCACCTAGAGGATTTTGGGAGCTGGTCCCAATGAGTGGGAAATGCAGGGAGGGTTTGACCCTATGCAGGGTGAAGGCACAGTTTGAAGTTGGTTTCAGAGACTGAACAGTTTGAAGTTGGTTTCTTCAATCTTTGGCTTGCTCTGAGCTGCAGTGGGTCCCCAGCAGCACCTCTGATTTGGAGGGAGCCCCTCACTTGTGCTGGAAGAACCCACCCAGGGACTGTCAGAGGGCAGGAAAGAGTCAGGGACAGTGTGGGGAGAGCAGAGGCACCTCTGGGAGCTGGGAACACCTCCCTGCCTCAGGTAAAGCCTGCAGATTCCATTCAGGCAAAGCAGATCCTGGAGCTAGAGGAACTCCAGTGTGGGCAGAGTTCCCTCCAGGCTACAGATTCTGGTTTCTTGTTAGAATTCAGGGTTCTCTGTTGGGGTGTGGTTCTTCAAAACCAATTTACCCTGATTGCAGGGCGTTGCTGCAGTCTTGGTGTTGTAGATCTGCTTTTTTTTTTTTTTTTTTTTTTTTTAGCACCAGGAGCTCCTCATTTGGGAGTGTACATGATTGTTCCTCCAAGCTTTCAGAGTGGAATGGAGTTTTGTGATGAGAAGCAAGGGGCATCTCACAGATGTGTGTGTCTAAACCTGAAATAATTTGGGACTAGCATTGAACTGCCTTTTTGTAAGCCTTAATGGGGAAGAAGGGGCATTTGAAAGACTGGAAGTGTGGGTAAAGCTTTGTTTTTGATTATTCCTGTGTGGCAGCTCATGATGGAAGTGCTGGCACCATGCTTTTGGGGCTTGTAGGAAGGAGTTCCTTCAGCAGGGCTCCAACAAAGACTGCAAGAGCAGCACAAGATTTGGGCTGCAGCTGAGGAAGAGGATTTAATAAAAGAAAAGGAAGCAGCCCTTTTTGTTCCTTTTAGAAAAGATCCAAATATAGATAATGCAAAAGCTTGTCATTTTTTTTGGCTTTTATATTAGTGAAGACATTTGAGTAGTTTGCAATCAGTTCTCTAGCACACCAGCAGACTTCTGTGGGGCTTTAATGAATATTTTTTCATTGTAGATGGGCAGAGAAGCTGGACAAGCTGACAGATACTGCCACCAAAGACCCAGAGGGGTTTTTGGGCCATCCTGTGAATGCATTCAAGTTGATGAAAAGACTCAACACAGAGTGGGGTGAGCTGGAGAACCTGGTCCTCAAGGACATGTCAGATGGTGAGTGTGTGTGTGCCTGCAGCAAAACCAGCCTCACTGCAGGTCCTGGGCTGTTGCCTTTCATATGTCAGGGCTTGGATTAGATTTTCTGAGACTGAGCATTTGTGGAACTAATCTGAATTAGTGTAGTAAACACTGAATTGCTGCCTCTTTTCTTCAGCAAGGGTGGAAGCTCTTTAGCAAGGAACAGTGAAAGACAGTTAGCAAAAGGAAGGCAGGATGGTTATATTTGACCTGTGAGACTGTCTCAACAGCTAATTAATACCAGGTGGAGGTTTGTAGTAAGGAATTATAAGAAAGCAGAGCTTTTAGAAAGACCCAGGGTTAGTCTCTGATAAGGATTCAGCACACTCAGCTTCCCTGTTGCTGTGAGAGGGGCTGAATATGGCAACAGAAAAGGCTCTGCTCCTGCCAGCCAGAAATCTGCACCAGTGTGTCTTAAGCCCTTCTGAGTGAGTGGGGGAAAAAAATAAAAATGTTTATTTTTGATATTTCCTTTGCTTTCTTTTAAAAAAACCCAAACCAAATGCAGCCTGTGCTGTGAGTTCAGTTCAGACCTGTGTGAAGGTGGATTTTGGCTTTCCCTGGAGCAGGGGGTTCTTGCAGTCCCCAGGACAGAGGTACCACATGTTTCCCTGTCCTTCCTTCCCAGGCTTTATCTCCAACATGACAATCCAGAGGCAGTTCTTCCCCAATGATGAGGATCAGACTGGTGCAGCCAAGGCTCTCCTGAGGCTCCAGGACACCTACAACCTGGACACAGACACCCTCTCAAGAGGGAACCTGCCAGGTGAGAGCCACCCATGGTTGTTCTTTGCATTTCCTAAATGTCCTGATTACAAATCCTTTGCTCTCTTCCACCTTGTTTAACTGCTCAGCCTGAAAGTGACATTAGGAAGGGGTTTGAGCTGGCTAAAATGAATGAAAAAAGTGATTTTTTTTTTTTTTTTTGTTGAAATCTGCATCTTTCTTCTAGTTATGGTAAGATAATCTACTGTTAATAGTTTTTAATAAAATTCAATAGCAATGAAATCTTGCCTAGGTGGGATTTCCCCTTGTGTTGCACTGGCAGATGCCTGGTTTTATTGCACAACTTAGTGCATTTTAACAAGCTCAAACTTCAGGGATTGTATAAACTGAAGAGCAGGAGATGGTGCATAGACAGACTTGAGCCTGTGTGGCATTGTCTGAGCTGATATTTAGTAGGTTGCTCTGTGCAGGAGAAGACACAATTTCTTTTTTTTTTTTTTTAATTATTTTTTTTTTTTTGGTCAGAAAACTTTCTCTGCTGAGTCCTCATTGTTTCCTCTGTTCAAAAACAGTCCTGTGCCAGCTGGCAAAAAATCAGCTCTGTACAATCCATCTGTGTTTTTGCAAGTGCTCATTGTGGTCAGATGCCTAATAAAATTAAGGGTAATTGGCTTTATGTGTTATGATGTATAACTTTGCTTTTGGGTTTGGTTCAAGACCTACTCAAGGACCTACAGATTCCTTCTAATGCAATGGGGAGCTCATTGCTGTTTTCTTCAGACAGCACAGGAATCCAAGGTGCAGTTTTGCTGCTTTTGAAGCCATGAGCTGTGTGCAATGAAGTGGAATGGCAGAACCTGGAAGTTCTGCAGGATAAAAGGGAATAGTTTGGACTCTGGAGAGCTCCAGAGGGGAACTTCCCATGTGGTCCCTTGTTTGTGCTCCTTTTCTTCACTCCCAGGGAATTTCTTTTGGTCCAGAATCTCAGCTGCTCCCAGATCTTTGTGTCCTTTGAGAGTTTTGCAGATTCAAACTCAGGATGGGCACAAGGTGTTCAGTGAGGGAGCAGGAATGAACAGCTGCCCTGTTGTAGCACTGCTGAGCTGCTGTTAGAAACTCAGACTGGATTAAGATGTAATCAGGGATGTAATTTTAGCTGTAACACTGGTGGGTCCTGTTTCCCTTTTACAAGCTTAAATTTGGTTTTACATAGGGCCTGTATTTCCAGAGGCAAAAACAGGAATCTGTAATTTGCCTACTAGTGCTTTAATCTTTCAGAGGTCACTTAAAATGTTTCTAAAAATGACTGACTTGAAAAAAATCCCAAGCAGCTGGGAATTTACTCCCTGATGTTTTCCTTTTCCTCCCCCACCAAGTTGTCACTAACAAGTCATGGTTCAGTAAAATTTTGAAAGTGATAACGTGATGTCCTTGAAAATAGAGTTCTGAAGCTTCAGATTTGGCTTATTTTTGCTCCTGCTGGAAGTGGTTGGGGTTTTGAGGAAGGAAGGTTTGTTTAGTTTGATTTTTCACTAGTGGTTGAGACATTTAGCTGTTTGCTGGTATTCTGGCAGTGGAAAGCTGCATCTGAGTATTCCTTGTGTGCCAAGGATTTACAGGCTTTAGAGACTTCAACAAGCAGCTACTGCAGAAGGGAGCAGTGGGAGAACAGAAGTAAAACCCTGCTGTGAGGAATGAGAAATAACTCAACTATTTCTCAGAGGACTGGCCTTGGAACCCTGTGTAAACTCTGTTTTATTTTAAATACTCAGGTGTGAAGCACAAATCCTTCCTAACAGCTGAAGATTGCTTTGAGCTGGGGAAGATTGCCTACACAGAAGCTGACTACTACCACACAGAGCTGTGGATGGAGCAAGCCCTGAAGCAGCTGGATGAGGGAGAAGTGTCCTCTGCAGACAAAGTTTACATCCTGGACTACCTGAGCTATGCTGTCTATCAGCAGGGGGACCTGAGCAAGGCCATGGCACTCACCAGGCGCCTCCTGGAGCTGGGTATGGGGCACAGGGACACAGCTCTGCCTGGCTTTGGCCTGGAATCTGCCTTGTATGTGCACTGCAAAGTGCATTTTTACATTTTAGATGGGGGTTTGCTCCTTTGTACCAAAGGGTTTTCTGCCTCCTGCCACCATTGGCTTCTGTCCCTTCACCTGTCTGAAATCTGGTGCTTCCCCTTAGGCAGAGGCAAAACCAAAATTAATGAAATTGAAACTAAATTGGTGATACTGAAATCTCTGCAGATGGTTTAAATACAAATTCAGGCTAATGAAGATGAAACACTTGTAAAAACAAGAGATACAGAATACAGGACAGTGAGATAAGAGTCTGTTCCATGAAAAATGAAAGCAGTTATTTTTCTGTAAATACTCCACTGGCTGACTGTGTAATGGATACTCTGGGAAGCTCAGAACTAACCCTAACACAGCAAAAGCTACTTAATAAAGAGAGAGCCACTTAATAAAGAACTGAAAGCAATCCTGTAAGTTAAAAAGCTTTGTCACCAGAAATCTTAAATGCCACCAGGGAATTTTCAGGTTTACAGGCAGTCATGCTGTCCCATTCCCTTGTCTCTCCCTCTCTAGTGAGATGGGCTGGAGTGGCCAAACCCTTTTCCTCAGTGCAGGGAGCCCTGTGTGCAGTGAGGGATGGAGAAGCAGTTGTGTGCATCTGTTTCCTTTTGCTTTCTGTGAATAAGCACTTGTGGGTGATTCCTCAGGGGCTGGAAACCTGCCAGTGATCCCTGTCTGTGTCTCTGTCCGTAGATCCTGAACATCAAAGAGCAAACGGGAACATGAAATACTTTGAGTACATCATGGCTAAAGAAAAAGAAGCAAACAAGTCCAGCACAGATTCAGAAGAGCAGCAGGAGAAGGAAACTGAGGTTAAGAAAAAGGATTACCTGCCTGAGAGAAGGAAGTACGAAATGCTGTGCCGTGGGGAGGGGCTCAAAATGGTAAAGTGGAGTAGACTGTTCTCAAATGTTTGAAACCAAACAATGTCAGGAATTTGTGTGTGGTGTGCAAGCAAGGAAGTTGTTAGAGCAGCTGGATGAGTGTGCAGAGTTGAGGCTCTTGTGTTGGATTTCTTCCCTGTTTCAGCCTGCTCAGTAGACAAAAAGTAACGCTGCCCCAGGCACTGCTGGCTGGCTTGGATCTGCTCCATCAGTGTCATTAATTAAGGATGCTGGAAGCCCAGAGTTACAGACAGAATTAAATAGGGGTGGTTTTATTTACTGATAAAATTATCTCAGTAAGGTTGTGTGAAGCAATGCTTAATGTGCAGCCAGCACTGACTTCTCAAACTGAAATAATCTCTAACCTGTCACATAACCAGTGGGGAGAGCAAATTGTTTGCCATGTTCTGTCCTTGAAGATGCCAGTGTCCTGTGGGAGTTGTGACCCCCTGCTGTGCCTCCCTTGCAGACTCCCCGCAGACAGAAGAGGCTCTTCTGCCGCTACTACGATGGGAACAGGAACCCCAGGTACATCCTGGGCCCCGTCAAGCAGGAGGACGAGTGGGACAAGCCGCGCATCGTGCGCTTCCTGGACATCATCTCCGACGAGGAGATCGAGACCGTGAAGGAGCTGGCAAAGCCCAGGGTAAGTGCTTTGTGCTTCCTTGCCTCTGGGATCTCCAATTCCACCTGCATTTGGTGGCAGTGTGCCTGGCTGTCTCCTCTGGAGCTGCTCACACCTCGCTTGTCTCACCTTGCAGCTCTTGGTGACACCCCTTGGTGGAGACTGGGAAAAGCTGGGAATCCTCTGTGATGGCTGGAGCCAGGTCACAGCAGTGCAGGATTGTCAGGCTCTTCCAGCAGACACAAACTCACCTGGTTCAGATGAGGAGAGCATTCTCCAACAGAAAAACATAAAGCAGTGAGGGTGTACTGGAGTATTCCCAACTTGCATTTGGTTTTCTGCTTTTGTTGTTTTACTTTTCAACTCTGGAAGGGAAAGGCAGCCATTCCTCTGATCCTGGAATGCCAGCTGATAGGATAGATGAGAAAGAATGGTTTTATTCTCCATTTTGGTATGAGACTGGCTTCTGTCTCCCAGCTGCCTGCAGATGAAATGGATGGAAGCTGGATGGAATGGAGTGAAATGTATGCAGATGGATGCTGCCTGCAGATGAAATAGCTTTAACTTAATTAGTGGGTTTTATCTTCTTATTGATGATGGCAGCTCATCAACTCTGTTTCAGACACTTGATGCAAAGGTTCTTGTTTCTCAGTGAGGAATAATCCAGGGCAGCTCCACAGTCTGAGAAAACAGGAGTGTCCAAGGCAAACAGGACATTGATGGAGTTGCCTTCTGTATCCAGTTGGTGCAACTCAGCATCCACAAATGCACATTGAAGATGTAGTTAATTAAATTATTTTTTCATCAATTCTAAACTAAGACTTAAACTGGTAGAAATGTAATTTTCCTGCTTTTTTCCTTTGCTTTTGGTCTAAATGGCTTTTTGTGCAGAATGAGCTGAGCAGATGGAGATCAGGGGAATAATTGCATTCAGTGCAGGAGAAGCTGCTGGCTTGGCCTGCTGCAAGGTAGAGCAGCTGTGGTTGTACCTGGGCAATGAGGCTGTCCTTGGCACTACCAGGGAGCCTGGATGGGATCTTAAAGCTCTCTGAAGCCTGAGGTGTTGGACATTGGGAGGAATTTCTTCACTGAAGGGTTTGTCAGGCATTTGCAGGGCCTGCCCAGGGAGGTGGCAGGGTCACCATCCCTGGGGGTGCCCAAGGAATGACTGACTGGATGTGGCACTCAGTGCACTGGGCTGGGTGGCAAGGTGTGGATGGATCAGGGGTTGGATTTGATTATCTTGGAGGTGTTCTCCAACCTCAGTGGTTCTGTTCTGAGGTTTCTGGGGTAATGCTTTGGAAGCAGGAAGTGTAATCTTTCCCTGCATGTACCTGTGAGGCATCTCCTCCTGCTGCCCTGCCAGGCAGCTTTGCTGCAGGGCTGAAAATCAGAGCCCCCATTGCTGGTCTGGAGCTGTTGCAGCTCCTTTGCTCCTGCATGATGCATTCCACACCTCTGGAATGTGACCAGACCACTCCTTCACAGAGTAGAAAAACTGTAAATGTGTGACTGCAAGCTCTGAACTTGCTGAGGTCGCTGTTTTCTTGTCAAACACTCAGCTCATGGCAAAGGCTTGGAGACCTTTGTGGCAGAAGCATCTGTATGCAGTTACTGTTCCCATATTCCCTGTGTGTGAGGCCTCAGCAGCAAAAGGATTTTGTTCTTGGAGACCTAAAGGTCATCTCCTCCTTCCTGCTGCTCGGGATGCTGCCATCCTCTGGGAGGAGACAGTGCTGGCTGATCTGTGCTCAGCCTTCTGCTGTGCTGGCAGGATGATGCAGCCTTGTTACTCAGCTCTGGAGTCTCACTGGAATTGTAGTTTGTGCCTGGTTTTTTTTGTGCCTGCATGGGAGGAGAGGAGAGGCAGCATACTGGGAGCTCCCAGTATCTTTTCTTGTCAGTAGGTGTGGAGAGGCCTTGGCTTGTTTAGTATATTTTGACAGAGGAGAAATGCTAATGATTGGGATGTTGGCATGACATTGTGCCTTTTGCAAAATTTGGGCTCTGCACCTCAGCCTCTCCAGTTCTGAGTGATGGAGAGTGTCTGGTAGTTCATGAACAGAGCTAAAGGGCACGTGTGAGGTTCTGAGTTGGGATATTAACACAGATGGGAAAGCATGGAGTAAATGGAGCACAGCAGAGGGAAAGGAAAGCTTTGAGCCAGGAGTTCACTCTGTGTAAATGTGACCATGAATGAAGCAGAAGTTTGTGAGAGCTCAGTGCTGCTTTTGGTACAGGAAGGATGGAAAATGAATGGTCTATTCACCTTTGGCTTATGGTGCTGCCTGGATTCAATTCACCTGTCAAACTCCTCATCCAGGGGCAGGACAGTGTAACAAAGCACCACTTGTCCACATGCCACACCACTGTGCTGCTCCCAGGGCATTTCATCTCTAAACAAATCCAAGCTGCTGTAGTTTGCTTTGTTCAGACAACTGTTGTTGCTACAGACGTGGAAACAGGACTTGTGGAAAACCTTTAAAAAAAAAAAAAAAAACAAGAAATTATTTTTTTTTAGTAAAGCTGGTGCCTCCCCCTGGTTGCCCTGGCCCTGCACCCCTCTGTGGCAGAGCAGGGCATTGTCCCCCCCTGGCCCCAGGCTTCTGAAGGGTCGGATTGCTGGGATGCAGATTGTGCTTGTAATGCAACTTCTGATGGTTCGCTTCACAGCTGAGGCGAGCCACCATTTCAAACCCCATAACGGGAGCCTTGGAGACGGCACATTACAGAATTAGCAAAAGGTAAGAGAGCTCTCTGCCAGAGGTTTTGGGCCTGACATGAGTGTGTACGTCCTGCTCACTCTGAGGAAACCAGAGGTGGGCTGAAGGCTTGTAGTCCACCTTGTGATTCTGTGCAGATCTGTAACAGGCTGGTACTGCTGAGTTTCTCAGTCTTTCCCTTCAGCTGGAAGTTCTGGGGGCGTGTTTTGATTTGTGCTTTCCTTTTTGGTCGCCTTCTCAAGTCTGTTTCTTCAAGCACAGTCAGTGTGAGAAGTACAAGATGCCACAAAACCTTCAGTAAAATCTGGTTTTGGTTTTAATCTGTATTTTCCTTTTCCCCCTTGTTCTTCTCACAACCAAGAATTGTCCTCCCTTTCTTTGGAAATTGTAGCAGACTTCAAAGTGCCTTAATGAGTGTCAGAAACACTTCAGGTCCTTGCTGTGCACACAGACACACGTCTCCTTGTCCAGGATAATCCCACACTCCCAGCTGGGCTCCTTTACCTCCTGCCTGACACAAACCTGGCAGAGCCCAGGCTCACTTCCATTGGGCTCCTGGTTCTTTTCAGCTTGTCCATTAACTACTACAAGGGCTGAATGTAGCCAGTGCTTTCCAAAATTGGCTGGATCTGAAAGAAACCACCTGCCCCTGCCTGATCTCCCCTGGTTTTAGCCATGGTAATTAAAGATTGGCTGCACAGGCCATCAGCACTGAGCCAAAATTCTGGGAGGAGTTAAAACTTCTGGGTGAGGAGGAATTGTCTGTGAAACTCAGCATCATAAATTACTTGTAGAAAATCTTGATTTTAAACAAAAAAAAAAAGGAGGAAAAACAATAAAGGGAGGAAAAAAGTGAAAGGACAATCTAAACCAAATTATTCCAACCAATTTGTTGTGATTTGGACATGGCAGCTGCAGCTTGTGTTGCCCTTCCAACCATTGCTAATATGCGAGCATCGCATCCGGACCAATCGGAACCTTTCAAACACCTGGGGCTTGGCCAAAAAGCAGCCTGCGAGGTGGGTAAGCCTTGTCCTTTCTCTTTTTGTAGCTGAGCCGTGCTACTGTTCATGACCCTGAGACTGGGAAACTGACCACAGCACATTACAGAGTCTCTAAGAGGTAAGGGGAAGGGATTCCTTGTCTGAGGAAGTGTGTCCAGAGGCTGTGCTGCTTTGGTGCTGAACGTGGATTTTGTGTGCCTTTCATTATTCCTCAGCCTTTCTTTCAAAGAGAGTGGGCTAAGCAAGCTGAGCTGTCACATAACACAGCACCACGGGCTCTGCTGCAGTAGAGATTGGTTGTGAGTGGTGGCACTCCCAGGTGGAGGTGCCCTCTGTGGCTGAGCATGGCTTGTGTGCTGTGACTAACATACTAAACGTGGGGCTCTGCTGGCACCCAGTGCACTGGGGGCACCTCCCTGGCTCACCCCTGCTCCTCAGCTTCAGTGGCCACACGTGCTTAGAGCTTGGAGCTGCTGTGATTCCTGCCCATTAAAGCCCTCTAAAGGTGATTTTAGGAGATTTCCATGGTGGAATGATTGCTGTTCAATAGAAACCCAGTGTTCTTCCAGCTGCTTTGAATGAACCCTCAACTTGGAATTCTGAACTTGGAATGGCGTGGAGGTGAAGGGCTTTTAGTTAGCTGTGAATTTCTCCAGAAAGGTAGAAGTGCTTCCAAATATGGGATCACAGGAAGGTGATTGATTCAGGAATGATAAGTCTCAGGGGAACTGGAAAACCACTGGAGCTGAGGTCCTTAAGGCCACTCTAGTGGCAACACTTTTTTTGAACTTTTTTTTTTTTATGTCTCACACCTTAGCAGCATGTGGTGGGTCTATGTGCTCATTGGCACACACAGGTAGTGGGAATAATCTGAAAATTGGGAAGCTCTTATGTATTTGCTCCTTAAAACTGCCCCCACTGAGGGACTTTAGGAACATTCCTCTTCCTGTTGGACATGTGTTGTGTTTAATTTTTATTTCTTGTTTTTGATGTTCAAGTCTGTCCATGTCTTGCCTACCTTGGTTAATTGTCAGTGTGTTTTTGGGGGCTTAATTTATTCACTTGTGGGGTTTGTCCTCTGTGCCAGACAGCTCTAGAGTATTTACTGAGGAAACTCCTTCATCCATTTGAACATCCCCTCGTGTCAAACTTGAGTGCTAATGCTGGGAATTGGAGAAAGTGACCAGATTACTGATGAAAATTGGGATTCATAATTGGTCCTTATTTAAATAGATGAGGCTTAGTGAAAGAGCTCTTTATTTTGAGTTGTGATTTTTCATTAGTAGGAAGTGTTATTCCCTGAGGTAGTGCAGATGCCACAGTCAGAAAAAATAGTAAAGGCCAATTAAAAAAACAGGATAGAGCCTGGGGAGTGGGACCCTTAAATTCTTAATGAGTTTTGGAGCTCAAAAATGTGACACTGTGTGACTGCCCTCCAATGTACCTAAGGAACTCTCAGAATTAAATCACATTTTACTGAGCTGAGTTTTTAAATTCAGTATCTCACTGGAAACTGGAATTAAAATTGTAGAGGCACATCCAAGAACTTGGGGAAGGCCATTTTTTGAGGGTAGGAGTAGCCTCGAAGGGGTGGAGCAGGACTGCCCTTCTCCTGCTTCCCCTCGCCTGTGCTTTCCTCTGCCTGCAGATTTGCAGGGTGGCTATGGACTTTGCAAGAGAACTTGGCACCTAAGTGGTGGAGTAGGAGCAGCAGCCACCCCCAGCAGCCTGATTTAGAGGGCCTGTGCTGTTCCTGCTGCTCTCCTGCCCTGCCAGAAACATCTTTCCCTTGGAGCTGCTCGAGCCGGTTCGGATTCCAGATGAATCACTGCTCCTGAAAACCAAAAAATGCTCACTTCATTTTTATTTTTTTAATAGATGACTGCTTTCCCCCTCCCAACATTCCTTCCCAGCACATGCCCTCCTAAATTACAGCATTCCTGTCTCTGAGAGAGCTACTGTTCCCCTGGTGGGACGTGGCAGCTCTGTGAAGGGGAGCACCTTGCCAGGGAGCCGTGTGTGCAGCACCAGGACCAACCCACCCACTCACACACTGCTTTTACAGATAAAAACTGCCTTTTCCCTCTTCTCTCTCCTCCCAGCAGGCAGCAGGAGCTTGCAGCATGTGATGGTAAAAGTTTCCACTTCAGAAATACCAGGCTGGGCTTTTACTCGCTCCCTGTTGTGTCTCTGCTATTTTCTGCACACCAAGTGTGGCTTAGAAGGCTTTTAAACACAAATGCCAGTGTTTTGTGGCCAGTGACTTAGAGAAGCAGTGTTGGGATGTAATCCCAATTCCTAGACTGACCAGTGCAGGTGAGGAGATGAGATTTTTGGGGAGGGATGCTCTCTTGTGTGTTCAGTAGCTCCAGAGAATTGTCTGGTTTTTCCTTAATGTGCTGCTTAGTCTTTAAATGATTTCTGTGTAGAAGCATTGTGCCATTAAAAATCTCTAAGGTGCCTCATGCAGAATTATAAGAGGGAGGAATATGGGACATTTTGTGGCTGCTCCATCCCTGGAAGTATCCAAGGCCAGGCTGGATTGGGATGAGCTTTAAGGTCCCTCCCAACCCTGAGCCATTTCTTGATTCCAGTTTGTGTAAAAGTTGTTAAAAGCCCCTCCAGTTGAATTCAGCATGGTAGTGGAAGCATTAAATCTTTATAACAGTTCAGGGATGGCTTTTTACAAAGCCAAGTGGGTCAACAAAACACCAGGCTTGTGTGGTGATTATTAAAGAAATGCCAGATCCTCTTTAACTAAATCAGTGGTACCTTGAACTGCCCTGCCTGTGGCCTCTCAGGAATTGTCCCTTTTTTGTTAGGGCCCATCATGGACTCAGAGGTGGCAGCTGGTCAAAAATAGGGACAGAATGCAATGAACCTGCAAGTATGTAAATATTAAAAGAAAACAAACTGCTGAGCATGTTTAAGGCTGTTAATGCTGCATCTCCTGCACCACTGGTCAGGGGAGTCTTTTTTTTTTTTTTTTTTTTTTTTTTTTTTTTGATAGACAAGGGCAGAAAAAGCCAACTTTGTGTGAAGAAATTGTTTTGAATGAGGCAGAGACTTACCAGCAAGGGACCAAGCTGGGGCAGCAGCAGAGGAGGGAATGTGGGACAGCTGGAATGTTCTGTGGCCAGGCAAAGCCATGGATGCAGCTTTCAGGACACCTCCAGGGTTAAATCCCCCTGTAACTCTGCAGCACTCCAGGCCTCCCTGTGGTTTTGCTCAGCACCCAGCAGACAGGCTGGCACTTGGAATATGGTTTCAATTCCCTGTTCCTTTACCTTTCATAGGCTTTCTTTGTATGTTGAGGCAGTTAATTTTTGTTTTTAAATACATAGAGTGCTCCCCTTCCTGAAAGGCTGCAGTATTCTTCCTGGTGAAGCATTCATTGGCACTCTCAGTAACCAGCAGAGCAAGAATGCTTGGGTTTTTCTTCTTTTGGTTTTTTTTTTTCCTTTATTAACAGACTGGACAGAGGCAGGGAGAGCCTACACTGAACGTGCTGGGTGTGTCTGGGGTCTTCTTGTGCCTTAAACATGAGGTTAGGGCTGCTTGTGACATTATCTGGTCACCATGGCTGTGTGGCATGGCTGCTTTGGGGAGTTTTTGTTTGGTAAATGCTTCATATCCATGTCTTAGCATTCTTCTGCCCCCTGAAATCAAAGCAGGTTGTGTTGTAACACCTTCTACTAACAAGTGTTCAGCAGTGGATGTGTTTGTGCATGTCTGTCTTGAGAAAGTTGTTTTCTTTTATCTCATAGTTCAGTTGTCATTTAAAAAAGTGCTCGTAGAGATTCTGTAACCTGTGTCAGTGCCTTGTGTCATGTGTCATGCTACTGTTCCTCCCAGGCAAAGTATTTGGGGATTTATTATTTCTTTGAAACACAAATGAAAGAAAAAAAAACTTAATTTAGTATAGATGTGAAGGTTGATTTGAGTAAAAATACATGGATGCTGCTGATTATAGTTTCCAGCTGGGCTCTGGGCACAGGGATTTCTGTCCAGCAGGAAGCACTGCTGAGCCCAAAAGCTGAGTCAGCTGCTAGAAAAAAGGGATAAAAATAGCTGTCTCCATTTTCCTGCCAAAAAAAAAAAAAAAAAAAAGGGGGGCGAGGAAAAGGAGTCCCAAATCATTGATATTATCACCCATATTAGTGCAGTGGGCTGCCAGGGTAAAATGAAGGTGGAGTGGCTGGCATGGGATGAGTAAAGCAGCAACAGGCATCAGGTGAGCAGATGTGGAAGAACTCTAATGCACAGTAGGAGGCAAACATTTTGAAAGATGCCTTTGGAACTGAGGCTGACTTTCCACATTAAAAAAAAAAAAAAAAGAAAAAAAAGGAGGGGGTAGTTAGGGGTTTTTTTTTCTACTTAAAAATCACTTTGTACCCAAAGCATGTGCTACATACCAGATTTGTAATGGGCTGTTCTGATAGCAGTTGTTAATTTAACTTAAGTGGTGAGAAAGGGCAGCTCCCAGAGTGCTGGCCTGGAAGTGTGTGACATTTAGGGAACCAAGTTCCAGCTACACAGACATATACAGTAACTCACCTCTTCCTGTCCCAAACCTTGCTTCAAAATGCATCACCCCAAGGGGCTGAATGAGCTGTTGGGAGTGGGGTAAGAGCATAACTGGGTGTGCCTGGTTTAGAAAACAGCTTGAAGCAGTGTTTGTAACTTCCTTCAGCCCAGTATGGGAATTGTTGGTTATGGAGCTCCCTTAAACCAGTGCTGGGATTGGTCTTTCTAGGAAACACGTTCATTAAATTCAGGGCTTTGTAACACCCTGTAACACTTCTGGTCATGCTGTCAGATCCTTGAGAGGTCCTAAAGGCCAGTCTCCCATTCCAAGTAGCTCCAGGTGTTGCTGCTGTGCTGGCTGTTGCTGCCACTGTCACTAACTGTCCCCTCCCCAGCGCGTGGCTCTCGGGCTACGAGAGCCCGGTGGTGTCCCGCATCAACACCCGGATCCAGGACCTCACAGGGCTGGATGTCTCCACAGCAGAGGAGCTGCAGGTGAGTGCCAGCAGCAGGGCTGCTGTGCCATTGTCACCATTTCAGCCCCATTTCAGCACCTTGCTCAGGTGGGGTGGGCCCCAAAACTCTATTTATTGACAGAGGGGAAAAGAAACTTGTCTTTGCAGAGCAGCTGTTCAGTGTGAAATGGCTTTTTCTGAAAGGTAACAGAGATAACAAACTCTGGATGTGCAATTCCCTTTTATTTAGACAAATAAACTGAGTTTCATGGCCTCAGAGTCAAACTTTGCTGCTGTTGGAGGCAGTTAAAAGTTTAGCTAGACTGGTGCTCAGGGAAGGCCACCAGTGTGTCTGGTGTCCCTGGGGTGTGTGGGAAACACTGCTGTATGTGCAACTTGAATGAACTGTAATTTGGATGTGCTTTTGTTTATTTGCTTGAGGCCTTTAAATGAGCAGCTGCCTCGCTGACTGTGAGCAGAGCATGAGTACCTAGAAAGCAGGACACCCACAAAGTACTTCTGCAACCTGCTGTGCTCCTTGCCATTCTGTCAGGGCTCCTGGGGATAAAATGGCCAAGGATCTGATCCAAAATTGAGGTTATTTTTTTTTATAACCAGTTGGCAAGAAGGACAGGGAACCCTCTTTATTGACACAGTCAAATTCAAGTCAGAAAGTGGTTTAAATCTGATGATGTAAAAGCACTGTGACACTGTTTTGAAGGGAGGCTGAAAAGTTTTCTGTAGAAGAAAAATGCTTTTCAGCCCTGGGAAGCACCAGATTCCTTACCTGGAGCCTGCTGCATCCTGCAGTGCCAGCCTTGGATGTGCTCCTGTTGCTGCCAGAGGCTTGACATTTCCTGGGGCTTGGTGTTTACACTTCATCTCTGCAAAGGTTGTAGCTGACAGTTCAAACTCTTGCCTGGATAAAATAAAGACTGATTTACTAGATCCTGTGCTTCTCCTTCCACTGTAGGTAGCCAACTACGGCGTAGGAGGCCAGTATGAGCCTCATTTTGATTTTGGAAGGGTAAGTCCTGTTTTGTCTTCACCTCTTTCTTCTTCACAAGCACTGTGTTTCTCTTTTTCAGGTGGCAAATTATGGAGTGGGAGGACAGTATGAGCCCCACTTTGACTTTGCACGGGCAAGTAAAGAGCTGGAGGGGAGCTAGAGCTGGTGAAGCCTGGGCCTCTGGGCTGGGTCACACTCTCTGTTCTTCAATGTGTATTGAATCTTGGCTCTTCCACTTTGCTAATCCATGTCCGTGGAGAAAGCCCTCTAAACCACCAGCTGAAGCTGTGGAGGTTACTGCCTGTAAGCTGAGTGCCAGCAGACAACTGGAAAAAGTCTTATCTCACTGTCCTGAATTTTTAAATTGGATTTAAATTCCCCACCTGTTTTATTCCAGTTTAAATTGCAGACTGCTGAAATTCAGTTGGTTATTTACTGGGCATCATTCTGTGTGGCTTAACCCCTTCAGATTAACCTTAACCCTGCCAATGCCAGCCACCAAGTCTGAATCAGGATCTCTCTGCTCTGCAAGCACCTGCCCCAAGGCATTGCAACCCATTAACAGGTTTTGTTTGGAAACACTGGGGGTGTTTCCTGGCGTAACAATTGCTGCAATTTCAGTGCACACAAATTGTGGTCACAGGGGGTGGGTTTAAAAACAGAGGTGTGACAGAAGTTGGTATCAAAACTCATCAAAATGGGGCTCATTTTTGTAAGTTGAGCACTGAACACCTCTCAGCTGCCTGGTTTGTCACTGAGGCTTCCCAGCTGGAATCCAGAGTGGAGCGTGGCAGGGAGGTGTCCCAGCTGACCCTGGGACTGAGAGCTGCCCTGGCTGCTGCCAGGGACAAGGGGGATGAGTCTAATTAAATAATTCAGTTTGCTGTGAGGAGGATTTATGGACTCAGACAGCGCAGTTGTTCTTACCCATTAGAAATCTGGGCTTAATGCCCTCCCTCCCTCTCCTACAGAATTTCAAAGTGCCTGGTTTATTTAAATTAATAGATTCATTCCTATTGCATTCCTCCCCTCCTTCCAAATCGAGGGGTTGGATTAATTCTTCTGCATGAGTCTGTTGTGTGCTGCTGGCTCAGCAGCTGTGTGTCACTGGCTGCTCTCAGCAACCAAAAAGAAATGCTGATGGAATCTGCCTGCTTTTGTTCACAGAAAGATGAGCCAGATGCTTTTAAGGAATTGGGAACGGGCAACAGAATTGCTACTTGGTTGTTTTATGTAAGTGATACATTTCTGCCATCTGTCACTGCATATTCTATACTGTGGAAGGATTTAATTCTACTTTTATTTCATTCTTTTTTACTGAAGGGACTTGCAAGTGAAGCAGCCACTAACTTTGGGATAATACATATGGGGGGGGGGGGATGTCTTCTTAGCCAGACTTTGTGGTTCTTCCATGTGTCCTAAGGAGGATTTTCGCCCCAAATTTGAGCATTAGCTTAAATTATTTAATTATTTGGCTGTTGTTTTGGATTGGGTTTTTTTTTGTATGTGCATCAGTATTTGCAGCATGTTCACTGCCTTAACACTCAAGTGGGAGGGACAAGGCTGGGACTCCACTGGGAACAGAAGGGGTTTGGCCTTTTTAAGGGATTTATGTAAAAATTAAACTTCACTTTTGCTGAAAAGTGAGATTTTATCATGCTGAACTCACCTGTCTGTCCCCACCTGTTCAGATGAGTGATGTGTCAGCAGGGGGAGCCACGGTCTTCCCTGAAGTGGGAGCCAGCGTTTGGCCGAGAAAGGTGAGCAGGATTGATCCAGTAGACAAAACCACTCCTCCCACCTACTCAAACAGAACAGGCACCAAACACAGCTGTAAAATGAACCTTGAAAATAATTGTAAGCACCTCTGTGCTGTCATAACAGTGCTATGGTTTTCCTTAAGTGCAGCAACTGGAGCTGTACTGGTGATTCCAAGGGCCCAAATATTCCATGTGTGGGTGCAAATGCAAAACATTTAAATACTCCGAAACACATACTGAAAATACTCAGATCTGTGAGTTGGTACAGTCTTGAGGCATCTGGAGGAAATTCTCCTGTCAGTTCTTTCCTTCAAGCAAGGTTTGCCTTTGCTGGCCTGCTGCTCAACTTCAGTAAATCTTGGCTTTCTTAAACTGGTCAGGAGTTGAATGAAACTGGCTTAGGATTTTTAAAACTTAAGAACCAGGTATATAGACTTACAATAAATCAAAGGAGACATATTCCTAAGGAAAGAAGTGATAGAATATTGAAAAGAGCCTTCAGTTGAAAAGGAGAATCTGAAACACAAATGCACCTACCTTTGTTTTACTGGTGTGCAAGTGTGTGTTGTACAGAGCGAGGGCTGAGTGTCCCCTCCCTCCCCAGGGAACAGCTGTGTTCTGGTACAATCCCTGGTGTGCAGTGTGTATTGTACAGAGCAAGGGCTGAGTGTCCCCTCCCTCCCCAGGGAACAGCTGTGTTCTGGTACAATCCCTGGTGTGCAGTGTGTGTTGTACAGAGCAAGGGCTGAGTGTCCCCTCCCTCCCCAGGGAACAGCTGTGTTCTGGTACAATCTCTTCCCGAGTGGAGAAGGCGATTACAGCACGAGACATGCAGCCTGCCCGGTGCTAGTGGGAAATAAATGGGGTGAGTGCCTGCCTCTGACCCGAGTCTGGGCTCTGCTGGGGGGGTGGCTTGGCTTTATTTTTCCTTTGGACTTCAGAAATTATATTCTTTGTAAAGAAATCTGTTTAATTTACTTTATCTACCTCATATCTCTCTATATGTTAAATATATTCTCTATAGTAGCGTATTTTGTTACGTGTATACAGGAAATTAATACTATACTCTATATAAACTCTACTTTAAGAGTTTTTGTAGCTTTGCAGCCATACTAGAAGGAACCAACAGCTGGCCTGGAGCATGCTTAGCTTCAGTGCCCAATGCCTTTGTGTCTTTGCAGTGTCCAATAAGTGGCTCCACGAGCGGGGGCAGGAGTTCCGCCGGCCGTGCACGTTATCGGAGCTGGAGTGACGCAGCCAGGCTCAGCCTGTGGGGAATGCACACACCTGCCAGTTTACAGCTAACAACACTCCACTACAGCTCCCACTACAGCTGTGGACAGGACAGACGTGCTTTTAGTTCCCTCCAAACCCTCCCCTCCCCAAAGGTTTATTGACAGAAAATACCAAGGTTTGACAAGTGTTACTGGAAAAAAAAAAAAAAAAAGGACAAAATACAGATGAGGGCCACAACTTACAGTGGTGTTGTGTGTGGTGTTCCTGTCACCATCATCCCTCTGAGCAGTGTGGGCAGCCAGGGGTTGTCTGGAGTCCTCACACCTGCCAGGCTTAGGGCAGGGTGATTTCCTGGGAGGGCTCCCTTCTAAGGAATGCTGAATTAAACCCATTCCTAATCCTCGACTCTTTGCTTTCCTAGAGTGCCTGACCACTGCAGGCATGCCTTGGTTTTTTTTTCTCTAGAAAACAGGTTATTAGCATGCTTTAGCCTGGTTTTCCACTTCTACAAAAGCCTCACTTTTTAAACTTGTCTTCCTTCTCAGCCTGTGTGAAGAATTTGGCTCTTAGTCTTGACCACGTGAGCCAGCAGTTCCACAGGCAGAGTCAGGATGCTTCCCCAGTGTCACAGCAGCCTGGGAACACCCACAGCCCATCTTCCCTCCTCTTCTGCAATGTTTGTCCACATGAACAAATGCTGCTTTTGTTCTGTCCTGGCAGCCAGCTCTTCCCTCTGCTCCATGTTCCCATTTTCATTAATCAAAATTGTTGTGCCTTAGGACACTGGAATTTCAAATTGGTTCTGAGACTTCAGGTGCTGAGGTAACACAGAGTCCTCAGAGAATGCTCCCCCCTCATCCTCCTCCCAGCTCTCGAGGTTTCTGGAGAAACTCTCAGCCTATTTATAGTCCTGAAGCTTTTTTAGATGCAGGCTTGCTTTCCTGAGCCCTTTCCCTTCCACAGCAGGTTTTTTAGCAAAATATCCAAATACCTCACTAGCATGAGGACAAAATCAAAGGAAGCTGTACCTGCCTTTACCTAAACAGTCCGATTTTCTGGATGATGATGATTTTACTGATTTAGGTGTCAAGCCTGAAGTCTTTACCAAGGGAAAAATTCCAATTTTGGTTAATTGGATTTTCTGCTTCAATAAAATCTTGACAATTGAGCCAAAACATACAAAACCTATTGTTAAATATGCTAGAAATACCTCTGGATTACTGGGAATGCAGTTTAAGGTACTATAGTTAGAGGAACTGCATACTTTCAGAAGACACTTGACAAGGTTTTTGCTGGAAAATAATTGTTAAATTTCTACTGAGCCTGGTAGCAGTGGGACCCACAGAACTGCCCTTCCTTAGTCCTGCACCTTCCTGAATTTTGCCTGGCTTTTGGCAGCTGGAAAACAAGGTCCATCCATTAAAAAAAGTCTGCACACTCCCACCTCACATTTATACTGCTCCTTTTCCAAGATCAGGAGCTGATCTAAATAAAAATAAATTTATCCCAGAAGTGCAGTAGCAGGGCTGATCTTTGAGCTCTAAATTGTGATAATTTAAAAATCTCAAACCTGTAAGATCTGTGCCTACCTGAGTTCTCTCACTTTTTCATCTGTCTCTCTTCCTATCCATGGTTCTCTCTTTTCTCTTTCCCCTCTCTTAAGCTCCAAAAAGGTAACCATGGCTGCAGGTACCTCCCACCACATCCCTGCAAGTAAAAGGGTTCAATGAACAGTGGGAATCCTGCCTTTGGGGCTTCCATAAGTGCTTGAAGGGAACCAAGTCCTGCCTAGTAAAGCAGCACAAAACAAAATCCCTGTATTTCCATGCAGGTGTGAAAACACCTGCATCTGCTCTTACTGTCCCATCTCTGTTCAACAACCACCAAAGCATGAAAAAAAGCCAGAGTTGGGGGATTTTGCTCAGCAGTTCCCTCCCTCAGCTCAGTACCAGTGAGTGCTTCCAGTGTTAAACAGCATCAGTATCAGGCATTGCTTGGGGAGTACAAATGTGCACAACTCTTTAAAGCAGTGAGCCACTCACAGATAATTATTCAGGAAAGAATTTTCTACTTTTGACAGTAGAAAATTTTACTAGATTAAAGGAACAAAAGAAACCTTTTAAAATTAAATCTTGAGTCTACTGAGGCACATCAGGAATGTTCCAGTTATGACAACAGGGTTAGCTTTGATTTTTAAACTGCAGACAATCCCTATTTCCTGTCCCCCCCACTGCAGTGGTGTCCATGCATCCAAGGCTGACTGTGTAAGGGATTACACTGGTGCTGCTCCTCCAGCCTTACCCATCATTTCTCAAAGGGCTTTTGGATCCCCAGCGTGGCTCCTGTGTGAATTTAGTTTTGTATTAAACATGATTGAAAACTGTCTGGGCTCACAGTGACTGACAACTGAGAAACTGCCTTACTGTTACATTTTTTTGTAATAAAATTTTTAATGTAAAAAAAAAAAAAAATGAACAGGCTTAAAATAAAAGCCACTGCCATTAGCAGTGAGAAATCCTCCACATCCAGCTCTCCTTGTATGTGGCTGCTATAAATCTGATCACACAGAGTTTTATCACCATTTGTGGAAACCAAACTCCTCTGTTTCCCTTCACCATCTCCCTGGGCAGGTGCAGGAGCTGCTCCTTCCCCAAATCCCTGTTCAAGACTAAACTTTGTGTCTCCATTGGGAACACACAGCACTGAAGGACTGCAAGAGGGGAGGGCAGTTAATGCTGGGCTGAAGGCAGGGTCAGTGGCTGAGGGTCCCTTTTCCAGGGGTGACAGATCTATTTTGTGAAGCCATTCCTGGTCAATCACTTACCCTGGAATGGTTCTAGGGAGGGGAAGAAAGCACCAGAGCCTCCAACAGCACAATGTGGGAAGGTCAGGCTGGCCTCTTCCATGACCAAACCCTCTGGGGTTTGCACACCACAGCCATTCCTGGGCTTCACCCTGCAGAGCAGTGGAGCTTATGCTGAATTCCCATCATCAGGAACCTGCAAAGAGCACAGCAAGGGCTGGGGAGAGGCCTTGATCCTTTTGCCTGTGGAACAGCTGGAGCACTTGGCTTGCAGGTAGGGAACTGCCCCCAGCACAGCTGGGACACCATCCACTGTCCCAGGCCTTGTCCAACCTGGCCTTGGGCACTTCCAGGGATCCAGGGGCACCTCCTCAGGGCCTCATCACCTTCACAGTATAGAATTTCTTCCCAATATCCCATCTATCCCTGCCCTCTCTCAGTTTCATGCCCTTCTCCCTGTGTCCTGTCCCTCCACCCCTTGTCCAAAATCCCTCTCCAGCTCTCTGGAGTCCCTTTAGGCACTGGAAGGGGCTCTGAGGTCTCTGCAGTTTTCCAGGCTGAGCACTCCCATCTCTCCCAGCCTCCCTCTGACTCTCACCTGGCTCGGAGGGACTCGGGTATTCCATGTCTGACCCGCAGCTCTCCTCCCCATAACCAGGGACTCATCCAGCTCCCAAACGGGGCTTTGGAACAGCCCCGGATCACCACGAACCTGAACCACAGGCTCTTCCTGCTGCTGGAAAAGAGCCCAGTGCCCCAGTGCCGTGTCCTGCCCAGCAGAGAGGCACGGCGAGGAGGATCCTGGCACAGCAGGAATGCCCGCAGGAGCTCCAGCTCGGCTCCTGATGCGCAGCCAAGAGGGTTTTCCCAGCTCCAGCTGGGACGGGGCTCATTCCCACAGGCGTGGGGGACACAGGACGGGATGGGTGCAGCCAGCTCTCCCTCCCCGCCCGGGAGCGCTGCCAGCAGCCCGGCAGTGTCCCTGGGAATGCGTGACTCACCAGCCCGGGGCTGCTCTATATTTAAGCATTACGGAGGCAGAAATGAATGCACGCAGTCAGGAGCTGCCTAGCCCGAGGTCAGCACTCGGTTCAAAAACCAGTTGTCAGAGTTCACCATGGTGGCAAAAAGCATCTGCACGCCTTAAACCTTCAGAGAGAGAAAAACTGGCCCAGGGAAGGGGTTTTTGTAACTGCAGAGGGTGAAAGCGAGGCCAGAGAACCTGCGGGGTCCCACTGTGCACATCCACAGTCGGGAATTTCCTCACTGCTGCAGCTGCTGAGCCACTCCCCGATGGAAATCTGGAGGTTACATTTACCCAATCCTGCATTTTTCCTGGCTTTCAGATCTTGCAGTCTGGGTGCAACCAAGCTATTTGCAGCTGGACTGAAAGGCTCTCAGGAGACTGGCTTGGGGAGGGAAGGAAGGAAGCAGGAGGAAGGAAGGAGAGTGGCTCATCCCCGGGGCAGGGCAGAAGGACTGCCACGTTTTGGAAAAGCAGTGAAACTGCTTTTTATTCACAAACCTTTGCTTTGGGACCAGTGACAAACTAACAGGAAAGTTTCTGACTCCTCTTTACCCAGGCTCTGCTCTCTGCCAGCTGCTCCATCCCCACCCTGTTCGGCTTTCCTAATTCCAATTGATTTTGCAAACAGCCTGGGCGCTCCAGAGCCACCAGCTCCGGGCTGCATGTCCTGCTCATGCCACACTCCCTGTGCTCTGCCTCCTCTGCAGCCCTGCCAGCATTTTCCCCTCTCTCTTTGCCTTCAGCAGCACACGGATCAGCCACCAGGGACTGAGGAATGACAAAGCAAGCTGTGTTCTGGAATTGCCTCCAGAAAAACCCTAAAAGGCTCTACATAAAAGCAGGACACCATGCACAGACACCCAGAGGCTCTTACACACTTCCAAGCTATTCCCAAAGAGCTGTTTTGCTCTTTTTTTACACTAATTTCTGCCAGGCTGTTGGCAAATGCTGGGAGCACTGGGACTGCAAACTGGAGTGTCAGGCAGGGCAGGGATTGAACCAGCAGAGACACCAAAGACTCCACTCACTGCAAGACACAGCGTGGGACTCTTCAATCCCATTTTTCCTTCACTGAGGCTCCCTGACAACCAATTCCAGGGACTATTTCCACCCACGACTGACAGAGCAGTCCCCAGCATGAGAGCAGGAGAGGCCTGAACTCTCCAGTGCTCCTGCAGGGAAGTCCTCACTTCCCCAGCACCCCCTCTGCGTGTGCCAGGGGTGACACAGATGTCACAAAAGGCTTCCTTGAGGCAGGGATTTGCTGATTCCCAAGCTGCCAGCCTCCCTTCCCCAAGGGAGTTAATCTCCCCAAATACAAAGCTGGTTTGAGGTTCTCCTGGGACCTCCTGCACTCCTAAACGTCCCCTTGTCCATAACTCAGCCCTGGGTCTCAGCACAGATGGAACAAGCAGGCAGCAGCTGCCTCTGGCTCCACACATTTCACAGGAGAGGGGCTAACCAGCTTGTCTGCTCCCTTCCCCACCTCTCTGCCTTACCCTTCTAAGAAACCAAGCTGTGGCTGTGGCTCTCCTCCTCCTCACCCCGTGTCCGGAGCTCATCACCCAGGGCCATGTGCAGAGACACTGGCAGTGCCATCGAGCTCTGCCCCTCAGAAACAGCAACTCAGCAGGGCTCAGTCTCCTGCAAAACAATGAAATACCAGAATTTGCATTTGCATTTGGCAGAGATTTGAAATGCCTGCAGCCCAGCCCCTTCTGAAAGCTGGGCTGGGGCACATCTGAAAAGCTTTACAAGAGCAGACAGAACCTTCCCACACCATTCCCCTTCTCCACTCTTGGTGAGGGGTTTGCTTTGTCTTTTGTTGTTGGTGTTCATTTTGGCTGCTTTCTTTTTAATGAGCAACTTGGAACCCTCCAGCAGCTGAGGAGACCCCTGGGTCCTGGCAGGCCTGTCCCACCCCAGAGCCAGGACCTGGAGCTGCACCACAACCCATTCCCTGGCCCAGGTTTCAGTGCCAGCCTTTCCTCCTAAATGTTCAATTTACATGACACAGGAGCTGTTACAACCAGCCCTATAACATCAGCCTTCAGTGGCCACATCAAAGGCAAGTTGCTCACCCACCCCATTGATCCTGGAACTGGAGGTGATGCCAAGGAATTGTCCTGAATGCAGTGTTTGTAGCCCCAAACTACTCCAAGCTGCTGGATCATGGGCCCATGAGGATTTGCTAGAGCAATAACCAGCAGCTAGGCTGGGTGAAGGTCTCATCCCACCCCTCCATGTGCCCAGGAGGTGCAGGGAGAAGGCAAGAGGTGCTCCTCAGCCTGCCTGAGCAGCAGAAATTTTGGACAGATCTTCATCTCCCAGCAGGCTGGGGAGGGAGTGAGGCAGCCCATGCAGTGCTCTGGGGGGACAGACCTGCTCTCCCTGGGGAAAGGCCCCTCTTGGGGAGCTGTAACAGAGTATGCAGGAGGCTTTGCTAATCAAATGTTGCTAAATTAGGGAACACGGCCAAAAGACCACTGAAACTTGCTTAAGCTAGATTATGACTTAACCACAAACATCCTGCATGTGCCCAGTTTGTGGATGCTTGCAAATGTCTTAAATAACCACAAACATCCTGCATGTGCCCAGTTTGTGGATGCTAGGAAAAGATAGGAAAAGTCAACCAAGGGCTAAGAGAGGAAGACCACAGCCTTCCTCCCCACGACCACCAGGAGCCAGGAGCAGACCCCCTAGCACCTGGCTGCACAGACTCAGAACGTGAGGAGATGCTGAAAGGCACGTACACGGAAGAAGATGAAAATAAAAGACTGAAAAGGCTGAAATGGAGTGGGGTGCGCGCCACCAGCGCTGGTTTGCTTGCTGCCGCTTGCTCAATAATTATTTTTTTTATTTATCCCATCTATTGGAGTTGATCAATTTATTACAGATAAATTTATAGCAGGGACTGATTGTGCAAACTCCCGGCTCTGGGAGCTGAACTCGGCGCTGCACTTTGCACCCCGGCTGCGCTGACCTCACGCCCGGCTGTGTTTAAAGTCCAGGCAGAGCGGTGCCACTGCCTCCCCCGGGCAGCAGCTCATCCCCACCGCTCCTGGGATCGGGACCGGGACCGGGACCGGGATCGGCACCGCAGCATGCGGCTGCTGCTGGGGGCAGCGCTCCTGTGCCTGGCCCTGAGCCTGGGGCAGGGCTCCGAGGAGGCAGCGCCCGACAGCGCCGGCCACCAGGAGCCCCAGGCACAGGCATCCTACTCCGACTGGGGCATCGAGACCATCCGCGATGGCTTTGAGACGGTCAACAGCTACTTCGACTCCTTCTTGGAGCTGCTTGGGGGAAAAAACGGGGTCTGTCAGTACCGATGTCGATATGGTAAGCGAAGCTCGCTGCTGCCGGCTGCTCTCTCCTCTTCTTTCCCTCTCCTTCCCTGCGGCCACGACCAGCCCCTCCTCCCCAGGAGCTGCCCCTCGGCACAGTCACAGCTTCTCTGCCAGTGCCAGCACAGGGACACCGAGCACGGAACCCCCACCTTCCCCTCCCCAAGATCACCCGGTCCCGAAGGCACAGGGACAGCAGGAGAGGATGATGCAGGTTTTCCTGCAAGGTACCCGGGGCCTGGGAGAGGACAGGGAGGGGAGGCTGAGCCAGCAGCCCTAATCTCAGCAACCTTGGGAGTGCCCTTATTCAGCAGTTGTGAGCTGGCCGGTGCCGCGGGCTGGAGGAGCAGAGATAACGGGGACAAACCGCACGTCACCGCCACCGGGAGGAACCTTTAGTACTAGAGACAGAGCGAGGCAGCTCCTGCTTGCTTCGGACTTCGGAGTGATTCACCGGAAAGGAACAGTTTGGTTTGCCCTGGGGGCAGGATGGAGGGGGTGAGATCAGGGGGAGGGACAAAGAGATGCTGCAGGGCTGGGACCCAGCTCCCTGCCAGGGGCAGAGGGGCCATAAGGAGGTTAAAATCAGAAAGTTGCTGAGTTTTTTGTTTTGGTTCATAAATAACGTCCCAGAATCACAGAACAGGCTAAGTTGGAAGGGACCCATCAGGATCATTGAGTCCAACTCCAGGCCCTGTGCAGGACACCCCAAGAGTCACACCCTGTGCCTGAAAATGGTGTCCAAACTCTCCTGGAGCTCTGGTAGCCATGGGACTATTTCTCTGATGAGCCTGGAAGTGCTTCCAGTGCTCAACCACCCTCTGGGTGAAAAACTTTCTCCTGACATCCATCCAATCTCTATATATGTATATATGTGTCCTTACCCTCCTGCCAGCCCTGCTCCAGGCCCCATCCTGAGAATAAACAGGGAGCAGCAAGCCAGGAACCTCAGCCCCATGGGATGGAGGGAGCCAGGTACCCCAGCCCATCACCACAGCCCCACAGTGGCCCTGGTCCCTCAGCCTGGGAGTCCCTCAGTCCTCTCTGCAGCAGCTGAGGAGGGCCATGTGTGTCCCCAGTGCCTGGAGGAGGTGACCCCCCAGACCCCACAGCACCACCCCAGCACATGGGATGAGCCCATCAGGCAGCTCATGGTGTGGCAGTCCCAGGCCATGTGTGTGACAACCTCCTAAAGGTAAACAGCATGCTCCAAATTCAGAGCAGAAAGGGATTTGCCCTCCTTAATGTGGAGACTGAAACCCCTGGCAGTGGGAAAAACGTGGCTGGGACTGCAGTGTGCCTGAGGGAATGCTGATATTCAGAGCTGGCTTCAGAGAACCTCAGGACTTACCAAATTGTGCACAAGTTACTGCTTTTGGACACATCCAGAGGGCTCTCTCTGCCTGTCCTTGTGAAAAGCATCTCCAGAGAGCAGCACAAATCCCTGCTCCCATCCCAGGAGCACCCTGCATCTTATTGGAACAGTGTTTTACCTAGAAAGGAAAACAAGTACACCATTAGCCCAGTTCTCATCCTCTGCTGAACAGCTCATTAATCACTGCCTGAAAGAGGAAACTACTGAAATGCTGCCCACGTGGCTCCAAGGGTCTTGCTGGACCCTTCCAGGACCATTTGTCCTTGCTAATCTCTGGCACAGACATTGCAAACTGCGAGTGGAGAGGATGCTGGGATGATCCCAAACCAGTGAGATCCAGCCCTTGCTCAGAAGGATGAACACAAGCCACCTTTGTGCTGAATCAGGGCCTGATTGCTTTTTTTTCCAGGCATGAAGCAAAAAATTATTCCTTTTACATACTTTCATTTCAGCCAAGAGTTATCAAAAATAGCTTATTTTGCTAAAGGTCAGGACTCACCTGTGATTGCCACATCCATCTTCAGCTGAGCACATGGCACTTGGCTGTTCCAGCTGTAAGACTCTCCTGATTTTTCAGCAGCTACTGAGGTCTGAAAACAACCAGCTTGATGGATTACTCCCTTAAATCAGGACATTAGGGTTACACTAGCATTTACTGGCAAATATCCTCCTGCTTACAAAGTCTCACTGGGCATCTCAGGGGAAAAAAACAGCCTGAGCTGGGAGTGAAGCCCTTGTAGCTTCCTCCTGCCTACAGGACCAGTGAAAAAAACTTCACTGCTTTGCTCAGCATTTGGTCCTGAAGGGCTTAAAATGAGGGGCACCTCCAGGCTGTGGGAAAAGAGCCTTCAAAGCCAGGCTCTCCAACAAGGGTGGGAATGTGCAGGAACCTCTGCTCAAAGCCTGCCTGGGGCACACAAACAACAATGGACCACCCAAAAGTGCAAGGAGACCATCCATTCACCCAAAAATACCCTCAGCTGCCCCTGCCAGTGTCTGAGACCTCCTGCATTGGCAGCAGCTGTTCCAGCCAGCTGGCTGCTTTCCAGCCCCTTGGAACAGCTACAACAGCCTGGGGGCATTGAAATGCATCAGGGAAACTCCACTTCAGCTCTAGGGCTGTGCCAGCAAGGCAGTGCCCTGAAATCTATCTTCCTGCCTGCAAGGATTGGCAAGCAATAAATGATCACAGGAGCACTGAGTCAATGCTGGTAGAGAGGCAGGAACGCCTGATATTCCTGTTTTGGTTTTGTTTACTGTTAACTGGAAAACAAGATGTGGGAGAGAGGTTAATTGTGGTGTCTTGGACTTGACCTAAATGAGGAAGAGTACAAAGGGGCAGTTTACAAGTTTTAAAGCTCTGTTTTGCAGAGAGAAGGGGACAGGTTTCCTACAAGGGCTTATCCTGAGGGCAGTTTGATGTTTTGTGGATCAGCACAATCCTTATGTGAGGTTTTTTTCCCTCAGGACAGCTTTCTAAAACATTTCAATAGCTTGACTTTGAGGATCTGGAAAGCAGCTATCTTTGGCTGGGAACTGGATGATGGAGGTAGAACTGGATAACTAGATGAGCTTAAAGGTCCAGTCCAACCCAAGCCATTCTACATGATCTCCAGATCCCCAAGAAATCTCAGTCCTACTCAGACTCACCATTTTATCCCATTAACTGTCAATGTGCTGCAGGAACAAAATTTACTACCAATATTACAAGCCAGTCACTCAAATTTGACTCCATCCTGCAAAACCCCCAGCAGATTTTGACCTTTCCTCTGCCTCCTGCATCAGTTCAGGAATGTTTGAATTCTGAGTCCTACCCCCTTCCAAAAAAACAACAAGGCTCTTTTGGAAGGGGAAATTTGAAATTCTCACAGCTGGACAGGATTTCAGTTTGTTATTTATTTGTAGCAAATCTTTTATTTAAGCAAAAAGCTCTGGCAAAGTTTAATTGAGAGGTGCTGAGAACACTCCTACATAAGTGCCTCTGAGGCTTTTGGCTGTAAGGCCTTCCCAAGGGCACAGCAGATTTATGGTGGAATTAACCACTGGCATTTTAGGTACCTCGACAGAAAAATGGGGAAAGGGTCTCAAATAATTCCTGGTGCTGACAAGAAGCAAGAAGTGGAAATGGAGTTTAAAAGAACCCAACCCTGCCTTGAAGGGCTGAATCAGATCCATTTTATGTCTATATAAATTCTCTAGCTGTGCTCAGGGAAGCAGAAACTTAACCCTTGATGTGATGGGTTTCAGAAGGCTCAGCTCACACATGTTTTTATTGGAGCATTCACTCAGTTTATGTTTTCCCAGAGCAGAGACATGACCCAGGGAATGGATTTTAGGAAAAGGTTCCTCCCCCAGAGGGTGGTCAGGCACTGAACAGGCTCCCCTGCAAAAATCAATTAAAATGCTGCTGAAGGTACTGTCAAAGCTGGCTGATAGCTGGACTCTTCCTACATTGGGTAAATAATTACTCACAGAGGGAGTCCTTGCTCCTTTATGCATATTAAGAAGCAGACTGAGCAAGGTGCAGAGATTAAAGGAATAGAAATGATTTGCAAAACGTGGCAGTGCATCAGCATGGGCAGAAAATGGACCAAGAAGACCTGCACAGAGCAAGATCAGACATGCAAAGTCTGGCACAGTCTGGGGAGACCCACAGCACACCAACAGTCCAAGAATGAACTGAGAATAGAAAGAAACCCCCTTGCTAAGCCAGTAGTGTAAGCAGCAGAGTTTGGGGATGCAGACCAAGGGGAGCTGCCTGTCACTCCTTGCTTTTTGGACCTACTCTCAAGGAGATCAGCCTTCCTAACATTTGTTCTCTATTTTCTTTCCCAGGGAAGGCTCCCATGCCACGGCCTCACTACAAACCCCAAGAACCCAACGGCTGCAGCTCCCATTTTCTGGGGCTCAAGGTACCTGAAAGTGTATGTACTGTCCCACCCACCACTCCCAAAGGATGCAGCTCTCTCATCACATCACCAGCTCATAATTCTGGCCAAGGAAAAGGCTGGGCTGTGCTGGTGACAAATGCAGCTCGGTGACAAATAACCTGTGTGCACACTGCAACACCTGACTGCCTCCTCCACACCTGGCCCTTCACCTCCTCCCACACTTTCTGCCTCTGCCAAGCACTGAATTAAACCCACAGGCTTTAATGCTGCACCCGCTCATTATCTTAAAGGCAATTAATGAAACCATATTGGAATCACCAGGAAAAGCTTTCCCAGGAGGCTCTCAGAGCAGGGGTTCCTATTTAGCTCATGTATTATTGCTGCCCCTGGAGTTTGCAGCAATTAGGCAGATTCCTGCTCTGACAGCCCCTTTCTTTGCAGACCATTCTTCATGTTAGGTTTAATTCCTGGAACTCTATTTCATTGCAAACCTTGTGGGCATTTCTGTGGTGCCTCCTCTGTACCTAGGCAATCACGAATGCAACAAAGGAACAATTCATCTCCTAAATTTTAGATGAGGAAGGGCAAAAAGAGGAATCATTTACAACAAGCTAACAAGTCCAGTCTCTTCAGGAGACAGGCCTTCTGCCCCATCACCCCCAGGGTTATTAGCTAAGCTTACAGGGAGCAGAACTCCCCTGACCACCCTGTGTTTGTCCTTGGCCTCAAGTGCATCCTCGAGAAATAAGGCATTAAAATACTTTTCGGAAAAAAAAAAAAAAAAAAAAAAAAAAAAAAGAAAAAGAAAAAAAAAAAAAAAAGCAGGATCTTGTCAGGTTGTGGGAAGAAGAAGAAAAGAGAAAAAAAGTCTTTACCACTGTTGGCAAGGACATGGAGCTCTCTGATGAGATCTGACTAATGAAAACTAGAAATTGGTCATGGAGGGGCTGTTTCCCACCATTATTTCCCTGGGACAGAGATGAGAAGAGAACATGATGTAGCCTGCACTGAGCCTGCACTGCTGACACCACTGAGCTGCTCCCTCATCCTTTAGATGGTCAGGGGCAGCACACATTCCCTCCTGCTGCCCTGGCTATCAGGAATAGCTGCTGGGAAAGGAGCCAGCTGGGCTCTGCAGCACCTCACCCCCTTACAGCTGTGTGAGCCTGAGGCCAGCACACAGCCAAGGGACACCTCTTTTCTCTTTCCCCAGCTAGACTTGGGCATCCCTGCCATGACCAAGTGCTGTAACCAGCTGGACATTTGTTATGACACCTGTGGGGCCAACAAGTACCGCTGCGACGCCAAGTTCCGCTGGTGCCTGCACTCCATCTGCTCCGACCTCAAGCGCAGCCTGGGCTTCGTCTCCAAGGTGCAAGGTAGGCATGGAGGGGAGGGAGGGGGTGGGCAGGGAGCCCCTTTGCTGCCTGGAAAGGCTGAGCTGGAACAGAGACTAGGCAGAGCAAAAGGAATGAAATGTTGGCACACCTTGGGCAGTGCAAGAGCCTGGCCAGGGCTGCACCCAAATCAAATCTGAGATGGATCCTGCTCACAAATCTTTACACTTCCATAACTTTTGGTTCATCCACACATTGGGGTCAATTATCCAAGCACAGCCCCAGGCTATGGAGTCTCAGCCCCCTGGCTTACCTCTATCCCTTGCCATTGTTTCTTCTTTTTAGGTACCACTTGTCCTTGATTCTCCAGCTAGAAAGGAAGTGTTCTGTCCAACTCCCCTTACTAACACCAAAAATGAAGTTTCAGAGTTACACACTGAGCAGCAGAGATTCTGAAAAATATAAAAGCTAAAACCCAAGGCATGACCTTCCTTGCCAAAAACAAGCAAAACTCTGCAGTAGAGAGCAGCATGTCTGTGCTGCACTTGTCACAGGTAGCTGAGAATGCAGAGATCTGCCCCCTCACCACACACTTCTGCCCCAAGGCTGGAAACCTATTTGCATTTAGAAAACATTACAATGTGTGGAAAAAAAAAAAACCCAAAAACAGCCCTGAAACAATTCCTTCAAAAGTTGGATGCACTCCCAGACCACTCAAACACCTTAATGGGATACCAAAAAGCCTTCCAGGGCCAGTGAGGCACACACTGAAATCTGTATGTGGCCAGGGGCCAGCAAAACTGGCCAAGGACAGAGCTCTCAGGGATCTGGTCACAGATAAGAGATGATGATGGCACCAGGGACACACCAGGCTGGGTGGTGGCTGAGCCACTGCAGGCAGCTCTGGATGGCTCAGAAGTGCTAACAAAGCTCTGGTGATATGCCAGCAGCTCAAGTGCCACCCTGGTTTTGCCTAATTGAAAAAGCCTCAGCCTGTGAGTCTGAGAAGAGCTTTTTTGGTAACCTCTGCTCTAAGGTATCCTTAAATATGCACTTGTTTTCCAAAGGTGCAGCCTGTTAGGACACAGGGGATGTCTGCATGACACCAGACTAATACAGATGGCTTCCTACCTGGTCACAGATAAATGTATGGAAAGAGTGCCCAGGCCAGCAAGAGAAATCAAAGATGTGGACTGAGATATAAGTGCTACAGGCTGAGCACAGCCAATCTGTCATGGTCACCCTTATCAACAGGTCCCCATGCAGCCAACTTCTTCCTATCTCTTCAGATTTTCCCCTGCTACTCTTTCATGTGGCTCCTCTTGCTCTCTGCTTGCAGCAGCAAAGCAAACCTAGATCCCAGGGAGTTAAGGTAGAGCAGAGCCCACATTCCTGGGCTGAGCCAAGGAATATCTGCCAGGCAGAAGTGGATTCCTCCCTCCAGCATTTCTGTCTCTGTCCTGGCTGCTGTAGGAGGCACAGATAACACCAAAGAACCTGTGTGCCATCCTCTCCATGCCTTGGGCTCTACAGATCCTGTCCCCAGGGCTGCTCTGAGCAGCTCCTGTCACAGCTCTCCTCCACAGCCACCCCAGCTCTTATCAAAGCCTTGGTTTTCCCACTGACTCACCACAGCCTCTCCAGTGCCTGCCAAATGAGCAGCCTCCTAAGGGAACAGGAGCATTGAGGTGTTTAGAGAGGCTGAGATAGGAGAAAACAGTCCCAAAGGCAAGGCTTTCCCAACTTCATTATGCATACAGCAATCAGTGTTAGTGCCAGTAAATAAACCCTAAAGACCTAATATTCACCTACTTATTTACTGATGAGCACTTTCAGGGTTGTTCTTTGGGATGAGGAGGGGCTAATAGGCAGGCAGTCAGCTGCTCTAGGATTTTTCATGCTGGCTGGCATCATAACTCCCAAAAAAGCCTGGTTAATAGTGGCTATAGGCAAACTGAGAGGAGAAGGAGTAATGTGGAGGCCTCTTGGGAAATCTGTTTGGTAAGCAGTGCTGTTTGCTGAGCCCCAGATGATCCATCAAACAGTAAGGCCTGAAAGAGGCAACAAAGGAAGGGTTTGGAGGGGGGAGAAATTGATGCCACAAGGGGAGCAAAGAGGAGGGAACTTCAGGATTTATAAAAATGCAGTTTTCAGAGGGAAAAGACGACAGCCCACACTTCCAACAGCACAGCCCTGGAGCTCATGCAGGGGTGCTGCAGGTTGCCTGTCCTTACCTGCCCATCCCATGCCATGCCATCCCTCTCCACAGCCTGTGAATCCATGGCAGACACGGTGTTCAATGCTGTCTGGACCCTGGGCTGCCGGCCCTTCATGAACAGCCAGAGGAGCGCCTGCATTTGCAGCGAGGAAGAGCGCGATGAGCTGTGAGCAAGAGCAGCCGCTGCCAGCGCCCCTCTCCAGCACAGTGACTCCTGTCAGCCCTCGGGATGAGGGACAGCATCCAGGACAGCCTCTGGGCAGGGCAGGGCAGAGCCAGCCCATGGACAGAGGGCAGCTGCAGCTCCACAGCCCCACTGCCTCTTCCCATGGCAGGATCCCGTGCCAGTTCTCTCCACGGAGCAAGCAGGAGAGGAAAGCAGGAGGCAGTGCTGGTTATAAACAGGACTTACCTTAAATACACACTCTTACCTCCCCCCACCCTGGAGCTCTCTCATTTGCAGTGCAAGGCATTAGGTGTCTGCAAGCCCTGGGAAATTCCCAGTCCGTGGATGTGCTATTTACATTTTTGCACCGCTGGTTACAGACTGAAGAGGGGTAACTGGCTTTCAGTACATTGCTCACACCCATCCCTGACACTTGCCATCCTGTCATTACACACCTTGATGCCTCTGCATATTTAAATACTTGGTGGATCCTAAACTGATTTAAGGCATGAGTTAAGGAGAAGTGTTTGTGGTACACGATTGATATTTGGGACCAAAGCCCACCATTTATCAGATGTGAAACCACAGCCCTCTCCCCCAGCCTCAGGAGAGGAAGCCACTTTTCTTTGTCAGTGTCATCCACATCTATTTTATTACTTTTCTCCTATAGCATTGAACAAAGCTTTGCCCTTAAGATCCCTTTTCACACAAAATGGCTGGGTATCCACCTCCATCTCTTACATGAGGGAAACAGGAGGCTCACAAACAGTGGCCTTGGATGAGATATTGCAAATTCTGGAGGCTTATCTGTCAGGTGACAGGACTTAAATGCTACCTCTGTGGGGCTGCTATCAGCAGCCTCAGACACCATCTCTTCTAAAACGTGGTTAATACTCCCATCTGTTATGGGGAGCTTTTGTTGCATGCAAAACCAGAATTTAAAGTGGTGCATGGCATTTTGCCTCCACAGAACATTGGCAGGCAGCTTTCAGCTGGGTTTCTTGTTGGAAGGAAGTTGCTACTGGGTGTGCTCGTGCCGTGCCACGTAAATATTTCAGTGGCTCCTGCAAACATATTTATGGTTATGTTCTTCCATCTGCCACAGAGAAGTTAAGGCTGCAAAAGGGTTGATTTAACAAGAGTGGAAAGAGTCTGTCTTGGTTGCTTTTCTTCCAGTTTAAATGGGTCTAAAATGTATGCATGGAGTTATAAATTATTTAAGCCCTGTATTCCTGCTCCTGCCAGTCATCTTTGCCTTACAGTGAACAGCAATGAGACGTTCAGCCAGCCCCTAGTGGGCTGGAACAACAAGAACCTGCTGGTATCCAGACCAGGAAAATGGAAGTGACTGTGTGGGGTGTACTGGGATGTTTTCCACCACAGAGGACTTCAACACTGATCAGATGTAGTGACAGCCTTTCCTAGCTGGGCTAAAGCCTCTGGAGAGAGAATTCTGCATTGCTGAGATTCACCGCTCTGTCAGAGGATGAGGCTGGACAGACAACCTTGATTATCCAGCTAAGAAACACAATCCTCCTTTTGGCTAGGAATGGGAAGGAAACATTCCTCATTCCAGACACTTCTCCAAACTTTGTATTTTGTTGGTGAAATGGTGCCTGTGGCCAGTTTAAATGTGAACATACTGTTATGACTAAATGACAAAAAAGAAATTAAAATAGCTATATTGTCTATGTTCAAAAGCTGACTGGATGGCAAATGTTTTAAAGTATTTTATAGTTCAAGTGATACCAGATTAAAGCCAAGCTGGCAGGTGATGACATACACTGGAGAGATCAAAGGGTTCTGAACAAAATCTCTGTACCTAGACACTGATGCGCTGAGACGTCGCTAACATAAATCATAATTTTGCCTGCTTTCAGACCACCATTCATCCCAAAACCCTAGAGACTTCTGCAAGCTGGCCAGCTACTGAATAAGCTCAATTTTCTCTGTGGTAATGTGAAAAACCTCACCAGCAGCTCTACAAGGAAATATCTGAACATTCAAGTGGTGGCAGTGGCTCTGGCAAAGCACCAGATAATCCTGTGTAGGAGCAAACCAGTGCATGAACTCCAGTAAAACTGGATTCTAACTAAAAACTGCTTCCCCTCTGTGCCACTCCTGCTATCCAGTGATGTACAGTGATGGAAACACAGGATTCTCCAGGTTGCTGCACAAACCTTGGGTCATCTTCAATTCCACCCTGCTCTGGACACAAAGACACGGCTTTGCTCATCCTGTGGCTTCTCTTGACTTTGTGCATTGGCAGGATTGTTTTCAGCTGCAGAGTGGAAAAGCTGCTTCAGATGAATTTGTCAGGAAGAACTGAATTATGTGCACAATAACTCAAATAAGCCAGGAAGAGAACTTTTCTCTCCATCACTCTCCCCACATCCCTTGCACGTGAACAAACAAGACCAGTTGATTCTCCAGAAGGCACCAGATAATTAATTTCATTTCCCAGCTCTTGTTTTATCAAAACAAATATATTTAGTGGAGGCTGCCTGAACAAAGAAGTGACAGTGGGAAACTGCCCCTGTGGTCCTAATGCAGATGTGAATCAGCAGAACAGCAATCCTAGGAGAAGCCTTTTTCCTTTCCTGTTCTTTCACATATGGTTAGATAACACGTGAAAAATGTCTTTCCATTTATACCTACTTATCGTCATAGAAATATTTTTGTTTACTCTAACACACAAACACACATATTTCCAAGATTGGAAAAGGCAGCCATGAAGCTATTTAGAAAAATTATTAAACTCTCAGTCATTAAATGTTCATTCCTCACTGGAATCTCACTTGCCTGAACAAATAAATCTGTGAAGTAGGTTGAAATGTTTGAGGTGATTTGTGATTGCCTTCAAATGCTCCCTTCAAATGGATTCCCTTTCCATTTGAAAGCAGCATCAAATTTTGGCTTTTGCAGCAATTTGGCTGCTCCAAGCAAAGCAGAACACAGATGATGAAGTTTGGGGGGCTTCCAGCAGACCTCCAGCCACACAGAACTGAGCTGCAAACTGAGAAGCCTCTTGCAGAAAACCTTGGGAATGCACTGCAGTGCCACTGCCACAGGTGGGAACAGATCCTTCCCCTCATCCTCCAGCCCTGCCCGTCCTACATTGTCCTTCACTGCTGGCTGTGCTTCCTCCCTTCCACCCCACATCCCTAATCCTTTACCACACAGCTCAGGGAAGCCCAGAGGAGCCTGAGCTGATCATATCCATTATACTTTCTTTGGAAGGAGCTTGACAGCCCAGAAAGATTCCTGACAACCACGATGCTGCCACCATCACCAGCAATTGTGTCCCCTGCCACTGCCACTCAGACAATGCTGCAGTGTCTCCTGTCACCAGGCTCACTGGGGACAGCCCTGTCCTGAGAACTGCTCACCTTACCAATGATTGCTATAAATAATTAATGTGCATTCCTCTAATCCTTTGTTGGAACCATGGCCTCCCTAACCAGGGCAATGCATCACAATTTCCAAACAAACACTTGGCAGCAGCAGGCATGGGAAGGGGGTGTGTATAGATGTTTAATGGTGTTTCTATTACAATCAAGGTGCTATAACACTTAGGAAAGGCATTTTTGGTGGTGGGAGAAGAGGGAGAAGAATAATGATACACTAAATACAGGAGGAAACACTATTAAACTTCATGCAATTATCAAGAGCCACCAAAAAAAATCAAATCTCATTAAATACCTTCTGTTCTTTAAAATCACATTTAAATGTGCCTGTGATAGATCTGAGCTTTAGCTGCCTGTAATGACAACTGCATTGCTCCAAGGAACTTACACACTGTGAGATATATTTTATACATGTTTTTATTAACAGTCACCCGGAAGCTTCAGCATCACTCACAGAGCTGCACAGCAAACACACTCAGCTACGATACTATTTGTACTGTCTGATGCAAGAAGGGCTTGGATAACATTTGTTTAGTCAAGGACAAACAGTCCTGGGGCCTGTAGGTGGATGTGTGGAAAAGCAAAGTTGGGCAACACTTCCGGCCTGCAAAGAAAAGAGCTCTTAGGGAGAAATGCAGATAAAACCAAACTGTTCTGCAGTCCAGGTCACACTCCAAGGGCTGCCTCCTGGGCCCAAAAAATCTTCACAAATAATCACCAGAGAGTTAAGGAAATGAGTCCTGAGGTTCAAGCGGGGCCTTAACAAATACCTGTCGTTTCTCAAACACACAACAGAAGGCAGTGATAAGGAAGGCCAGGGATGCTGTTCCAGAGGGTGGTGTCAGTCATCAAAGTCGATTCTGATGGGGCCTCCTGTCAGGATGTGGTTTGCCACGTGCTCAGACTCCTGCTCCTGCTGCTCCTCCTGGCCGGCCGCCCTGCGCGCGCGTCTCCGGCAGCCCTGGGCGCAGCGCGAGCTCTCGTCCAGCGCCCCGCACACCAGGATGCGGCAGTGCAGGAACACCTCCTGCAGCACAGGGACACAGCAGAGGGTCACTGCACGCCTCTGGGCACCACTGGCCACCAGAGCCAGGCTGCAGCACCCCCGTGGCACGTGGGAATCCAGCGTCACCCAAACAGCCGCTCTGAGCGTTTCCTTGTGCGCCCTCTGCAGAGAGCCTGGCTGAGATCTCAGAGCCAGCAGTGGGGAGACAGGGGACAGGAAGGTGGGAGATGATCCTCCAGGTGAAGGGGTGAAAAGAGCAGGAATCAGCTTGGACTGGCAGGAGCTGCAGTGAAGCAGAGGGCAGTGAAGCCTCGCAAGGAATGATGGAGATGTGCAGGAGAATTTCAAGCGAGCTGGGAAAACAAAGCCAGGAAACCAAGGGGAAAAAGAAGGAAGAAGCAGGGTGATGAGAGGCTAAGCTGAGGGAAGAGGGAGAATGCAAAGAGCAAGGAGACAGCTGCCTTTTCTCCTTGCACTGCAAAGGCAGTGACAGGATTGCTGCTCCCTGCCCTGTAAATGACAAGGAGAGCAAGGAAGATCCCTGCAAGCAGCAGCCACAAAGACTTGGAGAGGTTTGAAGTGGAATCCATTGTGTAGGGTGGGAGAATGCAGGTTGGAGGCAGCACAGGCAATCAGAAAGCCAGGAAAAATTCTGAACTTTAGGATATCTCATGTGTTTTAGCCCTACTAGGGCTCTCCAGTAGCTGGAGCAGCACCTTTATACCTTTTGGAGCAGTGTTGGCTGAGCATAACAAGGACTGGAAGATGCAATTTCCTCCAACACAAAAAGGAAAGCTATTTGCATTAGGAAAATGACATTATCCTTCCACTGCCCTCCCACTGCAGAGCTTCTGGCCCAAAGAGACAGCCTGGTTTCACATTGAATTAAGCAGTATGGTGGCCTTCTGTCTGGAGTCCTGGCATCTGTACTCACAAGAGCTAGAGAAGACACAAGTTTGAAGAGATCCCAAACTAAAAACTGTGTTGTTTTAAAGACAGGGCATTGTGAAATGTGCCTGGTGACTGAGAACACTTCTCTCACCCAGCAAACAAGAGTCCACCCTGGAAACAACTATTTTAGTCTGCTATGGCACTGATGTTCCAAAACTGTCCTTTACATTTTAACTTTAATTGTTTTTATCAATCTCTCCTGAAGTACTTGTGTCAGGCTCCTGTAAGGTGCAACTGCTGCAACAGGCACAGCAGCACCTGCCTTGGGCCAGCCATTCCATACCCTTTTCCAACTTGGTGCTGAGGCTCCTCAGTCATATCAGAGCTGATGAAATATCTAAGAACTGAGTTTTGAGCTTACCTTGTTGTCCTTGCCCACAAACTTGAACACAGGAACCTGGAAATGCTTGGCAAGATGGTCCTTTGACGTGTACTGCTTCACAGAATCATCAGAAACACAGCTGAGGAGAGCAGAGGGATAGCCTTTAATGGGTTTCCCAGAAATGGAAAAAGAAAGAGAAAAGACATTCCAGCCTACTTAAATAGAGAAAGAAAAGGAGGGATTGGTTCTCCCAGGCTCAGCTACCATCTCTGCTACTTCCTCTTTGGCCACAGGAGAAAAGTGGGGAATGATGGGGAAAAACAGCAGCGTTGCTAATAGCATCTCCAGACAAGGAACAGCTCAGCAGCTGAGGGCTGGCAGGACATGGCCCAGTCCCCTCAGAGAGGGACTGCCAGGGATCTGCAGGCAAGGCTGTCCTCATTTCACCTTCCTGTGCAACAGTCTGCAGTGTTATACACCACAGAATGTGCTATGCACTTGCTGTAGACACCTAGATAAATTATACACACATGCACATTATGCACATAAATTATGCTTAAAATGAAGCAGCCTGCACCCACATTACTAAAATATGACAGATGATGAAAACAACAAAAATCCAGATTTACTTTGCTTTCCTGCTGGATTTGATCAAATAGCTCAAATTCACTACACCAAAAAATTTATAATTTCAGTTTTTCCATCACTAGCAATGCAAGATTGTAGGAGAGGTCTCACAACTGCAAGAAAATAAGCTGCTTTTATAACAAGTTACATTCCAGGTGCAGTGCATTTATAAACTATTACAGCCTGTTTAGAGTCTGACAGACAAAAAGTTATGGTGGCTCAATAATTACTGCTGATTATTCCAAACCCTTGGGCATCTTGAGAGGCCATGGTGCTGCTGTGAAATTGCATTGCAATGCAGCTCATCTTTTCTAGCAAGTTAATTCCAGAAATGTGGACTTTGAAAGATATTAAAAAAAAAAAAAACAAAACCAAACAACAAAGCAGTGGTGAAAGGGACAAGAGGTACTGGTGTAGCTCAAAGTCTTGCTCTTGCAGCAAGCTTCAGCTCCCATTTGTACATGAGAAATGTGCATGGCATTGTCAGCAATGCTCAGTTGCAAAAGAGCAGTTCTGCCTTCACTGGAACATTTGGGAATCTCTAAGTTGCTAAAATTCCTTTTTAAACAAGGCATTTGGTCACAATGAATGACAGTTACAGACTTTTCATAGGTGAGTGGTCAAGCTCTAGGGCCATGAAATCAACTCCTAGGTGTGTTCTCATTTGTGAGCACATAAACTGTGATGATTGTTGGACACTGGCTCAAACTGATTCCCAAATCCCAGGTTCTCCAAAGATTTTCCACAAAGGTGGAAGGAAACCTACTGGTTTGGGGCTAGGGAGAGGGAAAGTGGAAGAACACTACAAAGGAATCAGAGACAGACAAAACCAGCTCAGAAACCTCACGAGTCACATTGCATTTGTGGGGCCAGATCACATCTCAATCTCCTAGAAAACCCCCAGAGACTCTGCTGCCCATTTTGGAGAGGTGAGAAGAGACAGGCATGGAAGGAAAAGGGATGAGCCTGGTGAGGATATGGGGAAAATCCCCCTGTCCCTGTGCACAATGTGCTTAGGTTTGGGGAGCAGAGTGGCAGTGCCATGGGAGCTGTGCTCTGACTCTCTTTTCAGGGTTGCAAGGTTAAAAGGAAAGCTTGCACAATGAAATATCCACTCAGCCTAACAAATGGGGCAGCCTGAGCCATAGCAAGATGAGCTTTGCAATGGAACTACCTTAACCACCTTGTGCTCTGCTCAATCCCAGCTCCTGACCTCAGCAGTGACATGACCTTGCTCCAGATGCCCCAGGGAGCTTCAACATTTATCAGCTGTGCCACCGGTCAATGCCACAGGTTCATTTTGTTCTCAGAAGGCAGGAAACCAGCAGAGAAGACAGCAGGAGAGGGAAGTTTCCCATTCCTCAGTCTAAGGTATAGCCCCTCCAATTTAAACAGCATTTCCCTTTGGAATATGTGGTTAACTCTTGCAGGTCTGATCCTGATACAAAACTGATTAATTGATCCTGATAAGCTGATACAAAACCTCCCCTCTTTACTGCCATGGGCTTTTGGGGCTGGATTTCTAGAAGGAAACTGAGTTATTACAGAAGTGTTTGGAGCAGGGACAACTTAGCAGTGCATTCAGCTAATTTAATTATGAATCACTGGGGCCTGCAGTGATGGCTGCAGAGTGGAGCTCTTTTCCCTTCAGTGAAGTTTTAATGCCCTCTGCAGGTACCAAGGGACTGCTGGTGCCATAAATCCTCCAACCAGTGCTGGGGTGAATTCAAGAGATGACATTTCCTGCCTTCTCCATCCAGCTCAGGTTTTGGCTGCTGTTTTGAATCCCATCATTTTCACTCATGGGGAGAAACAAATGAATGTTTGGAGCCTTGACTCTGTGAAGGGTCCACAGGAACAGCCAAGCCAGGATTTTATCCACTTGATAAAATCAATTTTTCCATTACAGATCTGCTCATAAAGCCCAGAAATGCTGGGCACAGAAGGACTGCAGCCTAGGATGGAGGGAGAGCAGGCTAATGCTGAATCCTCTGTCAGAAGGAAATGAAAACAGTAGTTTTGGATACTTTACATTGCAGGACTCTTCTGCTGCAAGACAACCACACAGGACTTGCCATCAGCAGCTGTAACAGTGGATGATTTAGCCTGGCAGCTGAGGACATGATTGTTGTCATCACTAAATGGTCTGGCAGGCAACATACAGGACTTTCACAAGCACAGTCCCTTGACTATCAGGCTACAACTGTTGGGTATGTCTTAGATATTCCTTTGGCTGGATTTCCCTCCCTAGAGGACAGCAGACTGCTTCACAACTATGACACTTCCTCAGAGCTGTCTGGTTAAGCAGCTGGATGCAAACAATCCACAGCAATGCTGTAGCATGGCACAGTCATTTCAGCACCCAAAGAAGTGTCTGAAAAGAGGGATTATCTTAGGAGCCACAGCTGAGCCCACAGCAAGGCTCCACAAACCTCTGATGCAAAAACCACTACAACAGTGAACCCACAGATCTGCACAAAATCATTTTTAGCATATCCTGTAATGATCACTAATCCCAAACATCTCAAAAAATTACAGCCAAACTGAAAGGCTTTAAGTTTATTCCACTGATAGGTATTAGGGAAAGCAAAAGCAAGAGATTCTCCTGCAGGTCCCACCAGGACTAGCAGTGGGTTCTTCTGGCTCATGCTGCAATAAGGCTACTATGAGAAAATTAAGAAACGTGCTCCAGTTGCTTTGTCAGCTGGCTGGCAGCAGCACATGGCCATGGGGGGTCTGCACATTGGCTGGCAGAGAGAGGCTATCAGGAAAGAGAATCTTTTCTACATGAGCCAACTCAATTATCCACAAGGCTGGTGACAAGGAAATACATCCTGTAAAGGCTGCACTCAGAGGAATCTCTTTCACTGCCTCCCACTGTTTCTCCCAATTCCTTTTGAATGGGACAGTGACTTGGGTTGCAGTACAGGATGTGGCCAGAAATGTGTGTTCTGTCACCATCTGTTGAAGCCAGGTGGGGCAGTGACCCTTATCTCTGTGACACACATTATCTGCTAATGGGCCAGCTTTAAACCAGCTGGGGCAATCATCTTTATCTTTTCCACAGCCCATCCTTCCTCCAGGAAGATTTCATCTGCTGCTGGGACATTCAGTCCCACTGCATGACTGATAAAATTACATCATCCCATTGGGAGATGCTCCAGCCAGGGGAGGAGCCAAGCCTTTCCTACCTAGATAAAAACTGAGATTTTGGACAGAAAAATACTGTCTTTCCACTGGATTCCAGAAGAAAACTAGACCTTTCCACATCATCTCTGGACCTTCAGAAGAAAACTGCACCTTCTCCAGGAGCACTGCTCCAGCTGAACCACATCTGCCACTGCAGGAGGATGCAGCCACCATTTAATGGGACTGTGCCAACACCCTGACTGACTGACAGGGTGTCAGGTTGGATTCTGACTCTGTCAGTGTTTTGGGATTGTTCTTTGTAATACTGTATTTCTATTTTAATTTTCCTAGTAAAAAACTGTTATTCCTAATTCCCATCTCTTTGCCTGAAAGCCCCTTAATTTCAAAATTATAATAATAATTTGGAGGGAGGGGTTTTACATTCTCCATTTCAAAGAGAAGCTTCTGCCTTTATTGGCAGACACCTGTCCTTCAAACCAGGACAGACAGGTGGTTTCAGCCTGATGGCTGCTGGTGATTGCTACGAGCAGGGCAGACAGGCTGCTGTGGAGAAGGGACAGTGTTACCTGCACAACTCAGCCCCATTACCAACTCTCATTAAACTGCCAGCAAGAAAGGGAACAGTGAACTCACCCATCTTGAATCAGGTAGTACTTCAGGATCTCATCAATCTTTGAGGTGGGAGTGGCAAAGCAGCTCTCCACCAGCGTCTCCAGCCCGCTGACGTGCACCAAGGGCTCGATCCCAAAGTACAGCGAGTCCCGAAGCTTGAGGGTGGGCAGAGCACCCCTGTAGGGCTCATCAAAGTCTTTGTCCTTGAAGATCTCCAGGGTGAAGGGGAAGACGCCCTGGTTGCGGCTCATGATTTCCAGGGGCGAGTTCTTGAGGTTGGGCACGTAGCCCTCGGAGATGGTGTAGCGGCGCGGGAACTCGCAGGTCACCGGGATCAGCAGCTTGCTGGTGCGCACTATGATGTCCCCGTTGCTGCCCGGGGTCTGCTTGGGCAAGCCAGTCACCAGGTTGGTGGCAATGATTTTGTCATTTATCACCTGTAGCCAAGGAAGGGGAGATGGTTGAGAAAGACCTCTCTGGGCTCACCCTGCAGTGGCTTTGGTTTGCCAGTTTGAAATTATTTTGTTGTGAGATGGGATTAGGAGGAAGGCAAAACAGGCTTAACTTTAAATGGTATAAAGAGAAACTTCATTACTAGAATTGTAAGAAAAAACCAACAACTTAGAATAAAACTTTAGACTACTATTCCTCCCCCCACTTCTTTCATACTGAAAACAATTCAGTTAGTTTACTATTTCTAAAATAATCTTTCACCAATTTACTTGGGAGAGAAGACTTCCCTCTTTAGTTTACAGAGATTTCTCAACAAGAAACAGTTTTCTTGATGACACAGTGAGAATAGAATTTTGATCACTATGTAAAAATTCCTTCCACAACTAACAGTTTTTTCAAAACTGTTACTGAGGACCACCAGAATGATGCTGCTCATCCTCACAGACCAACTAAAGACCTTGTTCTGCTGGCAGCTGCAATGGACCACACTTTTGCTAGCCCTCTGGGTCCTTACCAGTTACTAGTTTAACCTTTAAAACATTACCAGGAGACCAGAATCTGTCTCAGCAGGAGGATGAAGAGTGAGAGCACTTGTAGCTTCCACCCTTGTGAAGCAGGAGGGGAGCAGAAAGCAGCACCCGTGCTGTCAGACACACACTGCTGGAGAGGGGATGGAACAAACCCTCTGACTTTGGAATGGCTCTGAGGGCACAGCTAAATCAGCTTTATTCCCCACAGCCAAATGCCCAAACCCCAGAGAGTGGGCAGTAGGGGTACATACATCTACCACAGTGCCACAGGACTTCAGGGAGAAGTGGATGTTGACGTGAGTGCCGTTGGACACGCCTTTGCACGAGGTGTTGATGAGGGAAAGGTCCAGGCCTCCAACCAGGTCCTTTGGGATGTTCACCTCAATAGAGCTGGACTTGCACAGCACTGGAACTGCAAGAGAAGTCCCCAGAGTAAACCTACCAGTGAGCTGGGGAAGGGCTATACCAGTTATAATTGGGGGAAAAAAGGGGAATCATAGACAGCATTTAAGGATATGATCCCACCACAGTAACCCAACTACCCACCCTGCATTCCCACCTACACAACACAAACCAGAGCTGCCACTGCCCCAAATTCTCCAACCACAGCAATGCCTCAGACAACAATGAAGAAAATCACTGCCCTTGCAGCAGAAACTTAGCTGTGCTTTCCAGCTTCACTTTAATATCCAGCACAGATTTGGTTGATATCTCTTGCACTGCCATGCCCTGGGAAGATCCTTTGCCAGATATGGGTATCAAATTCACAACACCCCAGGCAAAGCCATTTTTTAAGACCCTTAATCAGATTTTACACCAAATCCAGAACCTGCTAAAACAAGGCAGGGTAATTCCATATAGATACCAAGCTAAAATGGAAGCACCTCAAAATGCCATAATAATATTTTTATAAGCAATAAACCCAGCTCTGACAAACAAACCAAATTAGCTCACTCATTCCACCTCCTTCCAACCTTTAAATTTTAATACAGGCCTCCATGTGAAATTTTTTACATTAAAGTTTCATTACATAAGAAGCAGGAGAAAACAGAGCTTGGACAAAATAAAAAATGAAGGAAGAGAGAATAACCTTCAATAAAAAAGTAGTTGCTGTATAAATATTCCTTGGGATTATTCACTTCAGTTAGAGACAGGACAAACATACTGGTGGCATATATCCTGGTTTCAGCCAGAAAAATAAACCTTTTGCAGGATTTACATTTATTGTATTTTAAAATCCCATGACAAAACCTTTTTAGCAAATATACTCATTTCCCGAGATTTTTGACAAAATTAATTGCAGTCCCAGTCCTTGACATTCCTATGACTTGCATTCCCTTAATTTCAGTCATTAATTACATAATTGAGGATTCTGGATATTTGATATAAAGCACATAGCTAAAATAGGCACTTCACCCCCCTTCAAAAATTTCCCTGTCCCAGCTCAGGTATTTGCAACAGCTTCTGAGTACCTTCAGGGTGGATTTTTGATTAAAAGTTGATAAATTCAAAGTGATAAACTAAAATGCATGCGGAGTGCCCAAAGCAATAAGCTCCCATAATGACACTGCTGGGTTAGAACAGAAGCTTAAAGAACTAAAAATTACCTTAACCTTCCCTCCACTGGCAGCAAAAGGCAAGTGGGAATAACTGAGCATGTCAAATGGCTCAGGAGCAGACAAAAGGACTTGGAGAACACAGCATAATGCAGACAGAAAGGAACATCTTTTGCAGAACTGATTGGCTCCATCTGGATTTAAACACTCCCTGTTCTAGGGCTCCTTGATAAATAAGAAAATGTACTGCTTTTATGAAGGTGACATTCAGGGCAAGAGATTTGGATCCCAGCTGCAATTCTCTGAAGTTCAGGACTGATTTGGTTCAGGATCTTTCTGTTTCTACATGTCTTTGACTGGCACAGAGTGGGAGAAAGAAAACACTCCATTTTCCCTGTGCTCCAGAGCTGCAGGAGCCATGTGCCCTCCACCACCTGCACACAGAAACAAGTGAAGGAAACCTCTTGGCTCAAGCCAACTTGTGGCTATTTGGGAAAACACCCAAACATTTTAGCTCTTCACCCTCATACTTCTCAGAGCACCTGTGAGAACTGGGAAAGCCTCCTCATTTCCACTTTAAACTCTGTTTTGCCACCAATGTCTCTGAGCACCTGACCCTGGGAGGAAGCTTCTGTGGTAAGTCCAACACTCATTTCTGTCTGCTGTTGTTACTGGCACCATATTCCAGCCTCTGGCTCCTTCCTTGGCCTTTCAAAGTGCTGCTGCTTGGAGCAGAGGTTATCTTCCTGCACAGACTGCTCAGCAGAAAGGCTCTCTGGTGCTGGGGAGTCCTGACCCACTGCTACAGACATAAACCCTGCACAAAAATTCAGGCAGGGGATGGGGGGCAAGAGTATTTCATCTCTACTCTTCAGGAAGAGGTGGGGTACTAGGATGGGCTACAAAATTCCAAGTATTTTGCTGGCTGGTATTTTTATGGAAAAACTGCAGCCTCTAGACTCTGATTTCTGTGGAAGGTTAATAATGTTCTGAATGTGGAGACAATGCAGAGGAGGGCAGAGAGGCTGCAGATCCAATTGCTTCAGGCTACTGTGCCTGCCCTGCACTGTTAATTGAACCAATATAAACCTGATTAGGTGTCATAAAAAATTGTGTGGTACAGTTCCATACCTGCTCAGAACTGCAGGCCACAGCATGGGGACATAAATTCATGAATGCAAAAGAACAGGCAATTTCACTTTATGATTTGCTGTATCCTGAGCCCCAGCCTGGCTCCCAGCAGTGCTGCTGCTCTCATTAGCAGCTCACAAGCAGCAGAAATCCTGGCTGGGAAATCCAGGACTTCCAACCCTGCTGGGGTTGCCTCAGGGGCTCAGGACTGAAAAACATTGCTCTGGCCTGTATCCATCAATCAGACCTTCAATCAGTATGATCACAGCACTTGGAAACTCCCATCAGCACTGCTGGATCCCAAGTGGGCAATGCTCACCCTTGGGAGCCCTGCATTTCTACAAAGCTTAAAAAGCAGAAATTCAATCAAGCAGAACCATTCCAGCTTCCTCTCTGAGGCATTCCTGCCCTTTTGGCCACCATGAAGCCCAAATCTGTCCCTCTGACTGATATCTGAGCACTCTGTGGCACACCAGACTGCAGGAGGTTCTCTGAGCACACCAGGCTGCTGGTAGCCTGGATGTATTTGCAGAAGAAATCTTTGCAAAAAAACAGGGAGCTTGTTTATTCCATGTGCATGCCATAGGCACAAGTGACTCAGCATGAAGGACTCCCTGTGGAAAGTTCAGATGGAAGGTTCTCCAAGGATAAAGCTGCCCTGGCCTCTACACAGCAGAAGTAACAGACAATTTTTAGATGCTATGCCAGGCACTTTTCCAAGGGGCAGCAGGAACACCTAATATCAAAGCTAGTGCCCTGCTTCAAGGCATAGGAATGCTTACTGGAATGGCATACCTGGGAAAAAAAACATGCCTCTCTCTTTAACCCTGCTCTTGGAAGGGACTGGATTGCTTTAGCTGAGATTTTGAAGTTTGAACCATGGAAAATGTCAGTTCTAACAGCATAAATCTGTCAGAGGTGTGCCCAGAGCACAGAGTCCTGTGGCTGCTCTCCTTCCTGAACAGAAGAGCAACATCCTCAGGCTCTCAGTTTTGGATGGCCTGTCATTAGTAACAAAGCTCCATTAACCCAACTGCAAAGGACAGATTAAGAGAAGACAGCAAAAACAAGAAAAGTTCCTTCAGACATTCCCTTGAGGGACAGAGGCTGCTGGAGAGATTTTGTTGACCTACCCTGGCAAGTGTGGTTGTCCTCTGACAGAACAAGTCCCCTGGGACATTCACACTGGTAGGTGTCTTCCACTTCAATGCAGGTGTGGCTGCAGCCTCCATTGTTATTGTGACAGCCTTCAATTTCTGGGAAAGAAAGGAAAATCAGCACATCCTGCAGGTCCCAACAGACCCCTGACCAACCAACAGTCTGAACAACACAGCTCAAAGACAAGAGTTTGTTCCCCAGAAAATGAGGTGGGGATCCCTTTTTTAATTGTACACTTTTACTTATGCAGAGCATCATGATGTTTTTCTTTCAAATAACCTTAACTGCTTGATATTTTTATTCATCCTTTGGGATGAATATGCTAAATGAGTCCTACTGTTCTCAGTAAAATAACAAAAGATAAGCAAATCATAAATATAAAATATTTCTCCCTGAGCCTGCCATCAGAGATCACTGTGTGGTTTTCACTGAAATGTAAAGAAAAGAATGGAAATCCCTATACACTCAATACTATACAGTGCATGGAAAATAACAGCCTGAACACCCCATATGAGTCAAGGCAATAAGTAAAGCATCATAATGTAAATTTTGAGATACTTTAATCTCTATTCAGCCTCACCAGATCAGGTAATCAAGCTAAATCTCTTGCATTTGCTCTTTTTAGCAACAAGCTGTGAGGTGGCTCACACCTCACATCTCATTCTCTACTGGCTCCCAAAGCTGAGGGCACATCTTCAGAAATAAAACTTACTAACAAGATTGTAAAAATCCCCAGCAGCAGTGTTAAACTCCTGAAAGGCACCATCCTTCTTACAGAAGGGAAATTAAATGATATATCAAAGGCCCTAAAAGCCAACGTGGGCAATGGCAGAAACAAACGAGTTTCCAAACAGACTATTCCAGCCCTGTCAGAAGAGTGCAGCACTTGGGAATAAAAATTGAACAGCTCATTTATGTGATGCCCCAGCAGCTCAGAGCTGGATGTGGCAGGGACAAAGCCCAGAGACCATTTTTGGCCTCACACAACTTGACAAGTACTTAAGGAGCTGCACAGCAGCACTTCCCAGGGAACTGTCACTGCCTGGATGAGTGATGTACCAGCAGAGCTCAGACAGCAGATTTAGCTCTTTTGGGTAGCTGAAAAGTGAGGCACATCTGTAGTTGTTTTTCTTGTCTGAGGCCCCACAGTGTCTGTGAACACCACACAGCAGCTTTGCTGTGAGGGGGCACAGTGGTTTTCCACAGCTCACCCCAGAAAAAATCAGGCACACATCAATTTTTGCTGGGTTTGCCTATTTCTGCTCAGGGATGTTTGTACATTGTTAGTGACAACACATCAGGCCCACAATTTGGTCTTTAAGCCAGAAGTCTAAATTTATCAAGGGTTTTCAACCTGGCTGTGCCACCACTGTGAAGGAACTGTGGCAGCTGCATGCACCAGCTGACACCAAAGAGCAAAATGCTGCCCAAATCCCAAATTTTACTTCTGTCCACAAATCCCTCTCCTCATTCTCTATCCTGGGAGGCTGAAGTGATCCTCATGCTCTAGTCTAATGTTGTGACATTACCCCATGCCTAATGTGAGCTGCCAAAACCCAGTGCTGCTAAATCTGCCCTTACAAAACTCTTCCACACAAATCTCCAGAGCCAAATCCCAACAACTCCAACAAGTTCTGCCTGGACAACCAATCTTCCAGACCCACTGCTGCCTGTCCCCCATGGAGATAAACACAAGCAAATCCTAACAGAAATGGACAAGGCAGGGACAACAACAAGGAGATTTCTCTCTGCTGGTTTAGAAGGATATTTTAGTCTCAACCTCTCTGGCAAGCACAGGGGTGATATCAGTGACATTTAATCCCAGGTGCAAGGAGCCAAGAGAGAGCCAGTGCTGCAAGGGAATGATTTCCAGAGTTTCCAGCAGCCTGTGGTAGCTGATGCCTCACCTTCACAGGTTTTGCCATCACTTCCCAGCGTGCGCCCGACCCCGCACTCGCAGCGGAAGGAATTCTTCAGGTTAACACAGAACTCGCTGCAGCCTCCGTTGTTCTGCTCACACTCATTTTCATCTGAAAAAAAACAACTCTGGAATGTAATGAATAATCCCACTATACTGACAGTAGCTCTTGAATCTCTTGGTAAAGCTCTGAAAACTCCTAAGGTTTTTTAAAGGCTAAAGTTGCTCTGTGTCTGTCTGCCCTTCTTTTTTGTTTTTGAAAAGTACTTCACTCTCTGAGATTCTAATTCCTGAACCTGATTTAATCTCTGTGTGCAAAAAGCAAATCAAACAGAGAGGAAGGGACAGACATTGCTCTTGCTGAGCCACAGAATGAATGATTTCTCTTGGGCCAGGACACTGAAGTTATCGATCAAGGTTCACATGGAGTTTCATCAAAACAGCTTAGAAGCTGCCATTTATTAGGTGCCAGAAGCTTAAAACCAAGAAAAAAGAAAAGTACCATTTTAACAGACATGGTTAACAGACATTCTCTCAGGTATCTGTGGTCCCACACATGCACAGTACCCACAGCTGGCAGCTGGTGGTGGTGTCTCCTTCCACAAGCAATGTGATTTGAGTATTTTTAGCCAAAGACTTGGCTGGTACCCTGCTTTGAGAGGCAGGAAGCACATCCAGGAGACTCACACAACACTCTGCCTTGCACACACGTGACAGGCTCCACACTTTCCCTTCTAAAAATAAAACTAAAGCTGCTTAAAAACAAAAGGTGAAGAGGGAAAGGGCTACTGGCAAAGGCATGGAGCTGTTGTTAGAAGGGCCCAGAGATTGTCTTGGTTGAGGGCTGGGCCCAGAAATTCCCCTGACTGGTCCTTCTAAGTTTTTCAGTACATACAGATCTTTGTCCCTGCTCTTCCCAACCAGTGGGAAGCAACACTTCTGGGACACAGGCTGGTTGTCTTGAGACTGGACTGGGACAGTGATGTGCTGATTTTAACCATGGCTTAGTAGAGCATGGATGCAGGCATTGAAGAAGTCAAAGGCAATGCACCAAGTTGGTGGGTGAGTGACAGGAAATTTAAGACCTTATTTAACCCCTAAAAGAAAATTATAACACAGGATCAGCTGTTCTGCTCTGGGATTTAAAGCAGGTAATATTCTAAGGAGAAGCACAGGGAGGTGCACAGAGCTGCTCAGCCTTCACAAATGGTCTGGGTTGGAAGGGACCTTAAAATTCATCTTGTTTCATCTCCTGCCACTGTCTCAGGTGGCTCCAAGCCCCATCCAACCTGGCCTTGGACACTTCCAGGGATGGGGCAGCCACAGCTTCTCTACTGCATTACTGCAGCAGCTTCAGTCCCCCTCTTTGGGGGAGCTGGGAAAGGAAGCACATTCTCTGTTTAGGAAAGACAAACAGGGATTTATTTGGTTTTTCTGCAAGGAGGGCACAGTTGCTCTCAGAGATGCAATTGCACAATTACTCAGCACAACAGAAAGTTATTAGAAAGATCACAGAGCCACACAAGAGAGGCTGCAGGTAGGTGAAGCAGTGTGATCATTCCAGCTGAGGTGCTCTGCCATCTGGGAATCTGGGGGAGAAGCAGCAGTGCAGAAATCCTGCTCGTGGGGGGATGAAAGCAGCTGCAGCACACACAGGCAGGCTCAGGACTGTGTGCCCCCCTGTTGCAGGAAATCCTTTCCTCTGAGCCTGCCACACATTCACTGAGTGCTGGTGCTTGTCAAGGGCACTTCTGTGACTGGAAAGCTTGCACAGAAGCAGCCAATAAATGTTTTTAATTATCTAAGAGAGCTCAGTCAGCCATTTGGCTGCAGACAAGTGGAGCTGCTTAAGCAAAAGCCTTCCTCAGAATCACTGTGAGCAAGTGCAATTCTGCAGCAGGACCAGGCTGCTCCTTCCACACACAGGGATGACAGTGGGCCCTGTCCTGGTGCTCACAGACACAGGGTGTGTGAAGAAAGAAACCACCCACTGCTTTTTCAGGTGTAGCCCCATGGAACAGACTGCCCTGCCACACAGCCTCCTGGACCAACTCTGCTTGCAGCTTCACCACCAAATCAAGTGACAGATGAGATTCCTCTTCTCCCTTACCCCTTCCTACCCATAGGTGTGGCTCTGCAGCTCCCAACAGCCACTCCTTCCCAGCCCTTTGGTTTGTCACATCATTTTCCTGACCTCTCAGTCCAGGTGCTCTCCCCCAGCACCACACACACAACCACAGCCACACTCTCCTCAGATCTTCATGGGGATTCCCCTACAAATCTCCAAAGCCCATGTTTCCCCACTCTGCTCTCACCTCCCTCCTGGCCATGCTGGTCTCTGCCAGCTCCCTGAATGCCCCCTTGTCATGCTGCCTAAAACCACTGCAGCTGTGGTGGGATTTAAGAGTTCTTTGGGTCTCCTCAAGCTCCAGGCCATGCACAATGTCCCAAAAGGGCAGGAAGCATGGTGGAGTTCAGTGTGCAGCCCTAGAGCAGCCAGCAAAACTTCTTTTGGAGGAGAGATATTCAACAGAGTGTGTGAGAGGAAATCTCTAATGCCAGACTGCACAGCACTTCCTGAGTGCCACAGTGATACCACATGATCCTGCACCATGATCTTGCAAAGAGACTCTGCCACTGAACTATGCAGAAGGCAAATCCAGCCTCACAAATGTGGAGCTCCAGGGGCACCAGAACAGATGCAGTATCTTGGAACCATTTACAAAATCACAGTCCTGGTTCTAGGCAGCAAAAGGGAAAATTCCTTCCAGGATATGTCATTTTTTTATAGTGTTTTTAAGGCAAAGGATTGAGATGTGAGCAATGAAACAAAGGGAAGGAAAGCACCAGTAAGTGGCACAGTTTATTTTCACTCTTACCAAGGCATGTCTGGCCATCAGGTCCTAGTGTTGTACCTGGGGAACACGTGCAGTCACTGGTGTCCAGGCAGGAGCCCTGGCAATCCACCACATCACAGATGTCATAAAAATCTAGGGCACGACAAGAACAATGTCAGCACAAAGCACTGAGCATGGAATGAAAGCACAGGATTTGTCCCAACAGCTTCCCACCCTGTGTGCAGCCCCTGGCCCACGTTGGGAAAGCTGACCTGCTGAAGCTGCCAAGAAACAATCGAGTCTAATTACTAAGAAACAATTGAGTCTAATTACTGCTAGACAGAGATGCAAATTTTGACTTTGTATAAGACAAACACCAGGGCCCACAGGGAGCATTTAATCACTGAGGCCATGTTGGATCCCAGAAACCTGGGGTGTTGAGCTGTCTGTGCTGTCTGGCACTGACCCCTGGAGAACACTGCTTCTGACCTGAGGCCTTGGAGAAGGCTTCCAAATTTGAGTGATGGAGTTAAAATCATGGGTGTGTTGTTAAATAGAAGAAGTGTGTGCTTTCACATGGTGAAGAGCTTTAAATTTGAGGGGTTTATAGTATAGTAATAGGTATGGGACAAGATGGAGGATTTTGGGACGTGTCTCTTTCAGTGTTCATCTTCCTTCTTTTTCACGGGTTTCAGGCAGCAGTTTCTGGTTGTGTCAGTGTCACACTGAGGGTCATGGGAAGCTAGTTATTGGATTAAAAGTATAAATAATATAGGTGTTAATTCTCTACTGGACTGTTTAGCTTTAAGAGACCTTGTAGCAGCTCTTCCTCCATTTTCCTCACTTCTAGCAGGTAGCTGAACGCTCTGTACGGTCAGGTAGTGTCACACTGAGGGTCATGGGAAGCTAGTTATTGGGTTAAAGTATAAATAATACAGGTGTTAATTCTCTACTGGATTGTTTAGCTTTAAGAGACCTTGTAGCAGCTGGATCTTCCTCCATTTTAATCAATTCTAGCAGGTAGCTAGAAGTGCTGCTGAACACTCTATACTTTTGATAAGATTTAATGAACAACCAAGCCCGAACACAAGAAAATCCATTTCCTCCGTGCATTTTTTAATCCTGGCTCTGAGTGAAGGCAGAAGAGACTGAGGCAAACCACTTGTTAATCTCAGTTACAAGGCTGGGAGAGCCATGGAAAAATCCTAGATGGGCCTGGAGGAGGCAGGCAGCCCCGGGTGGCTCAGAGGGGTGACTTACGCCCGCAGTAGGCGTGGAAGCAGACGCTGGGCTTGCTGAGCTGGTACACGTAGTACCCCCAGGCAGGCCTTGACGTGGATGGTGGCGTTCCAGAGGCAGCAGCTGCCGCTGAAGCTGGCGCAGGCCTGGCGCCGCACCACGCCGTCGGCCGGCCGCGGGTGGCTGCCGTTCAGCCAGATGGGCGCGTGCGTGCCGCAGTGGTTCTCGGGGATGCAGAAGGTGGGCATGGCGTCGCCGGCCATGCCCGTGAAGCGGTACCACTCGCCGTCGATGGCGCTGTCGCACGCCGGCTGCCCGTGGGAGCCGTTGATGCGGTGCTCCGTGTTCCGCCAGGGCTCGTTCAGGCTGATGTAGGCAGAGCAGGGGTCCAGGGCTGGGACACACACACACACACACAGAGAACAGCTGGTAGATATCAAACCAATTGCATTTTTTTTTTTTTTTAACAGAACTGTTGTGATACAGACAGACCCTTGGGGAGAAAAGGTGATACCTGCAAACTCATTGCCTTGTGGAAAATTCTGACAGCTCGTCTTAAAGGTCTTGGAGGAACAAGTAAATTAACATAGTGTGTTGGGTTGATGTGGCCAGGAATGTGTGTTCTATCACCATCTGTTGAAGCTGGCTGGGGCAGTGACCCTTATCTCTGTGGCACACATTATCTGCTAATGGGCCAGCTTTAAACCAGCTGGGGCAATCATCTTTATCTTTTCCACAACCCATCCTCCCTCCAGGAAGATTTCATCTGCTGCTGGGACATTCAGTCCCACTGTATGACTGATAAAATTACATCATCCCATTGGGAGATGCTCCAGCCAGGGGGAGGAGCCAAGCCTTTCCTATGCAGATAAAACTGAGATTTTGAACAGCAAGTTATCCATCTTTCCACTGGATTCCAGAGGCACACCAGACCTTTCCACATCATCTCTGGACCTTCAGAGGAAAACTGCACCTTCTCCAGGAGCACTGCTTCAGCTGAACCACATCTGCCACTGCAGGAGGATGCAGCCACCATTGCATGGGACTGCTGCCAACACCCTGACTGACTGACAGGGTGTCAGGTTGTATTCTGGCTCTGTCAGTGTTTTGGGATTGTTCTTTGTAATACTGTATTTTTTGTCAATTTTCCTAATAAAGAACTGTTATTCCTAATTCCCATATCTTTGCCTGAAAGCCCCTTAATTTCAAAATTATAATAATAATTTGGAGGGAGGGGTTTACATTCTCCATTTCAAAGAGAAGCTTCTGCCTTTTTTGGCAGATACCTGTCCTTCAAACCAGGACACAGCTCTTAGAACATTATGCAACAGTTCGACTTGCTGTTTAGCTAATGGGGGAAAAAACGAGATATAAGTAAATCTGAGGTCCAGGTAATGATTTTGCCATAGGAAATACATCCTGGGTTCTAGCCTAGGACAAGAATCCTTCAGTTTAAGTACTTACTGAGCACCTGCAAGCCCCTCCTGAAGTCACTGTTAACTCTCCCAGCTGCCTTGGGACAAAGGACTGTATCTCAAGCAGGTTATGCAGCCTCTTTTAAGACCCATCCACAGCTGAGCTGCCAAACCTTTTTATTCATTATCTTATAATCTAGGTCTGAATTGGGACCTCCTGGGGAGCACCACGTTCAACCCCTTACACAGCTGTGCTCAGCAAGCCCACAAACCCTTCTGATTCTGATCTGCACAGGAGAGCAGCTGTTTGTGAAGTGTTTGTGGGGGCAAGACACTGACACAAGGACTTGGTAAGTGCATGTCTGTTCATGCAGTGCTCAAGGAGCATGTCCCTTTTCAGAGGCCTCTCTGAACCTTCTGCAAATAATTAAAATATGAGAGTACCATAGGGAGAATGTAAATGAAGAATTTAAGTGTTCATTACATTTTCAGTCTCCTCCTAATTAACCCTCATTTGGCAGCTTCCTCACTGGAAGTCCAGAGGTTTCATTTTGCCTTACATTTAATACCTGATTAAGCACAACTTATCCATGACAAGCAATCCCCTATTAAGAAAAAGCAATGCTAATACTGCCCTGAGTAAGGAAAATTGATTACCATTTCCTAAATTAGGCTAATAAAACCAATCACTCTGACAAAATGCATCTTAGACTGGTACAGCCTCAACTTTCCACAGCACATTTCTTTAGAAGTTCTAAAGCTGTGCAGTTTTGTTTTGACAATAGTGTGATGGAGTTCAGGTGAGGGAGGAATACTGAGCTCATACTATTAGAAACACAAATGATCCTGGTTCATTATTTTGATTTGTTTCACTGACTTTAAAGTGGGAGCTACAAGTGCTTCAGAGAATAGACTTCAAGTCACTCTTATTTACCTGTGTCCTCTGTAAATATCTGTCCCACAGATGTGCCACCTCATAGAAATATCTCACAAATATAACATCTCTCATGCCTTCCTCAGCCACAGATATATTTTGCTTGGTCTCAAATCCAGCATAAAAGGCAGGAACAGCTGCCAGAGTTGGGAGTGCTGCAGAGCTGGCATGGGGAATGTGGATTTGGGTTATGAAGGAATCTCTAGTGCCATGATTCAAAGATATGCAGGGGAGCTGATTCACTGCCACCACAACCAGCCTCATTCTCCTGAGCAGCACAGGGGAATGCAGCAGGGAATCTCTGATGGGGTTCACCAGGTGAAGCTCTCCTTTTCACCTGCTCTGCTTGCCTGCCTGTTCCCACAGACAGCAGCACCACTGTAAATCCCATCCTCCAAAAGTCAAACCATGACTTCTCCCAAAAGGAAAAAGGTCCTGAACGGAGCTTCCTCTGGGTTTCCCTCAGTGGAATTCCCTTGGTTTCCACAAGAGGATTTGGTGTGGCCTTAGAGTGAGTCACTGACTGACTGAGATGAAAAGGTTTTCATGCTGTTAAAAACCAAATGAGGTGAAGCGGGAATGCCCTGTCAGCTTCCCAGCTGGGCAGCACTAAAAATACCAACACTCTCATTAGCTTTCATGTAATTATGAAATATCCTTTGTAGACAGGCTCTGGGAACGCTCATCTAGGGAGATTACATTGTCTGCTAAACATCCAGGAGATAATTTAAAGACCAAATTCAGTGAGATGAACACGCAGCAGCTCAGAGGGAGCTGGAAGAAGGCACATCAGGGGAATTGAGGTAGCACTCCCTCCCATCTTTCATTCCCCTGAGAGCTTCTGGCAGGAGTGAGGGGGAAGCAAACAAGCAGAAAAAGCAGGCAGTGCTCTTTGGAACACTGCAGATCCTCACAGCCACCTTTGGACTGCCAGTGCTGCCCCATGCTAGCCTCCCTGCAGACACCAGGCAGTCTTTGGCAGCACAGCTTTTAAATTTTAATTAATTAAATTTAGTTTCTAAGAAAAAAATTCCACAAAAATAGAGAAGCAACCGATCAGCCTCTCACATCTTCTCCCCAAACAACAAGCTTGGGGGCTTGCACAAGACAAATAACTGTCTCCAGCTTGCTACTTTTCATTTTTCTTGGCTCAATCCTTTCCCTCCTCAAGGCCTCTTGTGTGGCCTGAGCAATTGAGGCTGACAGGCGTTGGCTACGAAGCAAAGCTTTTCCATTTGTAAGCTTGATGCTATCATTAGTTCCCTGGCTGACATGGTAGCACACACTGGGTGACAAATCAGCCTCCTGTGAGCACTGGTGAGTGCCCCATCCTGCAGAGATTAATCCTGGGTGCACTGTGCAACTGGAGGTCTCTGCTCCAGCACAACTAAGCAATAAAGGGAGCAGCACTGCATTATGGCACTGAGTTCAGTTCAGATTTGTCAAGTAAGCAGGTGAAAAGGTAGCACAGAGTCTGTCCTCCAAAGGGAGAGGAAAATCCCACAGTGCCTTGGCAATAGAAATTCTTCCACTATGGGAGACTTCACACTTTTAACAGAAGGATCTTTCCAACTAGAAAGAATTTCACATCACCTTCAAAGAAAAGGGATATTTCTCCCAGCTTCCATCTAAGAATACCAGGGCTCACTGTGAACCTTAGAGATGGCAAACAGAAATTAGGCAATGCCTCTTTACTCACCCATCGATGACACTGGCTGGTGCTGAACAACAAAGAAAAACAAGAACTGGAACATCCCACTGAGCCAAGGAACAGCCACCACTCAAGGGACAGAGGCTTGAAAGTCCTTATGCAGGCTGTGGCTCTTGCAGCCTTCCTCTCAGTGGAGCTTCTGACTCCAGGCTTCCAGAAGAGCAAGTGTGATTGCTGTCCTGGAAGTTTATCAGAGGAAGAAGCTGAAGGGACGTGGGCTACAGCTCCAGCCTTGACCTCCCCAGAGCAGCTCTGCCCCTTACTGACAGCAGGGATGTACTCACTGATCAATCTTGTTTTTTGGACTTGCCCTGCTATTGTTTTGTGCCCTGACTGCCCCACAGTGACACCTCCACTATCTTATCCAGAGAAGAATTCTAAGCAGGGACACCCGGACATCCCGAAGGGATGGAAGAGAAGAACAGATGGGTGCTTGTTATCATCTGTGCTCCTTCCACAAGTCACACTCCAAAACTCCCTGCAGGCAGAAAACACCAGCTAAGGAGCCTTAACTGCAGGAAATAGTGGCCAAAGGAGCAGCACTGGTCCTTCCGAGCACAGATTGCAGAGGAGTGCTTGGAGCAGAGCTACAATGGGAACATCAGTCAAACTGAAAGACTGGTGTCCCACAGGGAAATGAGCTGTTCCTAGGCTACACAGAGGCCCTTGCCACTCCTGCTCACACAACCTGACCACTGCAGCGAGATTATCAAACAAGGCAAGTAAACACACTTTCCTGCAGTGCTCTTTCAATCTCTTGTCCTGAAAAAACAAAGCAATCCCAACATTATGGAATTAATTTTGATGCAAACCTGAGTAACTGAGAACCTCTTCTGACTATTTCAAACCAAACTGGGCTGAGTTGTAAGTGACTTGTTATCACTGCATGCTGAAATGTGTTCTGTACCACAGCAAACCCAGGAAGGGTTCTTCCTCTCACCCCAGCCCAAGAGCTCTCCATCAGCAATGAATGCAGCTGAGCACACAGCCATCACACCATCAGGCAAAAATGGGCATTTCCCCATTCCCTTGGCATCCTGCATTTCTGCAACAGGCTGGCCTGAGAAATAACCCCAGGCTTCAAATCCCAGCAGGAAAAAAGTGGCTCCATCACTGAATTTGCACAGGACAGGGAGTAAGGTGCTTGTCTGTCTTGCAGGGACTGTACATTACAGAAAACTCTCAATGGCCTCTCTCTGTCAGGGTGTGCCCTTGGGAGTGAAGTGCAATATGCTGCTCTTCTCCATCCCAGCACAGGAGTCTTTTTTCAGTGGTGAACAGCTCTAGGGAACAACAGAAAAAAACCCTCCAAATAAATTACTGCTACTGCTCCCATAAGGAACAAAAATATAAATTCTTGTGGCTCTATTGTGCTGACAGCTGTGCAGTACCAGAAAGGTTTTTCCAACAACAGGAAAGGAGAACAGATTCACTACACAAAGCTATCAAGGCAGATAACCCTCAAGAGGTGATTATGTGAATTCCCAGAAGAGAAACTAAAATTGAACAGAGAATAATACAGCCAGCCACTGGAATTTCTATTTTGCTACTTTCATTGAGAAGCTGGTTCATACTCATGATGCCAGGTAAATAAAACTGACAAGCCTGAATGGAATGCTCTGTTTGTGTCACAGGTGTGTACAGCTCTCTGAAGCATCTCTTCACCAGCTGCTTTTGTTTTCTATCTACTGTATGAACCTGTTATAACAAGGTTTTGACAGGTACATAAAAGTGACTGACAGCTGACAACTAACACAGAGGAATGAACTGCAGCATCACAAATTGGAGCCTCAAAGGTGTCACCTACTGGCCCTATCAAATTCTCAAGAATGGATTAAAGCAGGAGATACCCCAGCATTCCCAGGGATATCACTATCCCTAATCACCATACCATCTAGTGGAAGGAAGTGGTCTCAAGCTGCAGAAGACAGTCTGCTACCTCTAAACATTTCTGGGAAGAAGCACCAGAGGCAACTCTTCTATCAACACCTCTTTGAAAGTTAATTTGGGTGACATTCATAGCTCCAATTCCCCCACAATCTCAGGGAGCAGCAAGAGTCCTGAGAGGATAAATGGAGGGAAAAAGCCCAGACAAAAATCCTCCCTGCAAGGAGATGCTCTAGGAGAGAGACACAATTCCAACAGGGCATTTTGCAGGACCTGCACTCTCCAGCAAATATGTTGTTCCAGACCTCCACATTTGCACAAAGACTGATGCACCCACCATCCCAAAAAGAATCAGGCTCAAGCTAGAATCTCTTAAAAAGAAGCCACCAGAACTGTTTAAAAGATATGAAGAAGGAAGGCAAAATGAAAATAGAGGGCAGGGATTTCATTTTGGTACCCAAGAAGGATTTTCTAAACCTGTTACAAAGCCTGTGCATATCTGTTCTCAACACAAGAAAAATGCTCATTTTGCAGGTGGCAACCACCCTTCTTGTCCCTCCCAGAGATTTCTGCAGGGTTTTACCATCCTCACACAAGGAACTCAAATTCTTCAAAGCAATGGGCTAGGCTGGAAAGCCTTGTACAGTTTGTAATGGACTCCTGAATAAAAATGCTTTGGCATTTGCTGAGGTGATCTTGGCTTTGTCAGAGCCACCTCTCAGGACACACCATTGCCTGGGAGGTGTGTGAAGCACAGCTCTGGGTGCAGGAGCCTGCCTAGAAGGAGCAGGAGGAAGAGCTAATCAGCACTTCCTGCCAGAGAGAGGGAGAAGAACCTGGCACACAGGACAGGCTCCCTTGTCTGGGATTGATTGGAGGATGCACGTTCACAATAAGCCCTGACAGGCAGCTGAGATGGATTGCACTCAAGTCAAGGACTTTGAGATAGGCCTTGTTGCTGTAAACAACTTGTTCCAGGACTCAGAGCCAGTGGGAAAGGCTGTGGAGATCAGGGAGGGAGCACAAGCTGAGTGAAGTGTGGGCAAAATCAACACAAGTACAACACTGAGAACCTATTAAAATCAGGCAAGTATATCACTCCTAGTTAAGGGTAGCAGTTATTTCCTTTCCTTAGTGGAGCACTGTGATGCAGAACTTTGTGTTTTGAGAGTATTTTCCTACAAACCCAGCATATTTTCCATGCTCCTCTATTTTCAGATGGAGGAATTCAAGCACAGACAGCACACCAACAACTGCAAAACTAGTCAGGGGCAGAAAGAGAAGTAGGACTCATCTTTTAAGAGCCCTAAGAGCAGCTTTTCCCCTGCTTCAGGGCTTAGGACACTGCAAGTCCAATTTTCATTACTGGATTTTATTTTTCACCCCTTTAATGTCAGTAAAAAAATAAGCCTGATGGAGTTTTTAAAAGGAATAATTAGCATCTCTTGGGATAGGTAGAAGAATAATTAAGATATAAAAATCTCCTTGCTCTGTGAATATGAACTCATACAATGGGGCACAAAGAAGCTTGCTTTAATAACTCCACATGCACACAAAAAAACCCCAGGGGATATCAAAGAAATTGGTCCACTGGCTCAAAGACAGGCCAGCTTGGCCAGCTTCACATGGCTGGCTCAGTGCCATGGTCTGACAGCCAAGAGCAGCTTCAGGGCATCATGGAAACCCTCTTAAAGCCAACATGGAAGCATAAGAACTTGCAGCAAGGTGATCATCATTGCTGCCTGCCAGGCAGGAAGGGTTACAGAGGAAAGAAAAAGGGTTTTTTCTTTTCTCTTCAGGAAAGAAGAGCCATGAACAAGCCTGCAAGGTAGAGCCATGGGTGTGAAAAAGGGAACTTAATGCAGCTCTCTAGGAAACTCTGAACCAGTCATACATTTATCTGAAAGCTCCCTCACAGAAGAGGTTAATCAAAAGAATGACAGAATTGGTAGGAAAAGCAGCACCTGAGCACTGCAATGCACCCTGCTGCTTCTCCCTCACCAGGGCTGAGGAATGCAGTGGCACATTAAAATTCAGGCAGCACTACCTGCTCTGCATGTGCTGCCAGGGGGACAGGACCCTGTCACCTGCCTGGCTCCCAAAGGGGAAATAGCTGCTGCAACAGAGTGTGTGGATGTTGAGATACAAGTGTGGATCAGGAGAGCAAACAAACCCTGCCCTTCCCTTCAGTGTGAGCATTCCAAGGCACTGAGACTGCAGTGGGAGGCTTGTGGGTTTCAGAGCACAAGAGCAGACACCTTCCTTACCCACACTGTCTCTAGAACAACATTAAAGCGAGTGCAGGAACTGTTTTGTAACAGCATCTTCTTGCTTTCAAAACAGAGAGAGTGGTGCTAAGATGTCACAAAGTCTCCTGCTCTCCTGGATGCCAAAATGGACAGATTCTTATGCAACTGAGCCAAACAATTTACCTAAGGGTGGCAGCAGCTCACCTGGGGACTGCAGCAGACTAAGGGCTGCTTGGAGGAAGGAGGCTTATCAGCAGTGATTAAAGGGGGGTGACAACAAACAGCTTCCCCTCCAGCTTTGAAAAACACAAGAGCTGGCTTTTTCAAAAACTAGCTAATCATGGATGGTAATTTTTTTAAGCAGTCCACGGGCACGATGGAAACCTGCACTGAACACCTCATCCTAATAACCCATGAAGTCAGGACAAAGCAAACTCTGCTCTCCCAAAGGTAATGAACAAATCACATGTCACCATGACAAATCAAATCATTCCAGGGCCCAGAAAAAGGAACTGAAGCCTAACACTCCAGTTTTTCTTCTAAACAGCACTGGAGTGCAGTGTAGGAACACACTGACACCACAGGCACCTCTTTTGGGTTGCTGGGCATTACCTGCCCATTTATATTCTTATCCTGTTACTATGCTGGCCAAACAAAGGGAGATCTTTGTTAGACCAAGTATCTCTACCTCTACCTCACCACCTCCCGAGATCCCTGTTAGGCAGCCAGGCCTGGCAGCCAGATCTCCATCCAGGCTTCTTCAGGAAAGCTATTATCTGCATCACCACGGCCTCAGGGAGGTAAGGTCAGTCAAGAAGACACAACCTAAACAAAAAGAAATGGAGGAAACTCAGGAGAGAGCTGCCATACAGGGAATATTCTCTTCTCAACTGGGGAAAATAACATTATTCAAGAGCACTGATTCAAAAATTGAATAGTTATTTATTGTTCCAGAAGTACATTGCTCTTTTATACATATTTCATAAATGATACAGGATTTTACACATGTTCAGGGCTTTTTTTTTTTTTTGTTCTTTTTTTTTTTTAAAGAAGGACTTTTCTCCATGCTCCCTCCCTCATCCCAAACACACACCAAGGATTCAGCTACAGGATTGTGTTCACTTTTTTTCCTTTTAAAACTCATCACACAAACAGGATAAAACAGATAAAAAATAATCACACAACGTAATTAAATGGAAAGACAGAGGAAAAGAGGAAGGGGAAAAAAAAAACCAAAACTAGAAACATGCACCCATTCGGTCCAACATGCCACTGAGTGAGAAGAGGCAGCAATCCCAGCTGTGTTTCCACATCTGCAAGGCACCTGGCATCTAGTTAATACTGAATTATTTTCTTTCCTATATTTTTAAAACATGGTTCTCCAAAAAAACCAGAAGCCTCTTTCCATGACACAGTGAGAAGTAGTAGTGAAACATCAAAAAGAAGCAGCCAGCCTTTCTGTATATAAAGCTTAGTGTCCTTCTCCCACCTTCATCCTGTCTCCACAGCATTTATCAGCAGGGTGCTAAACCAGACTGACCTGCTTTGAGTGAAGAGATGTTTTATCTGCTTAGAAAGCAGCCAGCCTTGGCTAAGAGAGAGGGCAATGGGTTGACCTTCCTTCCTTTATTTCTTTTTAGCTAAGAACAAGAGATGTCATTAGCCACTCCTAAGAAATTCTGACCTGTGGACACAAAGTTCACTTAAAGCTACTTAATCAGGGGAAAGTGCTACAGAACCAAACCAGTTCTGTATCTTACACTGTAAGATACCCAGGCTCTCAAAAAGCCTCTGGGCAAGGGAAATGCTTTGAGGATATATGAAACCTTCTATCCCATTACACAGGCAGTCAAGTATCAAGTTTCATTATTCCATGCTCCAAAACTGTTCGTTTAAAAGCAGGAGTCATGATTCCAGCAACAGTTTTGTAATCCTTTAAGCCTTCATGATTTCATAGTCCAGGTGGCTCTCAGATTTGGGGTAGGAAGAGGGGAATCTCCCTCTCTTAAGACTGAATATAAAAATCCGCTCATGCAATGCTGCCATGGATTTCTAGGAGGAGCTCAAGGGCACTGGGACGCAAAGTTTATCGAGTTATTACGGAATAATCCAAAATATCCATTATCAAATGTCCAGAAGAAAACTCATTCCTTCTCTCACTTGGCTACAACCAATCTGTGCTACAAATAAGCAAAGGAGGAAGTCAGTGGAGCACAGGGGGTGGGCTGGGAAGGGGAAGCTCACGGTTTTCCAGTAGAAAGCAGTCTTGTAGTAACTTTATAAAAGAGACCAGGTCTGACCAGAAGTGTGCGTGTTAATGGCGGTGGAGTGCAAGTTCTGATCACCAGCCAGAGCTCCAGGTGGCTTGGATTCTTTGTTCATTTTTTTTTTTTCTCCTTTTGTTTTTTTCAAGAGAGAAAGAGAGATTGGAATCAGGTAAAGGAAAATTTAAAAAGCTAAGCAGGCTGCTGGTGTCTTATTAAGAGGCAGACCCTGCAAAGCTGGAAGAAGACACCCCTAACACCCCAGCATTACATTCTTTCCATGAACCCCCCCAATCCTGTATTTGTACACAATCGCCATTCTGACAGATTTTAAAACGTGACTATTTGCCAAGCCCTTTTCAGAACTAACATTCCACAATGTCCCATCTTCAGATTTAAAGAGATTTTTCCCCCCTTTACAGTCTTTTGTCTTGATTAAAGGTAAAAACCCTCCACCCCCCACACCACGTCCCAGCTTCCACCTGCAATGCTTTAATTAAAAAAGGCAAGAGCTATGAACAGGTTTTTTGCCGGGGTTCAGAGTTTCTTTGCTGATCAGTCCTTTTCAGAAATTTGCTGGATGGGCAGATGAACTTGCAGTGGGTCTCGAAGCCTCTTAAGGTCCAATTCTGCCTAAAAGTAAAAGACACATTATAAAGCACAAGCTCCCAAAACAAATTCCCCCCATACCATTTCCCTTTAGAGAAAGAAACATTTCCCACATTTCCTTGTTTTATCCCTGTCCAGCAGGAAATTGTCCAAAGAGCAAAACAAAGTTGCAGGCTTATATCTAGGAAAACAGTTCTCAGCTGTATTTCTTTTAAACTGCCTGCACACAACCACTTAAAGGAACAGCATAGGGAAGAGATTTGGATCCCTGTAAACTTACTGGAATATTTTTGTTTAAAAGCCAACAAAAACCCAACAAACATCCCAGGTAGATTATTAGGGATGGTTGATTCTAGAAAAAAAGCTGCAGGAAAATATGGCAGAAACACTAGAAAGATCTGTGGGTCCTTCCTTATGCAGTTTGTTCTCCAAGCCTGGGGTAGAACTCATCTTGCCCTGGATATCTTACACTGTCATTTCCAGAGTCTGGGAATAAAGGATGATAGAGAGCAGTAAAAAATAATGTGGTAACTCTGCTTCTTCTGCTCACACCATTCTTCAGCAATAAGGCTCTGAGAAACACAAGGGAACATCTCTATCAGAGTCCTTGCTGAACAGATGCCACAATGTGGATAATCTGTCAAGAGTGTCTGTCTCCAGAGTCTGAGAAATCTGCCCCCACTGACTTTAACAATACAGCTACATTTTCTGAACATTATTTTCCAGGACTGCACTGAAGTGCAGGAAGATCTGAACTGAAGGGATGCAAGACTTCATTCCTCACTAAATCCATCTGGTGTGTAGGAGCTGAGAAGAAAAGAAATCTTGAATTAGGCTCCTCTGAGGCATAAAGACTCTGAAGCAACTCAAGATTTGCCAGCAGTTTCTGAAAGGCCCCTAAAGATTGATATGGGTTTTGTGTTGATTTACACTTCCAGTAGTTCTATTCCTAGGAATATCAAAGCCAATTCAGTGATTGCAGTGGGGCTGTGACAAGAAAATGGGCTGAAAACTTAAAATACATTCATTCTTGCTTGAAGTGTGTCTATTAATAGTACTGAAGAGCTAGCAAGCAGTAATTTCTTTATCTTGTTTCTGGAAAAATTCTTGTTACCTGAGCAATTGCATCCTTGAGTTGATTGTATTTCTCTAGATCAAATCGTGTCTTTTTGGCTCCTTTATGGAAAAATAGTAAGTACTGTCTGTCTCTGGCATCTGGATAAACATATTCCTAAAGAGAAAAAAAAAAGGAGAGAAAACAGGAATAAAGCTACAGCAGGGAGGCAGCAAAGGATGTCTCAGGTGTGTTTTGGAGAATGACCAGTTTCTGACAGAAAACACAAGCCTGGTCCAAGCTCACAGAGTGAGAGGTGACCCCTGCCAGCAGCTAAACCCCCACCCAGTCACTCACTGCTGCACAGCTGGATGGAAGAGAGAAGAGAATCCAAAAGGTAGGGAAAAAAACAAGAAAAATTTATGTGCAAAGTTAAAGACAGTTTAATAACTGAGGGGAAAAAAACCCACAACAACATAAGAGTGATCCAAAAGCAATCACTCACCACCTCCTGCCAGCAGACCAATGCCCAGCCAGACTCTGAGCAATGGCTGCTTTGGAGAAACTCCCTCCCAATTTATTACAAAATGTGCCATTATATGACATGGGCTATCAGTTTGGTCAGTTCAGGGCAGCTGTGCCAGATGTGTTCCCTCCCCCAGCCTATTCCCAGGGATGGGGGCAGACCAGAGAAGGCCTTGATGCTGTACCAGCACTGCTCAGCAATAGCAAAAGCACTGCTGTGTTACCAAGGCTGTCTTGGTCACAAGTGCCAAACACTGCACCACACCAGCTGCTCTGAAGAACATTAACTCCATCCCAGCCAGACCCAGACATTTGCTTCTCTACTCTTTTGCTACACTCCAGCAGTGAGTTACTATCACCTTCCTTCTGTCCCCACTATGTGAATCCTTCCACGCAGAGACAACAAGAACTGACATTTCGTACTGACAAGTTTGTGAGGAAAAAAGGAGGGAGAAAAGCTATAAATACTGTCCCTGAAATGATGCAGCTGACAAACCCTTGGGACACCACGCTGGGACACCTGCAGCATCTGTTCTGACAGCCTTGTGACAGCAGAGACACTCTGAGCCCTCCCTTCCTCATTACTTAGGCAGGATTAGGAACTCATGAGACAAACCATGCACTAGAAAATCCACAGAGAATCTGTCACAATTATAAGGATCCAGAGACTGATTCTTCATCTGGATGGGAGTCTAGATCTGTGAAAGGCATTTCCAACAAGATGCCTGATCCTTGAGCTCTTTAAAAAAAGCTAATGTGGCATGTGAAAGGGGAGGGCTTCCTTCAAGCTCAGAAGAGCCTCATGCAGCCATACCTGTCTGTACTGACCATATCTGCCAGCAGATGAATCTGTTTGGCTACAGCAGTCAGCCACCAAACACAGAAAAGCATTTCTGGTAAGACAACCAGCCAGGACCCCCACAAGAACACCCCACAACCACACACCACCTCCCTGGCCAGCATAAATTAAACAAGTGGCATCTGAATTCCAACAAGATAAGGAAGGGGCAAAGCAGCTTCTACCAGGCACAACTTTGCTATTTTTCTAGGGAGTAGAGCCCAGAGAAAGTCTTCTAGTGAGGTGTCAATATCAGCACAACAAGTCCTACCTGGCGGGTCATTACGAAATAAGCATACATTGCCATGGCACTACCATAGGTGATGAAATAGGTGACAGGTTCCATAATGTCCCAAGAGTACTCCCACCAGGTCAGGCGGGCCAGAATCCCAAACTGAGTGGCCATGTAGGCCAGGCCTCCCCACAACACCAAGGTTGTCCTCTTCTCTGCTTTCCTGCTGAGCTCCATCCTTACCTGCAAGAAGGCAGAAACACACACCTTGCAGTCTCAGAAGTAATTATGTTAATGTTGTTAAGAGATAATAACAGTCCCTTATATTAATAGTAACATCAAGTGGTTTGAAACATGATTTGATTATGCATGATGCTTATACAAACAAACCTAAACTTTTTATCCATCACTATGTTGTTGTCACCTATATTTACTCTGAGCATGCTCTGAATGCCTCAGGAAAGTATTTATTTCTCTATGCTCAAAGATGTTTTGTTGCATTAGTCCCAGTCTTCATTTACTAACAAGCTCATTTCCAACTATTTAAAACAAGGAAACAAAATATTTCCAGAAACCAGAAGCAGACATGGTTTGGTAAACACTTGGTTCAGTGATCTTAGAACTATTTGAAGCATGCCAGGGACCCAATTAAAACCTGAAAAGACATTCAGGCTGCATTTGGAGGATAAATACAACACACTAAGAAACTCCTTACTTTTTCTAGAGGTGCTAGTTGCTCCTTCAGTTGCTCTAGTCTCCCTATCAGCTCCTTCTCCTTGTTCAGCTGGTGCTCCTCGATGCTCAAGGCTGTGTACAACTGCTGAACCAACGTCTTCACATCATTCAGCGTCGTGGCATTTTCATGGCTTAAGAGCTCTAGGGAAAAACAGAGGCTGCATTTTACACCTGTGCCCACAGGGCTTCTCATGTGCCCTTGGGAAACTGCTATCAGTCTGCACAGGAAATGAACAAAACTGTCTTTTCAACAAAGGAGTCCTTGGAAGAGCTCCAGCACTCCAAGACAATGTGATTCCCTTGAAAGAAACCCAGGCTTTACTACTGGGTATTCCTAAAATGTGATAAGAACAAGGAAAAGAGATGTCCTATAAAGCTGGCCAGATGTCAACAGCTGCTTCTGATTCGTATTTATACACAAGACAAATGAACTAAAGTAGCTATGATCCATCACACCAGCTGTCAGGACACAGGCAGAATTAGACTACAGATCACCAGCTTGTGACTACTTGTATTGTCTTACAGTCCACATGGGAAAAAAAAAAAAAAGAAGTCTGAAATTAAAGCAAAAGATTTTGACATTAACCAAATAAAATTAATTCTTGTGGCATCCTTGGACTTGTACCTAAAGTTATCAAAATATGATTATCAAAATACTCAAAAAGCTATGGACAGCTTAAGTTTTAACACCAGCAGCTCAAGGGAAAAGTGATTCAGTGTGCCAAGACACACAAAGTACAAAGTACACAATTTCATTCTAGTTAAAGAGCTCCTGTTCTCCTACAAAGGAAAATCCACGTGTTCCTACTGAGGTGACCATCAAGAAGTACTTATTTAAAACTACAGTATTCTGGCCTTTCCATTTTCAAATACACAAGGTGATCTTGTAAAGATGCAAAAGCAATAGCTGAAAAGTTTGACAGAACTAATCTCAGTGTCTGTTTGAAGGCACATTCATTTTAGCACAAACTACAGAAATCTCCTTGGCAAGTGCATGCTAGGAGACAATTTCCTGTAACCTTGGTGATCCCAGAGCTCACCTGTCAGCACACAGTGGGTGACAAAGCAGAGTAACTTCTTTATGTGTGGGATACCTAATGATTTAAACATCCAGTCTTAGTGGAGAGCTTTCTGCTAAGGTGCTTTTAATGAGATGGGAAAAAAAAAATCATCTTAGTAAAGGTCAGTCTACACCACACTTAGGGGAGAAAGATCATCTCACCCCGTACTGCACTGCCAATTCCAAAACAACAGAACAATAAAATCCTCCACATCTGTGAGCCAAGAGCCAGACAGAACAGCATTTCCCAAGCTGTCCCTTTTGTTTAAATCCTCAGAGGTAACTACAGGCATACAAGAACCTGATGTTTTATGAAGGCTATGAAGCTGCCCAGAAGAAAGAGGGCAGATAAAAACACTGAGTTCCTGCCTCCCCCAGTAATGCTGAACTGTCTCAAAAGCTTCTTGCAGATTTTCATATCTTGAAAATCACAAGTGTCCAAAAAATAATATTGAAATTGATTTTCTTATTGACTCAAAATAGGTTGGTTTCCCTTCCCTTCCTACCTGATTCTTCATAAGACAGCCTTCTAAGGGCACAGTTTCCTTTATTTCACTGTTTGGTAGCTAACAAGGTTTTGAGGTTTATCTGCAGTATTTGAAGTACCACACTTATATGGAAGCAATGTTAGCTGTCAAGGAAAGCAACAATTTATTCTTCCAAAACAGACAATCTAAGTTTCAATCTAATTCCCATCTTGCATTGTATTCCTTCAGAACGAGTTAAATTAAATTACTTTTCAGTAATTAAAAAAATTTTTGAAAAACTTAGAAATGAAAAGGAATTCTATTTCTTTGTTTATTCCTCTTGAGGGCTGAGGGGCACCAGCTTTGAACAGAATGAAATATCTGCTTTTCATTAGTGATTATTCTGATTGCTTAGATATCTCCAAATTGGGCTCCAAGGGCAGGATTAGAAACAATGCCTCATGCTCCTGGAACAAGTTAATAAAGCATGTTGCAGTGAAGCAGGGAACTGAATACTGAAAGGAACTCCAAGTGCTGAGCAGAAGCAGACTGCTTTACCTCTCTTTGGTGGTCTGACATGGTAGGAGACATCATTAATTATCAGTTTGAAGTCATCCAGCAGAAGCAGGTCTATGCCTGTGGAGGAGGCTACACGTGTGCCATCTGTAAGGAAAACACAGAGGATGCATTAAACAGGAGGAAGGAAGGACTTAAACATGCTGTGGCTAAGTTGTAACACCATCCCAAATCCAGCTGTTTGCTTTCTACTCTTTCCAGAGGATGATACTTTTTGCCAGGACAAGGAAAGGTGAAAGTGACTGAGTTCTCATTGCTACAGCAAGATACTGTTTCCCATGTACCACCCTCCACATCCAATTCCTTATAAATCGATTTGAACCTCCATGTAGGTTGCACAGCTCGCATATTTCCTACTAAATAGTAGGGAACTCACCAGAAAACATCTCCATTAGGACTGATTTCCTTGGCAGCCCTGACTATAGAATATTCTCACTCTGGGAATAGCACTTCTAACTTCTGCTCTTTCAGGAAGATCGAAGAACTCACAGGACAGCAAACTTTTACTTCAAAAGCAAAAGGCTGGGTGCAAACAGCTGGCAAGCGAGTAAATCAATCAGTTTGTAACCAAGAGTACCTGCTGAGTAGATTGCAACCCGATCAATTCCTCTGTCCTCTGCTCGCAGCTGTTGCAAGAACACCCCGACAGAGTCTGAGATGGGTTTCAGGGTGAACTGGCAGCGCTCGCGCCGCGATGGAAGACTCACAGAAATCACAGGCAACCCGTTCTGGTAAACCACCGTCACTTCTACAAAAGAGACAGCAAAAATACAAGCTTAGCACTAAAACACAACACATCTTCTCTACTTGTTCCGTGGAGGAAGAGGCAAACCTGATTATAATCTGAATGTAACAGACTAAACTTTTGGTTTTCTCAAGAGATGTGGCCAAAAAAAATGGAGGTAAGGCTGAGATTCTCACTCCAGTAACTCACCAGTAATTTATAAAAGTTACTTACCCTAAACACAGTCATCTTTGTTCTAAAGGCAACATGATATTTAAAAGCCATAACATGGCAGCACAGTATGTTTTGGTTAGGCTTGAGAATAAAAGCATTTTGGACTATGGAAGACAAAACATTGCTGTTTATATCAGGATTTATAGCTCAGGAGACAAAGGCAGATTGTGTCTATTAGGAAACATCAAGGAAGGACCCACTTTAAATATTTTTATTCTTGTTTAGTTCTGGTTTCCTCCTCCTTGTCCTGAGGCAAGACCTGACAAGAAAGCAGTCAGGAGCATGAGGTTGTAGGAGAGCAGCACTCCGAGTTCAGGCTTCAAGGTCATTTCATCTAAAATTCATGGGATCGATATGCTTTGTACTCCTCCAGACAGGCATTACTACTTAGGTGTAGATAAAACAAGATTTTCCATCTCTTTGGTGCTGCCAAAAGCTTTTCTGAGGGCGTTCTTGGGGATTTCTGTAATCCTAAAATCCATGACCTGCAGGAGCTGTAAGCTGGTTATTGTTTTACTGCCACAACCTGCTCAGTGTGCTTTGCAAGATCCATACACAGAAAAGAGAAGTTGAAAGTTCATATTCCTTAAGTGCCCTTTACTGAAGCACAGTCATAACTGTCCTCAAGTGAGGTAGTTGCTAAGATATAACAGCACACAGAATTATTTGCTTTCATAGGTATCTTTCTTATGTAAAAACATACAGGGTTTTTTATTGCTCAGAGCATTTGCTGTGTCTCAAGGATGGTGCAGTCACATCCACCCACAATTCATCTGCCTCAGTAGCCCAACCTGTTGTAGCTTTGGTCAACTCCCATCTCCTTAAACTCACTGAACTCATGGATTGACATGCTAAGTCATTTTAAGCAGCTAACATCAAAACCAGCCAGTCAAAAAGTTAACAGAAGTAGAAATTAAGGTAAATAATGTTATTTTAACTAGCAAAGGGAACTATGAGGATAAGTCCTGGGGCAACACACCTTTCCAAAAATGGAGGATTGTGGATATTGAGAAAGGATGTACCAAGTGCACTTTGACAAAGTCAGAAGAATTCTCATTCTTAACTATCACACATCTTCATGAAATGAATCAAGCATAAAAAAGTTTTTTCCCTCTTGCAAGGGATTGCTGCCTTCGAGTCCTCAAAGACTAGATGGAAGCAGCCAAGTATGGACACCTAAAACAACTAAAGCATCCTAAGAGGCCCCAGTGTTTCAAAACCTATCAATGCCTATTCTCAAGGCTCAGACATCTGACAGGATTTTAGTAGCTTTGGTGTTTTGAAGCATAGAATTCAAAAACAACAATCATATATTTACTGGAAAGGAATAAAGCAAAGTGCCAATTTATTTGGATTGTCAGACAGAATTTAGAGCTCCTGAGCAGCAGCTGTTATGACACCAGCTATCAGGTTTTCTTTAAATTTAAAATGCTACCTGGACCACACACTGCAGTGAAGCAGGTTTTTTTTTTTTTTTCAGAGCAGAAGAGAGAACAATGTTTGACACTTTTTTCACGTATCTCCACTGGTACCACACCAAAACCAAAGCTCCAAGACTGCCAGCTCTGCAGGAAGTGCCTACCAGGAACAGCTCTGCTGCTTTTTAGGACTCATCAGCATTAGGAGCACAAACAAAGCCTTTCACTAGGATTTCCAGTTTAGGTGAAGTATTAAAGACCAAATTATTTCCCTTCAAACATAGGGTCAATAAGTCTGTAAATACAGCTGCTTTATGTTTTCCTTGCAAAAACCTTCCAAAAGTAATTTCCTAGCTTAATTCACTGGCAGGGAAAGTCCATAAGTCCAGGTTGATCCTCTCATCACCTCCCACACAAGTAATGCTGATCAGATTTTTACTGCATTGAAGAGGGAAGAGGCAAAGAAAAGGAAATCTGAAGGACACAATAACATAAACCTAACAGACAGCAGCAGGCAGCTCCAGTAATAGTTATTTACAGGCCTCTGTGATATGGCTGCCTCACTCTTCTCTTCCACAGCTCTGTGTGTCCTCTGCATCTACTTCACAAGTTACTAAGTGGACAAAGAATTTGGCACCTCACTAATTACAGAGCCAAGGTTTCGGTCAATCCTCTGCTAGTTAAATTTTAAGCCAGGATTTAAACGCATGGCAAGCAAAAGAAATTAATTTTATACAAGTGTGCTTCACTTAGACTTACAGTCACCTACAGCCTGGTCAGGAATGGTGCTAAATGAGACCATGGAGGATTTGAGAAGCTTTACATGCTATATTAAGCCTGGGCTTGCTGTGAGGTATGAGCTCCAGCCAAGCACCACAAAGTTTTGACTCAGTCGTATGTGCATCAGCAACAGGTCATGGGTCTTTTATTTTAAAGATTTCCATTTTTGCCTAAGATCAACTTGAGCAACAAAGGAGGTCAAAATGAAGTACAGTAAAAGAAAAAAGGGTGGCCAAATAAGTGAGTGTTGAACACTGGCTACTGGTAAAGGCAAAGTTATCAGAAGAAATAATGAGAGAATTATTCAAGCACAACATGAGGAGAGGTAAAATGAAATCAGGCACAGTCAGACATCTCAACCTTACACATCCTCTACACTTCTACCTGTTTAAGCTCCCACATTTTCATGTAAGCTCTGCTGAGCAGTCATGTTGTCTTTGTCTTTGCACACTTGTTATCCTGGCAGCAGAAGCAGGAACCTTTCATTTATTAGCTCTCAGTCCTTATTAACAAGCCTTAACAAGGAGAGGATCCACTCAATGCTCATGTCTGTCAGCACAAGTGCTGCACTCCTTGTGCACAGCATGCAGATGTTAAGCAGGCAGCCAGCTCAGAGCTGCTCCTTTCCTCTTTGCACTGTGGCACACTGAGATTTCCAAAGTTCCACCAGTGCATCCTTGTGCTTTATGCTCTGACAAAAAAGCCTCATGTTTGAGCTGTCCCAGAATTTAAATAAAGGAATAACATCGCCTTGGCTTCACAACTTATTCACTACAGTAAATGATGCTGTTGACCATGTTGGCACATAGCTGATATTCTGTTACATAAAGTGGACTTAAGGGGGCAGGTAGGGTCAGGCTGAAGGGACCACAGTGGGTCTTGTGGTGTCACCTCCATCCCAGAGCACATGGCACAGGATTGTGTCCAGACAGTTCTGGGGTGTCCTCAGTGAGGGAGACTCCACAGCCTCTCTGTTCCAGTACACAGGAGATGCTCTTCCTCACATTCAGGTAGAATTTCCTGTGCTTCAGTTTCTGCCCTTTGTCTCTTATCCTAGTGCTTGGCACCACTGGCTCCAGCCTCTGGCACCTCCCTGCAGGAAGGGCAGCACCCTGAAGGGCAGGGATCATACAGACCTCACAGCTACATCAGAAAGAAGCCTGGCAAAAGATCTGGACAGCTGCACGCAATTCCATCTTTCTTTATAAAGCCCATCCAGTTTTGTAAGGACAGTTCATAGAAAAGCTGCCCATTGCCTTAATTCTTCTTGACATTGCTCTCTCTGTCGCTTCCTTGGCTCCAAACTGGATTGGTGCCCAGCCAAAAAAGCCTCAACCAGGAAAGGGGGCAGGGACTGAAATGTGAGTTCGGGAAGCCCAAGCGAGGCGGGAGCTGCACGGCTGCACTCACCATCAGAGGGCACTACGGTACTGCAATACACCACTCTCACGCTCTGCCAAGGAGACAGCCGCTGATGCACCTGGAAAACACAGCCAAAAGGACAAACGATCAGGGGCTGGCAGGATCCCACCCCTCCTGTGCCCCCTCCCCAAGCGCTTCCTCCCGCCCGTCGGCCGCGGGAACAGCCACAGCGCCGGAGCACCTGGCAGGAACAGCCTCTTCCCTTCCCATCTGTCACCCCACAGGGATTCCCCCCGCAGCCAAGTTCACCTCTACACACCTAGCCCAGAGTCCAGAACAGAACAGCTGTGCTCTGTTTGCCTTCATGTGACATGGATTTTTACAGCCACAAGAAATCCATTGAGCTTACTACGCAGGCACAGAGTAGAAACCATATCAAAGCACAAAGCTTTAAAGGTTAAAAAAAAAAAAAAAAGTTTTTTGCATTAACCAGGAGGGATGTTTACAGAGTTGTGGATTAACAGGTTCATTCTCTTTGGTTGTTTTCCATGCCAACATTACTTTGTGTCCTTACAGAGGGAAGCCAAACTCTGAGACACAGTAGTAAACATGCCTGTGAGTAGAAGAACAAACTGTTCCAGCATAAAAAGCAATAATTGTAATACTGTGCTATAAAACAAAACAAAAAAAAACACCAACAGCCCAACAGGAAGAAAGCACATGAATGGGTTTGTATGTTCTGCAGACTTAGCAACAGACTCATTTGCCCATGAAAATCCACAACCAGACTGATTTAAAGTCTATCTTTTAGATTAGATTACACTGTTATAAACTAATCCTTCCCCAAGACCAGAATTACAACTCTGGAGCAGAACAGTCCAACTGCAAACCAGAGTAAGGCATAACACACCAGCTCTCACCTGTCTCTGGTGGTTTATATTTCAGTGGCTAGCCTCAGATTTTTCAACAGCTGTTGTCCAATTTGGAAATTCCTACGGTCTGGGATACTTTTTCCTTGCTGATTGCTAAAACAGCTGCCAAACCTACATTTTTATAAAGGTATCTTACAGAGAGGACTTGTTTAAGTAAATTTCTAATGAAGTTTGCAAACAAAACCCAGGTTGCTGATTATTTATCTGCCAAATTGTCCAAACCTCTGTGTTTCATGAGGTTGCCTTTGATAATCTACTTTAAATGGCTTTAATTGCTACTTCCCTTGCCCTCTGAAGCCTGATATTCAAACCAAGGATAATTTCCACTAATCTTCCTTGAAAGCAGGACCTTTGGCCCTGATGGTCACTGCACTGACAGCTCTAGAAATTCACTGTGATATGTGCTGTATTTATATTTCATTTATATCGGTTTTGACAATGACAATCAGTCATTTTCAATTTGTCTGCTCTCAGTTTTCAACTTCCTAGGGTCAAATCAGACACAGGAAAAGAAGTGGGCACCAAACAGCCCTAACTCAAGTGGGAAGCTGAATGTTTCAACAAAAGTAATGTTGTAAAAAACACCTGTGTGTTGGGAACCAAAGGGCAAATCTGCCTTTTTGCAAGTGAAATAATCAAGTCTTCTTGACTCTCTGACACCATGTGCTACTGGTGAGCAACCAGGAATATCCCTCCTGCTTGAAAAAAAAGGTTTTAGACTCAAAAGCATCTGAGAAAAACACAGCTACAGCCCCCCACACTGTACAAATCTAGCCTTGTTGTCTTGGCATTACTATTATATTTTTAACAAAATCAGAAGCTTCAAGGATCAGATGTGGGGCCACATGCAAACTGATTTTCAGGACCAATTTCTACCTAAGTAGGGGAATTACAATCCTTCCAAAAATAGTATCAGATACAAAAACAAATGGGCAGAATTTACTCAGTGAGACACAAAGCCTACTCAGTCAGAGAGCACTACCCCAAAGACTGTTTACAGACCTGTTTTACCTGGCACAGCACTGATATGAAGTTTTTACTGCCTCACTCTCCTCTTCTTGACAACATAAGTCATCCATTTTTCAAACACTGCACAGCAGGACTCTGCCTCTCTATCAGATGTGCAGGTAGCCCAAAAATGCAGGTTTCAGAACATCCTAAACCCCAACTAAACCCAGCACTATCCCACTGCAAAATAACAATTTAGCTAGAAGATATTATCAGGTAGCACATGCAGACTTTACCTTAAGGCTATGAGTATCTGGCAGATACAAGCTCACTGCAGAAGCCTCCTGCCCTCATAAAACAAAACAGGGGAAAGGCAAGACAGGTTGAAAAAACCAGGGCATGTTAGGTGACTCATCAAAAAGCTGAGGTGTCCTCAGACTTAACCCCTTGCACAATTCTTACATCCCAATATGGGCTGAACCCCTCTGTTTCCTCAGCACAACCCTCTCCAGCAGTGTGCTGCCAGTACATTTGACAGGAGAGATGTTGTTAAAACACTCGTATCTGTCACTCCTGCAGCTCTGAACTGTGCTGCTGGTACAATTCCTTATCACCACAAACAGGCTCTACTGGCTAGGAAGGGAAAAAAAGGCAACAAATGAACTCAAAACTGAGCAGAGACCAAGATGTCATGATATGCCATCTGAGGTTAGCAAGAGCTTAAGGAGTCATCCATCATTTTTATTCTTGAAGGGAGACTGTTGTTTTAAAATTGAGATGGATAGGAATGTTTGAAGCCATTATCCGATGTCTGCAGTTCAACAGCTTCCTACAGAAAGGTGTCAGAAAGCTGCAGCTGGGGATCAGAGCAGTACAGGGCACAGAGAGGAACTCATTTCAAGTTCTACTGACCACATCTGCCTCTCAGGCAAACAGCCAACAGCTCACCCCCCACCCAGCAACAAAGTGTGGAAAAACTGCACCCAAATTTCAGTCGAGACAGACTTGCCCACCTCTCCCAAAATAAGCAATAGCTGGGAGTGTGAAAAGCACCACAGCCAGACTGCTGAAATGAGAAGCTTGAAGCACTAGGATAACTTTCTGGGTCTCACATGCAGGAATCCACATTCCATATCCATCAGATCCTTCATTTCCTGCCTTATCTGCAGTAAGATGCATCTTAAGAGGCTCAGGGTTATGCAGCAGCTGCGCTCCCAAAATGATTAAAGGAGCAAGAGGAAAAATGTCCCAGTCCTTTGCCTAAAATTAATGCTTCCCCCAGCCTTGTCCACATCTGTATTAGGCAACCCAAAGGTAAAAACAACAGCATCTCTATAGGTCCTAATGTAGCTTTCTCAATACTACCTGGGTGACAAAATTAATCAAAGTCTTGCTAGAAAAATCTGCCTTTTAGTGAGTGGTCTCTGATGGAAAAAGAGGGAGCAGCTCCCGTTCTCCAGGTATGTAATTATCAATGATGGAATGCTAACAACTTTAGGAGATTGAGTCTCCAAACCCTAATTAAAATCAGAAAAGAGGTTGGCCAGGAAAAAAAAAAAGACAAACAAGAAAACAACAAAACACCCCAAGCATGAAAAGAAGTGAACATCTTACTCTAGAACCCAAGTAAAACATGATGCTAACTCATTACCTGGAGTACAAGTGCAGCAAGAACTGTAGAGCTTTTGTGAAAAACAGAGCATTCTCTGCATAAAAATTTCTTACAACAAAGTAAAGCATTTAAGAGACACCTTTGCAAGTGCTTCTGGCAACATCTATTTTACAAATTATGAGAGGCCACTTTTATATGAGGCTGCCTTAAGTCTGAACCAAGCAGCTCACCTCTTCTAACAAGAAAACAGCTATTTTCCTCTCTATCCTGACTTTTGCTGCATGAAGCATTGAATGTCTTTCCTGGCTCTAAAAGTGGTTATCCCAAAGCCTCCAGGCTGGAATCTCAGTGATGAAAATTGCTGCGAGCCTCCCCAAGCAGCCACAGCAACCCAAGCCACCCACCTCATACATGCTGAAGGGCTTCATTTATTTGTCTTTTCCTCATTTCTGCTCCTGTTATCCTGTTAATCTGTTAGATTTTGGTCTCTCTTGAACAGTACTTCCATCCTAAATTACCAAAGCCCCTTTCTGTCCTCCCCTTTTCCTTCCCCTTCAAACCAACTGTTTGCAGAGTAAAGGAGTCTTAGGGTAAAACCATGTCCTGACCAAATCTGCTGTCTGAGGGATTGATGTGTGATTTCCCAACACAGCCAGTGTTTTTGCACCAGCACACAAGCTCAGACTGGATTTAAGTACACTGAGCTGTGAGGGATTGACTGGGGCCAGCTGCCCAGCCAGCTGCTCCTTCACTGCTCAGAAACAGGACAGGAGGATGCAGGATAAAAGGATAAAGGCAGGGAGATAGTCACCACCAGCTTAACAGACTGGACTAAGGGAAAGTTGATTTACTTGCCAATTAAAGCAGATAATATCAAGAAACAGACTGAAATGAAGACTTTCCCCCTAACCCAACCTTTTATCCAGGATCCAACTCAGCTCAGAATCCCCTTAGAGGCTGCACACTGAGATGCTTCATCCCCCAGGTACCCCACAGAGACCCCTCAGCCCCAAACACCCCACAGAGATCAGTGACTCTTCAACCCCAGACACCTCTGAGCCTCCTGAGATGCCCCACAGAGATCAGAGACCCCTCTCAGCCCTGTGACACCCCACACAACCCTCACAGAGACCTCTCAGCCCCATGACACCCCAGATATCAGAGACCCCCTCAGCACACCAGACATCCCACACAACCATCACAGAGACCCCATAGCACCAGACATCCCACACAATCATCACAGAGACACCTCAGCACCAGACATCCCACACAATCATCACAGAGACACCTCAGCCCCAGACATCCCACACAACCTTCAGAGACCCCATAGCCCAGACATCACCCAATCATCACCACCATCACAGAAACATCTCAGCCCCATGGACCCCCCAGACATCAGCCATCATCACAGAAACCTCAGCCCCAGCCCCATGGCACCTCCTCAGCACAACCCCCACACAAATCAGACCTCTCAGCCCCATGGCACCCCACACAACCATCACAAAGACCCTCAGCCCCATGGCACCCCACACAGCCCACACAGAGACCTCTCCCAGCCCCAGGCAACCCACCCAGTGACAATTAAACCAGTCTGCCAGTAAAACCCTTCACAAAGGAGCCAGTGTAGGGCTCTGAGCACTCACAGGACCTTCCCAGGCCACAGCAGCCCCTCATGAGGGGCCTGAGGGCAGCGGGGACATGAGGGGAAGATGGCGGCGCCTCATGAGGGACCCAGCGGCCAGCGCCCTGCCAACTTCAGCTAATTCCTGCTAATTCCTCCTCAGCATCCTCCCTGCCTTCCTCAGACACCTCCAAAGGATCAAAACAGGTCTGTCTGCCACTCCATCTCCAGGCCTATCTGCCACTGGAGATGTCTGCCTGCAGCTCTCACCCTCATCTTCTTTTCTTTCAGAAGTCCCTGGATAGCACTGCCCGCTTCCAGGATCCCTCTTTGAGAGAAAAAAAAAATTATTTAAAAAAAAAAAAAAAATCTCGATCATTATTTGAAATTGAGCCCAACTTTACAACAAGGATTTGCAACCCTGTATGGAAGACCTTCTCCAGCTTCTTGCTGTGGTCTCTGGATGCATTCACATAGCCAATACACCCATGTAGTGTTTCCATATTTCCCTCCAGGAATACACCAGGCTGCTGTTTGGGAGTCTGGGATGTGATAAAACAGCCCTGGCAAGGGAACTGCTCACACTGCAAACCCCCTGGGATTTGGCTGGAGAGGGAATGCAGTGGCAAAAGCCCCTGTCCTAAGAGCTGTGCCCTGGTGTAACAGTGGTGGGTGTTTGTACCACTTAATTAATTAGTGGTTTGTCTGGAGTCTCTTCTGTCTTCACTCAGAGCCAGGATTAAAAAATACACGAAGGAAATGGATTTTCTCGTGTTCAAGCTTGGTTGTTCATTAAATCTTACCTGAAGTACAGAAAGTTCAGCAACACTTCTATGCACCTGCTAGAAGTGAGGAAAATGGAGGAAGATCCAGCTGCTACATGGTCTCTTAAATCTAAACAGTCCAATAGAGAATTAACACCTGTATTATTTATACTTTTAACCCAATAACTAGCTTCCCATGACCCTCAGTGTGACACTGACACAACCAGAAACCACTGCCTGAAACCCATGAAGAAGAATGAAGATAAGCATCAAAAGAGACACCTCCCAAAATCCTCCATCTTGTCCCATACCTATTACTGTACTATAAAAACCTCAAATTTAAAACCCTTTACCATGTGAAAGCACACACTTCTATTTAACTACACACCCATGATTTTAACTCCATCACTCATATTTGGAAGCCTTCTCCAAGGCCTCAGGTTAAAAGCAGTGTTCTCCAGGGGGTCAGTGCCAGAAAGATCAAAAGACCCAAGTTTCTGGGATAACCCTGGCAGTGATAGCAACAAGCCATAAACTTCTGGGCACAATTTTCTCCAAGTCCAAACTGCTGCCTTTTTCCATCATAGAGCTTGTCTCCCAGGAGCCAAACAATTGTCTGATTAAATCCCACTGGCTTGAACTCATTCCTCTCTTTCTCTCTCTGACAGCACACCCTTACTCCATCCCACTCAAGAGGTCAGATTCTGCACCAAAAAGAACATTTTGCGCTCACTGCCTCCACAGGGCAGTGTTTCATGTGAATGAAGGTCAAGCAGATGAGAACCCACCTGAACTGCAGTGCTATCCTTCATGGATTTTTGATTCTGTATTTTAAAATCAGGCTGCAGATGGACACAAAAAAAAGGCAATGCCAGCAAGATGTGGGAAGTGTTATTCTTTACATTTGGAAGCACTTTGTATGAACTCTGCGTTAGCAAACGATCTGCACTTGCCTCAGTTCTTGTTCCTGCCTGAATTCTTTCTTCTTCCAGCATTAGTACAAAGCTCTGTCACATCTGCTAGGATGGGAACATAAACAGGAGGTGAGCTATAAATACTCGCTTCTCATCCTGCTTCCTTTGCCCATCTGCCTAAAAAGAAGCAGGTAATCCACAGTGTCCAGAAAGAGGAGGGGGTAGGAAGAAGATTAATTCTCTGCACAAAAGGAAAAAGCTTCTTTTGAAGTAACTGTTCCTCATCCCACCATTGTGCCTTTCTCCCAGGCATTACTGCTGCTCTGGAGATACTGAAACAAGGAGCTGCAGCAGGAACATTACTGCATTTGATGGCTTTGATTGAGCCTCTGGGAGACAAGAGAGGGAAGAGGAGGTAATGAAAAGGGAAAAAGTTGAGCTGACATGTTAAGCACATCAATCAGGCAGAATCTATTGCTTTTAATAAGTGCTTTCCTTGCCACCATCCACATCACTTTCTGCCCAACTAAAAACCAAATCAAAATCACAAATCAAAACCTTCTCTCAGTCTGTATTCTTAATTTTAATAGAAGTATCAACAACATGCAGAGAATTACCCTATTCCTAACCTAAGACAGATGATGGGCAGGGTACACCAATCCTCACACTCCCTTTTTCATCCAACCTTCACACTGTCCTTCCTACCTCTGGCAGGTAACACAAAACAGGGCTGGAACTTCTCCCTGACAGCTTTTGATGCCAGATCAGAGTTTCACCATGAAAATATTTTTGCTTTACTGGGGCAGGATGGTTTGGATTCCACTTCTTTAATACAATCCTCATGGTTACCAAGGGAAAAAAAAAGCTGAGAATTTTAATTCCTTTGAATCACAGAACACAAACAAAACACTGGGATGCATTTAAATCTGTGTCAGCTTTGAAACCTGAGAGCTAAATTCCTTTCTCTAATTTTCAAATTCATCACTTGATTCTTACTGAAAAGGTCTTATAACTCTTTTCTCAAAATTAAGGGGGCTGTCAACCACTGTTTAAAAAAAGTTTGAAGAATTCTGTGAGTTCTGAGCTCACTAATTTCAGGGATTTTGTCTCTCTCAGCCACTCACAGCTGGGAACGCATAACTAAGAGAGAAGGCATCAGATGGATTCCCCTCAGATTCCCCCAGGGCAGCTTAGCTGTTGTTTTGTTGTTTGCTTTCTTGTTTGATTTTCTTCCTCTAGCACTTACCAACCCCATTAGGCAACTCCCTTAGTTAGGCAACTCTCTGTTAGAGGCAGTTTAAAATGAGAGCTCCTGCCCCTCTTCTCCCACTGCAAAAAGACCTTCCTGGTGAGGAAACAGCACCTCACTGACCTCCCTGCACTTCCAGCACCGAGAATGAAACAACAAGCAGAGTTACAGAGTGAGATTCCCACAAGTGCAAGGAAATTCCTTCTGCCTCAGTGTGTGCTGGGGAGCAGCCAACTCACACTGGTTTTCCAGGGAAATCAACTCAGAATGGAGGGAACCTCTCTTTCAGCTCTTGAAAAGACACAGCAGGCTCTTGCAGACTTGGGAGCACAGCTTGGGAGGATCTGCACGCCCTGAAATATTGAGAGGTGCAACATCCTGCAAGCCACAGCAGCCCAGCACATCCCACTGCTGGGGGAGTCCTACACCATCAACTCCCTGCAGGAAAGCACAACAAAAAAAAAAAAAAATCCTCATCATCTCTCTGGCTAGCTTTACACCTGGGTTTGCTCCAAAAGTGGTGGAACAGAAAGGTAAGTACTCTCCGACAGCAAGAGGCTGTTCCCACAAAGGCACATCCAGTCAGCCCACAGAAAGTGGTTCCTTCTTTTGGATTACGAGCCTTACAGGGTGAGCACAGAGGCCAAACTCACTTCAGGATTGAATCCTCTATGAGGCACTTAGCAGGGAAGTTTAAGAGTGCTGTCCAGAAGTGCCAGACAAGCTTTATAGATACTCTGATTCTCACAAGCTCAGGTCCTAAGCAAAAAACTAAGTTTGGCTACAAGTACCTGCAGCCAATTAACACTGGCCAAGTTTTTTCTGGAAGAAATACAAAAGTGTAGGATGTTCAACTTGGCACTCTTCCCTGCTTTCTATAATCAGTTTGCAGCAGTTTACCACCAGGTGTGATTAGTAGAGTAAAAATCAATCCTTTTGCTAGTCCCACACACATCTCATGAAGCCCTGGAAGAATCCTCCAGGTGATTAAAGGATACACTGCCTCCCCCTGGATACACTGCCTGCCACAAGGATTGTTACTGTGCAGCTCTGGCTTCTAAATACCTTATGTTCCCTGGCATGGCTAGAGCAACAGAAGGAAACAAAAAAAAATTCCAATAAAAACATATGAATGTTTTAAAGCCATAAAAGAACTCCATTTCATTGTGCTACCAGCCCACAGATCAAGGATACTTACATGCAAACTTAATATCCCTGTATGTTAATGTTTAATGTCCCTTGGTTAACGATGTACTTTTACTTATTTTGCAGGATGGCCTCCCTCCTGTGCCCTGAGAGAGGAGATGGTGCAATGTTCACCTCCTGTGTGCCATAGGTACGTGCCTGGAGAGGCAACTTGGCAGAAGTTAAAGTATGAGTGAAAGGCATGAGTGCTCTGCAGAGGCAGATCTTTACTGACACACCAATAACGTGCAGGAAGAACACAAACACGTTAATTTTGAACCTGACGTTTAACTCACTGTTAAATTCAGTTCTGAAGGTTTCCCAGTTCAGCTTTTCCCTGCTCATCTCACTTGATGTGTCTGGGAGAGGAGGAGGTCATAGAATCATAGAATCCTGGAATGGTTTGGGCTTGAAGGGACCTTCAAGATCATCTTGTTCCACCCCCTCTACCCATGGGCAGAGACTCCTTTCACTATCCCAGGTTGCTCCAAGCCCTGCCCAACCTGGCCTTGGACACTTCCAGGGATCCAGGGGCAGCCACAGCTTCTCTGGGCACTCTCACAGGGATGAATTTCTTCCCAACATCCCATCTAACCCTGCCCTCTGGCAGTTTAAAGCCATTCCCTCTGTAAATAGTGTCTCTTTTGCAAGTTCCCTTCACATACTGGAAAGCCAATTAGGCTACCCCAAAGCTTCTCTTCCCCAGGCTGAATAATCCCAATTCTCCCAGCCTTTCCTCACAGCAGAGGTGCTCCATCTCCCTAACCATAGGAAAGTGGGGCTGACCCCTTCTGTACAGCACAAGGGGCACCCTTAGGGTATCCTGCAGCATTCTGTGCATGGTTTCAAGAAACACAGACTTCTTCTGGCCCCTCTGGAGGAGAAAAAGCTTTTATCACCTGTGGGACTGCTCCCCAAACCCCTGCCTTGACAGCAAGTGGGCTGACTGGAACACTCACTGCTTCATCATCTCTGGCAAGATAAGCACAAGGCCCAGAGATCAAAAGGTTTTTATTTAATTGACCATTGATAAAGGGAATGACTGCAACAACATCTCCTAATAGCTCTGAGCTATTCATTTGAGCATCTCCTGCATGGCATTACTGCACTACAAAACTGAATGCAATTACGCTCAAATGCATGAAAGCACAAGGCAGGCACGAACAGATCAGGTTTTGGGAAATCTATAAACTGAAGTCAATCACTTCATCCAACAGCCAGTGCCACCCTCCAGGCTCAGTCACATCCATCATTCCTTTGGGCTGAGCCTGTAGGGATGAGAGGCTGGATGCTCTCAGCAAGAGCTGCTGTTCCCTTTTAGGTGCCACCTAAGGCCACCTGCAGCACCAGGCCAACCTCCCTCCTCTGCCTCAGCAAAACCATCCAAAATGGGGTTTATGGACATGCACTATGCACAAACCCACCTTTAGTTTAAATGATGATGAAGTCCAGGCATCCAAGTTAAAATCACTAAAGAATCCCAAAGAAAAACAGACCTAAGATTCCCCTAACTTATCAAGTTAATCACTGCCAGGATGTGTGATAAACCAGGATTGCCCAAACATTTCATTCCACCTCTGCGTTTAAAAATACTGTTTTCTATAAATTTTCTATCCCCAGATTACAAGGCTTGTTTTAGTGGGATTTTAATTGAAATTTTTCAAATTGTTTCAGCTGAAGTATTTTTACTTTGTTTTAAAACCACAGAACATATATACTGTGTTCACAGCCTTACCTACAGGTTTTTTACCCCCATAAAAACTGTTGCAGCTTCATCCAAAGAAGAAGACACAAGGAGGATCCAACACAAAACAAATCCATTTTCAACAGCCAGTCCCAAAAAGCCAATTTGAACTACTTGCCCAATTATGAACTGCAAACCAAACATCAGAGATACACATGTTGCAAAGGGTTTGCAGTCCAGACTTCTTTCCTATATGAAGGCTGAGGCTTACCTCATATTAAGAGAGATTGAGAAGCCTTGGAAATGAACCACTTGAAAAAAAATACTAGAAAAAAACCCACATTTTTCTAGTCATTAAGGCCATTTAAGAATGAAGAATCCTGGGAAAAGAGATTATCCTGGGAGAGAGGGATTTGGAATGGAAAGTAACAGGAGATCTTTGGCTTGATCACTTCCTTAAAGCATTTCCAAATCAATTAAACTGGGTTTAATATACTGTGATAGGTGTTCAGTGGTCTAGAAGAAGGCAATTTACAATTTGGCTCCGAGTTACACAAGCTGTCAGTGACACCTTTACAGTTTGTATTTTCATTGACAGCCTCAGTTAGTTAATGAAAATTTAACTATTCTTCTCTGGAAAATTAAATATACGCACAAAGCAGAGCAAAAAAGCCTCTGTGGAGAAGCCACGAAGCGACAGGCATCAAGGTAAGGACTTCAAAACATACTTCAAAACATATGCTTTCAATCCAAGGGAGGAGGCTGGCTGAGCTCACACAGAATCAGATACTCTCCACACTTTCTTTCCAAGAACCTTTTTAATGCTTTCTCACTGCACTACATAGCCCTGGGAAGCAGGACTTTTCCTTTGATCCAATGCTAATGATGACTTAAAGCTCTTTCAACTGTGAATCCCAGGTTTCTGCTCCTCTATGAGGATAGCCTTAAGAGGCCAGAGAGAATCACAGAATCCCAGACTAGTTTGGGCTGGAAGCAACTTTAAAACCCATCTCATTCCTGCTGTGGGCAGGGACACCTTCCATAGACCAGGTTGTTCCAAGCTCCATCCAGACTGGCCTTGGACATTTCCAGGGATGGGGCAACCACAATTTTCTGAGCAACTTGTGCCAGGGACTCCCCACCCTCACAGGGAAGAATTTCTATCCAACATCCCATTTAACCCTGCCTTTTCTGGCAGTTTGAACCCATTCCCTCTTGTCCTGTCACTATCCGCCCATACAAAAGTCCCTCTCTCTCTCTCCTTTTTTTTTTTTTTTTTTAATTATTTTGGCTGATGTGCTGGTAGGTCTCTGCCTGGTTTTCTAAGCTTGTGAAATCTGCTGGTATGTACAGCTTGAAAAAAAATTAATTGAAAAGCTGATATGTGAGGCTTGAAATCATCCCCAAAATACACATCAACAACTCAGAAGGTCCAGACATAAAGGAAGAGTGATTCAGGGCTGGGCCTCCATTACAATCCATTTCTTTCATCCTTCCCTGCTTACACTGCTTTGCTGATGGGTGAACTGGATCCAAACACCTTGTAAGTGAACCACAGCTGGCTGCCACAGCTGCTAGTCACAATTCTTTCCAACAGGCTCTGCTAAAAGCTTGCACATCCACAAAAACTCTCAGGAGACATCGAAAGCAGATCCCTCTTTCCACAGGGTTTTTTGTTTGGTTTTGATTTTTGATTGGGGTTTTTTGTTTGTTTGTTTGTTTTTTTTTTTTTTTTTTTACTATAGACAAAATTATTGCTAAAATCAGACAGAGAGCAGCAAGGTGATTAGTTTAGGTATGAGGTCCAAGCATTTCCAAGCAAAGAGCTTATCCTTTTGGGGAGCAGGAGGCCTGATGGAACTGTCTAGGAGAGCTGAAACCTTGCATGCTTTCCTAGCACAGGAGAAAACACATTAGCCCTTGAGAAAGCATTAAGAGAAGCACTAAAATAGCTGGCTGGGAGCAGTATAAGTGGCTGTCCAGACAAATACTAGGAGAATCCATAAAGAGCTCTGGAGGCAAAAAAAAAAAAAAAGCTCAGTGGGAAAGCAGACCACTGTTGCAGACACGCAAACCAGGAACACTTAGCTGAAGTTCAGACTAAATATCAAAGAACACTCATTTCTGAAACAGCCACGATGGAAACTAAAAACATGCACAAAGCACAGCTGGGAAAGCAGCAGCTAAATGAGCCCAGAGCAAGGAAATAGGAGGAGCCCAGGTCACAGCCTTGCTACAACACTGCAGGACACTGCACCAGCTGCAATATCTGCTCAGGAATGTAAGAACCCAGCAAATCCACTCAGCCAGAGGACATCCCACGTGGACTGTCTACAGACAAGCACCATTTCTGCAGTGACATTTGCAGTGACCTTGTGCCATCATCAATGAGGAGGTCCTAGAGCAAACAGTCCCCTCCCCAAATTTTATCTTGCCCTTTCGCACAGCAGGCACGGGGTACTTGAATGTTTTGAAGCCAGTTTAAAAAGGCAAAAATCTCATCTCTACACTGTGTTCCTATAATTCAAGTATATCACTATAAACTTGGGAAAAGAATTCAGGCAAAGTTATGACTGCAAGAGTTTAAATACAGCCTGGGAACCACGCTTGAATGGTGGGTGACTGGCACACCCTTCTCCTCTGGGGATAAATTTCTTTTCCACATTAGGAACCCAGAAAGATTCATTCCAATATGCCTGCAGGCAAGAGGAACAGAATTAAAGTTCACCTGAGTTTTTTTTCTGGCATTGAGAGGTTCTCAGCATGCAAATGCTAACAAGGTGTTTATGAAGTTATGCTGTATTTGGAAAGAGGGGCAGGGGGAAGCTTTGGCCTGTTCCAGCCTTTCTGAACAAGGTCATCACCAAGTTGTCACAAGCCCCTGCTTGGAGCAAGGGGCAGGGCCACTATATACTTCAAAAAACACAGTATTTCAACTTTTTAACAGAAAAAAAGAGAGACATTAACAGTTTTACAGTCAGAACACAGTATCTGGTCCTTGGCTTGGAAACATTTGTGAGAGCTGTTTTGATTCTCACATATTATTTGCTATTAATATATACAGTATGTTTAACAACACAATACCCAGTCTGACAGACTAACAGACATAATAAATAAGTCTGATCAGCAATAACTGCTGTTCTTCTTGCCTTTTGTAGATAGGGAGGATGGATTTAAATCCATCTTTAAAACATTAAGTGTCATGAATTTGACACCATGACTCTCTGGATTGCCAAAACCTCCACCCTCCAGAACACTGAAACATCCAGAAGCATCATCTCCCAGACCAGTGAGCAACCACCACTCTTTTGGTTTTGCAGGCTGGTGAGAAATGCTTTGACAAGTTTGTAGGAGAGCGTGTGGCACTTCAGGGAATGACATCTGGCAGAGGGAACCTTCTCATGCACATTGGTTATTAATTAATATCAAACTCCTTTTTTGGAATTCTGCACCCTCCTAATGGAAAGCCTCGCCTAAGGAAGATTAAATACCTGGCTTCTCCAAAAACAGCAAGCTCTAGCAAAGCATCTTGTAAAAGTCACTCCTCTAACCCAAGTGTTGGATCTGTGATTTCCCTGGACAGAGGCAGCTCCTCTGCTGTCTAAAACCCCCAAGATTCTGCAGAAATCCCAGCAGGAAGTAAGAACACTCCCTTGCTGATCCACCTTCAAGGGAGTCATGGCAGCTCTTTTCCAGGGAGTTGGCCACTGGGGACTCCTTGTTAGCCACCTCAGGGCTACCAAACCACAAAACCCTGCAGTTTTCTTGTACCCTCCTGGGTACCAGGAGGTTATAGAAAGGGGCTGTAAAACTGTCTCCCTACTCCCCTTTAACAGCCCTGCACAGAACCACGACACCTCTGACACATCTTAGGTGCAGGTGGTGGCTGGCTAAGAAAAACCAGGACTTGTGGACCTTGTACAAATGGAATTTACAAAGATAAACAGAAATAAAGCCTGCACAGCCCCAAACAGATTTCAATAAGCTTTGTCCACACTATTTACAGCCCAGCAAGAAGCTTAAAAATGCTCATTCTGATCTGGCTAGAGGTAGCTCACACAGGTGTTAAGGCTCACCTTAATGGGGTGACACAAATCTCTTCTGGTGCATCAAACCTTCCTAGAACTGCATTTAAATGCAAACTCTTTCCTTGCTTCCCTCCTCTTCCCATAAGCCAGGGTTTCTTTGATTCTCAGTCTAATTAGGAGATAATTTTAACTCTGTCACTGGTTTGATTGCACTGGTGCTTAACCACACTATTAAGCAAATCATTAGCTGACATGTGGTACCTTTTCCTTTTGACATGCTCAGTGGGGAGGATGGGGGAGACTCCAGAGAAACAACCACTGCCAGCCCTCAGATTTAACAGACTACAGCTGTTAGAGCACTGCTTGGGCCACCATATCCACTTTATGATAAACAACAGGGGCAAGACAAGCAGCTGAAACTGCAGTCCAATCTGCATCCAGCCTGGCATCACACATTCAAGGTCACCTGTGAAGGACAACGGGACAGCTTGATCCTGGAACCACCACTGAGGAACCTGAGCAGCACAGGAGCTGCAGCAGCCAAGCAGACAACCAATTCTCTGTACTTGAACAGTACAGAAACTGTGCAAGACCCCTCCTGCTCCATTTCTACAAGCCAGGGCACTGAGATTGCCTGTGGCACATTCTGGCAAAGGGCATTGGAGCCCACCAGCTCCAAGTTGGAAATGCTGCTTTAGGTTTTTACTGCTCCAGGAGAAAACACAGCAGGTTCAGTCATCTGCTGCTGCCTGAAAGGGGCTCCTGTGCCCCACTCATGTCCATTTAGAGCAGACTAGCTCAGATGTTTTGCAAAAACCACATGACAGCTGGCTAAATTCTATGAAGGGAATGTTTTCCACCTATTCCACCATGTGATTCCTTCAAGGATCCCAAATGAAGCACTTAAGCAAACAGTAAGACATCATTTAACAACTCAGTGTGCCTAAATTGATTGTTAGGGCATCAGTGAGTCATAAACTGCCAAGTTCAAACAGCTGCTTTTCTCCTTCTAGGAATGCCTTCTGCCCAACACACACAAATTTTCATGGAATAACCATTTTGCAAGCCTGTGACACCAAAGCCTCCTGCAGCAGCAGCCACAGCTGCTGACTTTGCCAACTACCTCTGCTCAGCAGCTGCTTCAGCAAGACATTCCCCCACACCCCATCTCTGAAGCACCAAGCTCTTGTGCTTTGCATGAGGATCAAAGGTCCAGATCACACAGCAGTGGATTTACAGCCACAATCACAGGCTTTCTGCAGTCCAGCCCCTGACTGAAACACATCTGCAAACAGTGTTTCCTCTGCAGTTTCTTGTTAAGACCTGGAAAACTCAAGGAGACAAGTGATGAGCTGCTTTTGCCTGCTCCTTGGGAACAGCAGGAAAAGATGGAGATAATACAGGAAGCTTTAAACTGGTTGTCAGTGTTTGCTCTTCACAGAAAGTGCATTTCACAAGTCATTTGGGTGACTGGCACCTTTGAGTCTCTTCTCCATGTGCTACAGCACCTGGGAACAAGAGGAGTCTGAGACCAAGTGAAGATGTTCCAGATTCCTTAAAAGGGATCTCACGTGATAGAAATGGCTCAAGTACTAACACAATGAATGCCTCCTATACTATTTTACCACATTACAAGGGAAAAAACCCTCCAAGGTCTCCTGCAAATCAATCCTGGGAATCCATTTTTCCTTCTTTTCACCACTGAAGCTGAGTTTACAGTCCTGGGCCATGTTGAAGCAGCCAACCTGGCACAGCTGGAGAACAAAACTGAATTCCAGATGGGTTTTTAAAGGTCTCCTTTACTGACCTGATCTTAAACTACAGCACAGACTGTCAGTGCTTTGCTGCTCATTGCAGCAGCTCTTTTTCCCTAATGTGCCAAGGAAGGCCACCAGTGCTTCACAGTGGGCACAGAGGGAGATCATCTCCATGAAGTCACCAGGGCCACCTCAGAAGGGACCACCACAGCCAAGGGACAAGCTCTACCAACAGGAGAGGGCAGACAGAGTCAGCTGGCTGATTTCAGAGCTGCTGCTGACAGCATGTATGATTTGTGTAGCTACAACAACATTTCTGAAGCCATCAGCTGGCAGCAGCTTACCAGCTATCAACAAGAGCAAGATGGAGAGCAAATTCATGAGCTACCAATGGCACTACTGGGCAAGTCTATGCATGCTACTAAAACACAAATGAATTTTTAATTTAACTTTTTTTTTAACTATGAAAGAAAAATTATTGGCTTCAAGTAACCCCAAAGCTTTATAAACATTAATACACCAGAACAACACCAATAACAAAGCCAAAGATGACCAAGAGGACTGTTTCCCTCCATTCTTCTGGATCAGTGCATTTGTATTTCCTATTTTGCCCCCCTTAAGGAGACCCCCATCCAGTTCACTGTATGGAGCAACCAACTGGTAGAAGTCACACACATACAGCACAAGGCAGACTTTATTACAGCTTACAGATTTCAGAGTACAGTTTTCCAAAACTTTTTTTTTTTTTTTTAAACCCAGCTTGGAAACAACCAAAGGTAGGAATTAAACCAATTTTTTTATAATCCATGTGGCTGCACACCTGACACACAGGTGTCTACAGTTGAAACCATATTGCCAACATGGACAACAGGCACACCAGTGATCCACATAAATCTAAACTTAACTTTCAGAGCAGTAACCCATTTTAGCCCCAAATAAAACAAAGACAAGCACTGTCAAAGCACCCCCATGTCTGCTGGGTACAGTGGAAGAGGGTCAGCTCCCAGTAGGCTCTAAAGCCAGTGATAATCACCCTCAAAATGCTGTGAGCAAGCCTGTCTTGAATTGACTCATAGAGCACAGTCATCTGGATTTATTAAGATTATTTCTTCAGAGCAATCCTAAAATACAATGGATGCATGCTTGGGCTATGCTCTCAGGTTACACTTGCAGCTGTTTCCTCAGCTGTCACCAGCCAGCTGGGAATTTCTGTCCTGGACACCAGAGGCTGCCCTTGCCCTGCTGGCCAGGTCCCCCACCACACTCCTGATCCCAAAACACAGCTCATGGCACCACACACAGCACATCCCCACATCAGGCACTCCATCATCATCTTTCCAGAGAAAAATAAAGAAGCTAAATCCTGCTCTTTATAACTCTGGGAAAGAGTTACAGGGTTAAAGTGAAAAGTTTTGTCAAAGACTACCAGGGCTTAAAATCTGAGTGAAGCATGCTTCTGCTAGTCACCAGCTTGAAGAATAACACATTTAAGAGCTGCACAGGCAAAACAAACTGCATTCCTGGGAGAGAAAGAAGAAATGGCTCAGCTGCAGTTCTCAGGAGCAAACTCAGAGGTTTTCAGGAAACTCAGAAGCAGATTCACACACCACCAGATTTGGTAGCAGGAAGTGAATACAAGAGATGAGGATCAAAACCAAACCGAAACGGAATTTTCAGGTTCTAAATGCCAGGCACAGACTTGAAATCTGTTCCTGTGTGGCCCTGAAAGTATTCACTTGCACACCTCAGTGTTTCAGGATTTTTTTAATAGGCCACAAAAAGGCATGGAGGTGTCAGCCCCATCCCCTTAACCAGAGCACAGGTGCAGCAATGGAACCCAGAACCCATCCTGTGGGAGCAGGCAATGCATCACAAGTAAGCCACTTCAGTATTCCTCTTCCACTGGGACTTTTGCACATTGCTTAGCAAGGGAAAACCTCCCTTTCCCAGTTATTTTATTCATGTTAAGTTTTCCCTCTTCCCAGATACCAACAGTATTTTAACATTTTACAACTGCAAGTCAAATTTACCAGGGGAAGGAAACCAATGCCTGCTTCCACTGTCCCAGTTTTTAGTCACCTGGACTGTGCTGTGCTGTTACCAGCCCAGTGAATCTCACAAATCCCAAGTACTGAGCACTGTTTGGTGCTCCTGACAGGCTCCCCTAACATCCACCCTCCCCTCCAGGTATCCTTGCTCCTGCCATTTAATCACTCCCTGCTCTTTATCACAACCCAGGGAAACTTCCACAGCTATTTCCTTAGAGCAGCAAGGCCAGGAAAAACATTTTACTGAATTGTGCAACCTGCAGCAGCTTCTTGGCTCACAGTTCATAAGAAAAGTTATCACTGGCTCATACAAAGATCTCTAATGCAGTCAAAATATTTCTGGCAGTGAAACAATAAAAAAAAAAAAATCAAGTGTTTCAAATGCCTGGCTAAATTTGCTACAGTAGATGAGAAAAGGCTTTCTAAGCAAGTTGATCCATGAGATCACCTCTCTGTGGTGTACAGCAATACCTCAATTAATCACAAAACTATTTGCCAAAAAGAGAGGAGTAACAGCACAGACCCTGCAGAACAGCTCCCCAACACAGGCAGCACACACACACTCTTCATCCTCCTGCATGAGGAGCTGCTCAAGACTGATCTCTGAATTGAAAACTATTTTCTATTTAAAGGAACTAACAATGCAAGCTGGCTGTGTCCTTTCTCAAGTGGCTGCTGCTTTATTCACCACAGCCCTCTGTTTGCACAGCACTTAAAGTACTCATTCAGCTCTTCCAAATGAAAGATTTCATGTAGGAAAGAACCAAAAGAGGTAATTCAGGTACACAGTGAGTGATTTACCCATGTACCTCCACACAGGCAGCATTCTTCCTCCAGTCAATAAACTTTATTCCTCCTTAGGAAGGATTTGACATGGACATCAAGCACAAATAGATTGTCCAGCTCAAAGTGGGAAGTACAGTGGTCAAAACACCCTCTCCAGCTCCAAATCACCATTTTTATTTCTGTTGTGCCCCTTGCCAAATAAACTTCCCTTTTCTACTAAAGGTGAATTCCCAGTGCTACCAGCTCTTGCTTTATTCCCTCAAACTCCTCATATCCCCTTTACCCCCACTGTGCAAGGATCTACTGCCAGGACACTGTTCCTTCAGTCAAACCCTCCAGTATTTCAGTTCTACTGCCAAAAACCAGAATCTATAACTTTTGGTATTCAATAGCCTTAGAGTATCAAAGTGTAGATGAGTCATCAGGGCAAGATTAAAGGGAACTGGGTTTTTTAATATTGCCAGTAAAGGGGAAAAAAAAAAAGGTTTGTGGAAGAGACAACTTAGAGTCTTCAAATATGAGTCTCCCTTGGTGAGCTCTGCCCTCAAATGATGGTGTCAGTTTGATGCATCAGTGCATGCGAGATCAATGCAATCCTAAACTTTGTGTCTTCAAGAAGTTATTTTCCAAATCTGCCTGGGAATTGTTTAAGCATTACACAGGCTGAAAAAAGAATAAATCAAGCCTAACTATTGGAAACACAAGTAATTCATCTGGCAAGCTGAGAACAGAGACAACGGACCATGAATAATGCAAGAGGGGTAAGATCCAAAATATTCCGTTCGCTCTATTATCTGCAGCCTGAAGTGGTGATAAAATACTTGATTAAATTGGAGAGCAAAAGCTGTTCAGTGCAATTACTGGATAAATATTTCAGAGCAATTTTTCTCTTAAACGTTTGGAATCCCCCTGCCAGCCAAGGACACCAGGGGTGGGTTTCTACAAGAATGTGTGGCCTGTCTGAGGCAAAAGGCTCAGAGGGTGAGGGATGAGCATTCAGGCTACAGAAACCCAGCTCAAATTGCTTTGCAAACTTATTGTTTCAGTTGTAGCTTCACATTTGTCCAGAAAAACCTCAATAATTCTACTTATGGAAGTGGGATTTTAGGTGCTGCTTTAATAAAGCATCCTCCTCCTCCTCCCTGTCTTGTTTTAGCTGCTGAATAAAATCAGAGCTTAGGAAATAGATATCACAGCCCATTTCACCTGCATTTGCCCACTCACTTCACCTCATCACTGAGCTATCCAGCTGTAATGGGCACCACAACAGAACTGCCACCTGATAATGCCAAGGTAAACCACTAAAACCAGCAATGATCTGTGTTATTTCCATGCAATTTGTTTCACAGAAAGATTGGGCACAGAGTTCTCTAAGCAACTTGAAATTCTGGGGAAAAAAAAAAATACTCTTAACTGCCATTTGAATTGTAAGGGAGAACTTCTCAGCATCCAGAGGGGAAAAGAGCAAACCTTGTGCAAGGATCAGCAGGTGAGCCATGCCCAGATATGATCATGGCATTATTTAAGGCTTTGGGGATTTTCCCTGAAAGCTCTGTACCCAAGAGGAATATCACAGCAACTCTCAGCCTGCATTTGTGAAAGGGAGGGGAATTTGGTCACTAAAGCTAATCTAAGAGATAGCAACTTGTACATTATTATTATCATTATCATCATTATTATCTGTTCATCCCATCATTTTCCCCCAGCCCCAACACTTGGGATATACCTGGAAAAAGAAAAAAACTCCAACCTACACAACTTCAGGTACCTTCCAAATGCAAGAATGACCATGACAAAAAGGAAAACATGTTTCAGCATGAAAAGCACAGGAGGGGATAAAGCTTCAGTGTAGGAGTTTGGGAGCAGCAACTGATGCTTGGGCCAAGGAGGAGATCTCAGAGATTAAACACTCAAGAGCAGAAAGGAAAGTTCTGTCCACTTTTGACTAAGGAAAAAGTAAATCTTACTGAATTTAATCAAGCCTGGCAAAACCTCCTGTCCTATTCTTTCTAGCTGGGTTTAGCAATAGAGCAACAAAAATCAGTTTGGGGAAGTGTGACTTCAAACCCAGGCCATTTCAAGAATATTGAGCTTCAGTAAGTCAAGCCACCAGGCAGAAAAACTCATTAAGTATAGTCAGCTTTAAATGCATTCACCATTTCTACTTTATTTTCCTGAAATGCCACTCATATCCAGCAAGAGGGTTTCCCTGCACTTAGGTACATCCATTCAGCTCCCATAATCCTAACTCTCAGTTTACCTCTGAAAACACACAGCATGTCAATTGCCATGCATTTCACATAATTTCTGATCTATTTAAGCCAAAGAGAATTGTAAAGAAGACATTTTTATGACTTATTCTAATTGAAGTTGAAATATAAATCTCTAAGTCAAAAGTAGCTACCTTAAGGGTACTTGATAGATCAATACTCTAAACACATTATTCATTGCATTTAGGTTAAGAAATGTAAAGCTGCTGCTAACCAGGTATTTAATAATCAATACACATGAAAATTCAGTAAATGCAGGCAAAAACCCCCACCACCAGTTACTTTTGAAGCTTCCAAAAAGAATCTGGAATGATGATCCTTGAGGGTGCCTTCCAAATCAGAATATTCTGAAATACTAGAGAGCTGATGTCTGACTTCCATGGAAGTGAAAAAGAAGCAACAACAATTTATGTTTATTTTCCATCAAGAAACAGGTCTGATAAAGCTAACATGCACAAAACAAAGAGGTCTTTAGACATTCTTATCACAAAATATTCAAAATATTCAAAGGCTGACTTTGGATTTTAACAGTCAATATTTTCCATTCAGCTTTACCTGCCTTGTGATTAAAAAAAATAAAACGAGTGCTTGTCTCTGGTTTTATTTTTAGGCATGGACAAAGCCAGGCCCTGGGGAAATCTCAAAGATGCTCAAGGGAATTTCCACCAGCACTGTTGGCTCTGGGGGAACCTGTGCCAGCTCAGCAGTCCTGCTCACCCAGCCTGTGCTCACCCATGGCTAAGGGCACTCAAACAACCCAAATTCTTCCCAGCTTGGCACTGAACTGGTAAATCCCTTAAAAGAGCTGTGGATCCTGTCAAGAGCTGCCACCTGAAAAGCCTCTCTATAGTTACAGTGGCTCTGAACATCAGTGAGTGGAGATGCACAAGCTAGATTTTGGGCTTTCTCTTGTAAAAATTATTTATTTAACAGCAATTCTAGAGACCAATCTCATCTTTTTTTTTGTCTCAGCACAAAACAGCCTCAGAGATGCAGAAATTCTTCAATTCCACCTGAAGGCACAAATCCCACCTATGCACAAGCTGAAATTCCTTGGGGTTTTGTTTTGCTTTTTGAAAGCACAGTAGTCTTGCATTGTGGAAAATTCATCTGCAGGACAATGAGAAGGACAAGACTGGCTTGGTCTCTCCCAAAGGCTCAGAGCATTGTACCTGAACTGCTGCAGGGGAACATTTCCTGAACCAAGCTGACTCTCAACAGGTTTCTTTTACAGGAACACTGTTTCCCACAGGGAACAGCAAGGTATGCCAGGATGAGAACTAGACTCCCACCTGAAGCTGCCTCCATCCCAAATCTTGGTTTGAGCCCATTCTGCTCCTAGGTTGAGAAATCAGCAACTCCTCCACAGTTTGGAGAAACCACAGTGCTTTGCTAATGCTGCTGTGGGCAGCACTGGCCTCATGTGCCAACCTTTTATGCACTTTCCAAATGTTCCAGTCCAAAACCTCAGAGTCTGCAACCCCACCAAACTCTGCCTTTGGGAGCTGCTCCTCCTTTGGCACCTTTATTACCACACCTGGTGTGTCAGCATCATTCTGATCCTTACTTGCTCAAGTCTCACACAATCTTTCACACTGATTTCCAAGACACTTGGGAGCTCTGTGAGATCAGCAGGTTTGACACAGAATCTTGCCCAACACTGGAGCCAATATGAAATCCAAGGAATCAACACTCTCTTGGGATGGCATTTTGAGCAGGACTGAGGCACTTGGGCACTGCTGTATCCCCCTCTAAGTCTCTGCTGCCAGCAGGCACCATCCCTCTCACACTTATTCTCCCTCCAAGGAAGCTTTAGGGAGGAAGCTTCCCTGGAGCAGAGGATGCTAACAAATGCAGATTGGGTAAATCACAAGGTGCTGTTGCTATAAAAATGTCCCTTGGTTTACTATCTTAATTAAGGAGACCCCAGACCATACTGTCAGTGCCCATGGCCGTGCTCTGATGTCCTCTGCTTTACTCAAGCTTATTCACTTTTTTTTTTCCTGCAGGCTGTTATCAGCTAGATAAGGGAATCAATACAATGTGCTGCCACATAGCTGCTGGTTTTCCTGCTTGCAGCTGAAAGATGAGAAATATCCTATCATCCCTGCTCACATCTGGGGCAGACAATTTTCAAAACAGAAATTAAGGTGGAACTTATCCTAACTGAGCACCATACACTTGCTGGCAGATCTTTGTTTGCACTCCTTGCTCCCCTGTGAGAACCATATAAGCATCATCAAATGGTGGTTGAAGCCTTTAAACTACAATTAATACAGCTAAGAAAAATCAAACCTTCAAGTACTGCATTAAGGGTTTAGGAATATTCTCTTCTCCATGAAGGGACAGTTCTTGATGTGAATCTTCTAACTTTTCTTCCATAAAAGAGTAGCAACTTTTAACTTCCAGGTGGAAACTGCCACAAAGCTGGGTTAGACTTTTTTTTTTCATTGCTTAGAGAAGACCAATAAATTATAAACACTCAATTCAGTAAAAGCTCCACTATTGATTCAGGGGGATGGGAAGGGTTAAACTCACCTTAGAGACCAGGCAATACATCAGCACATAAGACACACACACAAAAGCTCAGTTTTTTCTCATGAATCCCAACATCACTTTGTAATAAACCCAAGTTGTCAGCCAAACTTATTTTACCTCAGAAACCTGGTACACACATTTTCTGTGAATGTCTAATTTAAGCCCTTTCTTAGACAGAAGGCTTCTCAGCATTGCAAAGGGCAAATCAAAATTAAATCCCTCCTAAGCACTCCAGAAGCAGAGAAGCACCACCTTGAGCTTGCTTTGCCCAGCAAGTTCATGGTTAAAAAAATTAAAATTAATGCCCCACCATTCCCCTCCTCCTCCAGTCCAACAGGCAGGAAATGCAGGTGAGTTTAACCCTTCCTATCCCCCTGAATTAATAGTGAAGCTTTTACTTTGGGAAACAGAACATGACCCCAGCTGCTTTTAGATGTTAGATTTCTGGAGGAATGGTGTTTAAAGGTCTGAAATTCACACTGAGCTCAAAATAAATGAGGAAACTTTGAGGGTGCCTCCACAGGGCTTGCAGGACGAGCCAAGGATGTGTTCCTTCTGCCTCATTTCCTCTCAGGTCACACGCTGAGAAAAACCATTAAAGTCAAACAAGGTAAGAAATTTTGATAAACTTCAAACTGGAAACACCACTGCAAATAAATACAAAGCTCTGGCCAGAAGCTTTTCCCTGCAGCTCAGTGGAAAACCACACAGATATTGATGGTGGGAACCTTCCAGAGCTGAGTGTGAACACAGCAGGGCTTGGCAGAGACCAAGACCTGGGCTGGTACTCAAAACACCCAGAAATGGAGAAACACACCAAGAAACTGAACTGAAATCTCAGTGTATTCTGTACAAGTTAGTTTGAAAACAGTCTCACTGTTCTGACACTTCTAAAGTAACTGCTCAGTGCAGATGCTGCAATTTGCTATCTGCAGGTGATACTGGTTCATTCCTGTGACCACTCTGACACTCAGATTTGTGTCTCAGGCAGACTTAAATCACATACAATCATACTTCATCTACAGAGAACAGGGATGAAGCCCAGCTCAACAGAGTTACAGAAAAATAATTTAATCTCTGCTTCACATCATCAATAATGCACAGCCAACAGAGAGCACCATGTTAACATACAGATGGGCAATAATCTAATTAACAGTGACCTTTCTTTCTCTTGCACTGCCTACAGGTCAAAACGTTTGAGTCTCTTTGAAAGGAGAGAATGCCAAAAATGGCTGTTTGGGGAAATCCCTACATCTAATAATGGCTTTAACCAGCTCAGTTCTGACTCAATTGAAGAATGCTCAATGGCTGCTATGAATACAAAGGAAGGGATTTCCAGTTAATGTGCACAGCACAGAGAAGTAAATCCTTGAGATTAAACACCTCTATTCTCTCTCCATGCTCCACAGCCCTCAAGACAATTAATGCTGAGGACAAGAACTCTGTGAAAAATGAGGTTTATTTTGTTTGGTAGATTTAAAAAGGTTTCATAAAAGATAATAAGAGACAAACAATAAAGCAACAGGTTATAATGATTGGGTGTTTGGTATTTAGTTAAAAGCAAACTGTTGTTTTGCAGACACTTCTTAAATTTATTAGCCTGCTGGATATTTAGACTTCTACATTTTCAAACTTTTCTATAAATTATTTTCTATATTCCAGCAACTGTTTCATATGGCTACTTTTGGAATTGACTTTTTTAGAGTATGCATGTTTCTTGGTTGTGGGGTTTTAATTTATTTTTCTTATTAGTTTTAATTTGGGTTGTGGTATTCAATTTTTATAGACAGTTGGTGTTGGTATCTGGTATATTAGTAGTAGGTGGTTTTTTTGGGTGTTATTTAACTGAGCAGGTAGTTTACTTACTACAAAGACACTTTATTAGCTTGTTACTCTTAAACTATATTTTAAAAATTATTTCAACACCACACATATAGTATCCACCCTAATATTTGCAAAAAGCCAATACCATAATATGTATTTATAACAACTCCAACTGAATTGTTTCTGAATTCACTGACACCATCTGCTCCAGCCTCCTTATCCCACATGCAAATCCCTCCCTTTAAGAAAGGAAAGCTGCTGTCAGCACCAGCCTCTCTACTACAAATTCTGCTACTCTGGTGTGCTTGGAAATGCAACCTCCTGACATTATTTTAAAAGTGGGCTGGCTTTAGAGACCAAGGGCATCCCCCAAAATCCGAGGTGGGGAATTAAGTCCTGGCTTTGCGCTGGCACAGCAACAACCTTGCTGCAGGAACCTGAAGGTTATTAGCAGAGCAGTCACCGAGCTGGAGCTGGGAAATACCCTTTGGTATTTGGGAGATACCCTCTGGTATGTGATGTGCAAAGAATCCCAGCTCCCCTGGCTGTCTCAAAAGCATCATTTCATTTTGAAATGAAAGTTAAACCGCAGCTCCATCCCTTGCCTGGCTCTCCCTGGGAATCTCCACTGCTGCTGCAGGGAACTCCCACTGCATCACTGCCCTGCCTGCATGCTGGGGGTTCCCTGATGCTGGGAAACCAGAGCCTCACATCCCTGTGTGCTGGGAAACCAGAGCCTCACATCCCTGCATGCTGGGGGTTCCCTGATGCTCTGAAACCAGAGCCTCACATCCCTGATCCTGGGGGTTCCCTGATGCTGGGAAACCAGAGCCTCACATCCCTGATCCTGGGGGTTCCCTGATGCTGGGAAACCAGAGCCTCACATCCCTGTGTGCTGGGAAACCAGAGCCTCACATCCCTGATCCTGGGGGTTCCCTGATGCTGGGAAACCAGAGCCTCACATCCCTGCATGCTGGGGGTTCCCTGATGCTGGGAAACCAGAGCCTCACATCCCTGATCCTGGCCTGGGGGTTCCCTGATGCTCTGAATCCAGAGCCTCACATCCCTGTGTGCTGGGGGTTCCCTGATGCTGGGAAACCAGAGCCTCACATCCCTGTGTGCTGGGGGTTCCCTGATGCTGGGAAACCAGAGCCTCACATCCCTGTGTGCTGGGGGTTCCCTGATGTTCTTGAGAGGAATGATAGATTTGTCTTTACAAACAAGCTGTGGGTCTGCTGGTAGATAAAACCAGCATTGAGAGATAAAAGAAAAAAATAGGAAGGATTCAACTGATTGATGAATAGAAAAAGAGCTTTCCCTTTACAAACTGTTGGTTTGCTGATAAATGAAACTGGATATTGAATGATGAAAGAAGCAATGGGTAAAAACCATGAATTCTATAGGAATTAAAATTTAAAAGGGAGGGTTATATATTAGAGGGGAATCTCAGGCATCAGGTATTCTGGGAAGTCTGTGCCTCTCAAATACTTCAGCCAGTGGGGAAAGAGAGAGAGAAATGTGGCCAGGAAATTGGGATAAAAAGGAGGCTGCATCCTCCAAAAATTTTAGAGATCCCAGGGAAATGCCCCACAGCCTCTCCCTTTATTCAAATAAAGTAAAAGGACTCCTCTGTCCCCTTTTTGGACCTAAACCTCTGGTGTTGGTGGATTAATTTTCCTGACACTGAAACCAGAGCCTCACATCCCTGCCCTGAATTTGCAGCCACCACTGCAGAGAGGGACCACTGGATGAGAACAGAGTATTTTTGTCATCCACCCCCCCCCACAGTTCTCAGCAGACCACAGCATGCCATACCAGCAGATGTATTAATAGCTCTTCACACTCCTAACTCATCAATTTTCTGTTCAGAAATCTGCTCCCAAAAAGAATTACATTGCTACAAGAGCAAAAGCAAGAAAACCCACAGAACGGCAGGAAATGAGGAAACAGAACAGAGTTGACAAAGCAGTCGGGTGACTCGGGGCTGCCAAAAAGATACAGAAATGCCTCACACAGAAGTGGTTTCTGCATTTATATGGCACAGGTGGACTTCCAAAAATTAGCCTGAAATTATTAACCTTTCCAGATCCCCTGCATTCACTTGTTTTGCTAAACAAGTAATTCTCCCCTGTGAAGGAGATGTATTTCCCTAAATGCCTGACACAGAATTGCATTAACACTGAGTTACTCCTGCAGAAATCATTCTGCTCCTGCTGCTGCAGCCAAATGCTTCTTACAGCAGCTATTGCTGCAGAATGGAATCGTTGTGATGTTCTAAGAATTAATTCTTTTTAGTCTGGAGCACCTTTCAATAGAACATCCATCCACGTGTAGTGGCTAAGCACTGGAACTAATTAGAGACTACATTGAAGACTCAACACAGGATTTTTTTTTCCCCTTGTTCCAACATACATCTTGTCCTTGAAAAAACTAAAATAGTCAAGCTTGAGAAGTAAGAGTTTTTTTAATTACATTCACAAATTGGGATGGGTGGGTGGAGCGTTTTAGTTCTGAAACACAAACAGGGATTTTAACCAGAAAAATAAAACTTAGACACCACAATCTTCATACTAAACAGAAAGCTCTTGGAGATTTTTCTCTCTTTTGAGCATTCATGCTCCCTCAGAAGCCCATTTTTCCACCAGGAGGGTTAAACAAGCATTACTATTCCTACAGATGCTGTTCCATTGGACACAAAGGAGTGCCTGAGACCTACACTGGAATTCCCTGGGCAGGAAAAGAGCCAGGTCCCTGATGCCCAGAGAGGCTCCCTGGAACAGAGGCTGGACAGTGTTAATGAATAAAGTAGGGATTTAATAAAAGGCCTTTAAAGGATTCGCCTTGGGCAGTACACAAGAGCTGGGGCTTCACCCAAAATGGATGACAGGTCATGAATTTTCACACTTTTATAAGTTTTGGTCCATTTATATATTTAGGGTTAATTGTCCAATTCTAGCCCCAGGTTCTGCAGCCCCATCCTCCCAGTTTGCTCTCCTTAATTCACTGTTGTTTGCACTTTTTGGGCCTGAAGTTGTCACAATGTCTTTGGCTGGGCTGGAAAATGATTGTTTTGTCTAACTAAACTATGAGGAGAACTTGCTCACATTTTATATAAGTTCAGAGTTATATACTAATGCAGTACAGAATCTGGAAAAAAAGAAAGCTAAAACTTCAGCCAAAACATAAAAGTATATTTTCCAAATTAAACCTGATTGTTTATTAGACACAGGCATATTCTGCTCAATGTATTTATCCAATACCCTGTTACATCCTTCATTTTATGAACACCCAGGGAGAACAGCAGGACACTGATAAATGAGTAAAACTGATAAATGGGTAAACATCAGCCACATTTTGGATACCACATGCACAAAAAATTGCTTGGGAGGCAGCAAAGAAGAAGAATTCTAATCATACTGTGTCCCTTTAGTGAAAAATTCCTGTTCACAGTATCAATGAGTAAGAAAAATGCATATGCTCCATGATGAGATCATCTCTGTCTTTAAATCAGAGGAAAAGTGACATTACACATTAAAAATCTCCCTGAGCAACACCATATACATACATGGGAATCTCCCCAGCTTTGCTTACAAGTTGTTCTCAGTGCTCTGGCACGTTCACCACTTCCTTTAGAGCATGTCAAGAGCATGGAGAGACCCAGTGCCTGCTGTGTGCTCAGTTTCACTCCCACTTGGACAGCAGTGCTTTGGGTTTATGGAGGTGGCAGGGCTTGGAAAGCAGGCAGAAATAAACTGATTTGCAAGCTCAGAGCAAGCAGCAATCACAAGGTTTTATTGAAGCTCTCCATTCAGTCCTACCTGGCTGCCTACAAATGAAAATACAGCCCCTCTCTTGCGTGGTAAAAATGGTGTAGAGAGATTCCCACGCCTGGGGACACAATGATCTGGTTTTCAGCTGTGTGAAAAAGGGAAATGCAAGCTACAGCCTCTTGTGACATCTAATAAAATGCTGTCTTCCTCATTTCCTTCCAGAATTGCCTCTGAGGCAGAAATTCATTCAGGGAATCACCTGCTTTTTCAGCTTCTAATTTCGAGGCTCATTTAGAAATTCTGTGTTGGTGTTGAACACCCTGAACAACACTGTGAACCTCACAGAGCTCACTCCTCACCCCAGAGGTGTCTCCAACACTGGATTTCCTATCCAGTCTCAGGGAAAGGAAAAAACCTATGTTCATTATTTGCACTCCACACCACTCCTGCTGCAATTGCCTCTGTTAACAACTACAGGCCCCACCAGTTTTGAACTTGGTTTTAGCCTGGATTTACAGATTTTCAGGAAGGACATGCAGCTGGGATGGAGAAGAGATCCCAGGACACCTTCCCTACCTCATGCAGTAGGTAATGCACCTCCAGGCTGTGCTGCTCCTTCTCATCCCTGTGGGATGAGAGCAGTGCTGTCCAGCAGCAATGGGAGAAAAAAAAAAAAAAAAAAAAAAAAAAAAGCATTTTCCTTTGCAGGGCACAGCTGAACTGATAAAGCCACCAGAGAATGATTTCAATCACAGCAAAGGGCTAAAAAAGCACCCAAACCAACCCATGTATCAGAGATCTTACATGTTTCTGCTCAACTCCAAACTTTGAGACATCCCTTTGTTCCCATCTCTTACGACCATATTTACATCACAACTTCCCTGTTTGCTGTACCAGAAACTGGAAGATCTTCATTATCCCATCAGGGCACCTGTATTTCAGCCAAAGAGCAGTGATGGAATTTCTATCACTCCCTGAATTAACCTCAGTTCTTTAAACATGCCTGGGAAGCAGCACTTTTAATATTAAAGCTTTTTTTATTTTTCCCCATAATAAAATGTGGAGGTAGACATCTTTTCCACAGCAACATGACAATGAAGGCTGTGCTGAAAGTCCCAAGGAATTCCACCAAAGCCTTGCCATGATGTTTGAGACTCTGGACATCCCTAAATAGGGACAGTTCTATAGCCATGAGAGCCAGGGCTTATCTGCAGCAAAACCAGCTGAGGCTCCAGGTATTAAAGTAATTAAAGTTCCCTGAGTCATTTCACAAATCACAGGTCATTTTACCTTCTCCAGAAAAGCATCAAAACCACAACACAACCACTTTCATGGGAAGGGGCAGAGGGAGTGCAGGTATTTACTTGGATTATACTCAGAGCCACCTTCAGGGCTTTGCTCACCTGTATTTTAAGTGCCACCTGCTTGTTCTGAGCAGTGAAGAGTTACATCACCTTCCTGTGCAAGTGCAGCTTTTTCAGTCACAGCAAGCTTTTTTTTTATGCCAACAAAATTCAAAACCTGTTCCAAAACATAACTCCAGAATTTTTCTGTCTTTAAAATAATTCCCAGAGAGATATTTGGTCAAAGGTGGAATAGCAGGGCAAGAGGAATAAGATGAGTACAGCACATCTCTGAGGATTACAGACCTTTTCACATCTCCTCACACAGTGACTAACTGCTGCCTGGAGCTGCCACTATTCTTTTAATCAAACCCAAACCTGCTACAGCTCCAATATGAAATGTTCTTGGGTAGGCAGTGCATTAAAAGAACAAAACAAAACAAGGAACAAACTGCTTTTTTAAGCCTATTTTTCCAGCATCTTTTTTACTATGGCTTTAAATGGAGTAGCAAAGAAACCAAAATATTTCAATCAATAGCTGTGAAAAAGAACTCAGCATTCTGCAACACAGCTACAAGGGAAGAACAAAAGCATGGATTCTTTGGAAATATTTACAAGAGATTTCTATTTCCAAATCTCCAGATTTGCAGAACATTCCAAGCCATGAGACATCCTTGCTAATGAAGCTGTGAGCTCAGTTAACTTGGACAACATGACTATAAAGCTTGATTGAACATTTTTTTATATCCATCATTAGGGATCCTATCTATATCCAAGTGTCTTCTGCAGGAAGCTCTTCAATTTGACTTTCTAACATGTGTGCAAGTCCAACCAGAGGCACTTCACACAAATTAATGCCAGCTGCTGTCAGCAGCTAAAAGATCTCAGCCTGAGAAATCAGAGGTTATCTAACCTGGGGAAAACAAGGTGACTGCAGAGCCTCTTCCAGTGCCTAAGGGGGCTCCAGGAGAGCTGGAGAGGGACTGGGGACAAGGGATGGAGGGACAGGACACAGGGAATGGCTTCCCACTGCCAGAGGGCAGGGTTGGATGGGATTTTGGGAAGAAATTCCATATTGTGGAGGTGGGGAGGCCCTGGTAGAGATAGCCTAGAGAAGATGTGGCTGCTCCTGGACCCCTGGAAGCATCCAAGGCCAGGCTGGAATAAGCTGAGCTTTAAGATCTGCTTTTGTCCACACCTTCATCCTTCCCACTGCTGCACTGGCATCCTCTTGGAGCTGTTCCCAGGACCCATTACTCTTGGGATGAACCCCATGCACCCTGAGAGAGGCACACACAACACACAGCAGTGCCCAAGCACTGAGGTTGGAGATATTTATAAACCACGTTCTGCAGAAAGGGAAACACAGGAACACACACTGAATTATCCTGGTGTGGGTTTGGAGACAATTTTAGCAGCACATTTGACTAACACTGTGCATTCACATATCTCAAGGGATGACTTTCAGAAAATGAAGTCCTCTCTTCATACATTTATGTAGGGCAGCTTCACAACATATGCTATCATATCATTACACTGGCTACAATGCAGCCAAAATCTCCAGTTTTCCTACAAAGATCCTGATTTTGTGGCATTCTTTTCCAGCTGCTACAGGAACATTAACTTGCAGCACAAAAGGTAAAGCAACACTTACCACTTTTTCTATTACCACAAAGAAAATACTCAACAGAGACAGCAAAATAGGGATTCTTGTGCCATTTACTAGATCCTCATTACCCAATTCCCACAATTGAGACAGCAGCAGCCCAGTGCAGTCCTAGCACCCCATTTCTTTCCTCCTTTGTACAGCTTTTAATGAGGCTACCTGACCAAGTAGAAAATTTTCAGTGTGAAGTGACCTCTGGAAACCCTGAGGGGATGGTCCTGACTTGGGTGGGGATGCCCTTCAACACTCTCTCAATAATTTTCTTATTAAAATCTTATTAAAAACGGAAATCAAGAACACCCACACATCACATGACTGTGCCCTGAAGCCAAAGGGTTTTAGATTGCTCAGCTTTTTTGAATATTATTTTGGGGGGAGGTAGTGTTTAATTATGCAGCTAAACCTGCCAGCAAGGACCTGGCTGCTATTTTATTTCCACCAGTTATGTACAAAAGGTCTCTGAAAGGACACTGGGAATTAGTTTGTGGCAATAGGTTATGACAAACTTGCTGATGAATCTGAAGAGTGCCTGACTGCATTTTCAACAGCTCCAGGCACTCCCTGTCTCCAGGCAGGATGGCAAGAGCAGGTTAACAACCTCTGGTGAACTCGTCTGCCTGGTTTAATAACACCTCTGATACCCAGCAGATACACAATCTTTTATTATTATTTATTTATAATATTTAATATTTATGATTATATTTTTTATTATTTTATTATCTTTTATACTGCTGTTTGAGACAGGAAACAGCAGTAGGAAGTGCAAAGGTTATTCCCTTGTGTTGTGCTCTCACCTTCTTCCCATCAGCCATGGAATATGAGGATCCACACCTTGACACAGAGTGTGTCCACATGGAAAACACCCTGGATACTGCAGTGTGCTCCTGATCCATTCCTGTGTGAGCAAAAGCTCCATCCCTGATGTCTGTAATGGCCCCCTATTGAGGCAGTGACAGCAAACCTGCAATTTTAGTTTTCTTTACAGCTCAGAAAGCCCATCCAAGTCCTTCCCATGTGACATTCCTTGGCTCCCTGGGGTTCAGCTGAACACAGAAAACCAAGATGGAAACTAAGACTTTAAAGAATGATCCCATCAGAGGGCATCCTCCATTTCCAGAGTGACTCACCCATCCCTCCTGTAGCACAGAAAAGCAGCCATGGTCCAAGACACACTCCTATAAGGTCAAACATATCACCAGCCAAATTTTGATGCTGGGCAGCTGCCTGCCCAATCTAACAGCCTTTTTCTTTTAACATACTTAATTATATCTCCTTATACAGTCACCTCTTCCCCCTGCAAGGGTTCATATGGAGCTATCTGTATCCCCTCCTTCTAAGGCAGAAGACATTTCTTCAGAGGAAAACTGTTTTAAAGAGAATTTTTTTAATTCTATGCAATAAGCACCAGTAGCAAATAACACTGAGGAGTAGCAGCATATGGCAAAACATAAAGGTGGCACTTAGCCCATCAGCTTTGTCTCTGATCTAAGCAGCTTATAAAGAAGCAAGCCCTTCCATCTCCTCTCACCATAACCAGGATGGATTGTGAGATCCACTGCATTCCAAGGCAGCTTTAGTGCCATCCTCACTCGGCTGGTCTTGAAGGAAGAGAGTTGTGCCATGCTTTAACCATTTCCCCTGCAGCCACTGAAATAGGAAACTCATGTTTGAGACAGAAATATTTCTGTCTCTGATTTGTTTGGAGAAATAAACTGCATGCAACAAACCAGAAAAATCAGATTTGGAAACAGCCTGAGCATTGCCTTTTGCACTTGGAGCTCTGGAAGGTTACTTTGGTTGTGGAGGTTGCTTTAAGACAGAAATAGAAAAAGAGGCCTGATTACGCATTTTCTTCAATAAATAATGCAAAAGGCCCACACACTCCTGTGAAGGGAGATTCAAAGCCAGGTCAGTTCAGGAAATACCCTCCTTCCACAGACCCACTACAGAAACAGCTCTCCCAACTGCCAGCAACACCACCAGAGCTCCAGCTAATCCTAATTTTACTTTATCATTACTATCAGCATTTACAATTAATGACTTACAGTGCAAGACATGATGGGACGAGAATGAGAGCCCAAATTTTGGAAAGCAGAGCTCATCCATCCCCATGTTAGCAGGGCTGATTGCACCTTGGGTTTTACTACATCCAGTTTTGCTGCCTAAAAGTAAATGCTTGCCCACTAATAAACCCAGAGGGAATTATAAATCTGCAGGAAAAGAAGGCAGATGATTTTTTTGCAGGGGCAGGGCAGGACAAGACCCCTCTGAAGGGCTCCTGAGCCAGGGGCACACAGAGCTGCAGCTGCTGCTGTTTCACACTTGCTGCCCCACGTCCTCAGGGGACACAGGGGATTACTGCAGGATGTTTTCATGAGCTGGACATCAGTCAGTGCCAGCATTTCACTGCTCTAACACATGAAATAAATAGCCTGACCTCTGCCCCCTCACACCCTGAAGGGCAAGCACAGTGGTGTTGGCAAGCATGGCAGGGGCACCACATCCCTGCTAAAAGAGCTGGAAATGCTATTTAGGAGAAAAGAAAGACAATAAAACTGCTGGAGCAGTCCACTGAGGCATCTGCTTTTCACTGACCACCTCTTCTTTATTAACTACACACTGAACACCAAGTATTTCCTGAGCCAGCATCCAGGAGAAAAGGGCCAAAGCAGAGCAGGCAGAGTTCCAGCAGCACTGACTTGAGTGAGCACAGAGTCCTTGAGAAGCTTCCTCAAGCCACACAGAGCCAAGATTATAACACACAAAGCCCAGCTTAGGAGCATTTATGGCACAGAGCTACACAGCACTGTATGAAATGAAACGGTTTGAGGAGAGACAAAAAGGACCACAGGGATTTTGTCAGGTCACTGACACCACAGGAAGGCTGTGGCCAGAAGGCAGCTTTCTGTTTGGTTCACCAATGGAATAATTCTGTGATGGCCTTTTAATAGGAGTTTTTTCAGAAGTAATGCTCATTTCTTCCTAATTTCATGGTAGAATCCTCAAGTCCCCACTTTTTCTTTTAAACAGCTCTTTAGAGTCTCAGCTGTTCTTGCTGGCAGCATAGAGAGGAAAACATTAAAGAAAAACAATACATGATCAAAAATAAAATTTGCTAAACCCCACGATTTCTAGGGCAACACCATGAAAAACAAGCCACCTCCCTTTTTCCTCTCAAATTCCAGCAGTTTCAGATCTCCATTTCAGGCAGGTTTGGTACCTCAACTGTTCTGCATTTTCCAGCACAACAGATTTCTTCCAAAACAATTCAGGTACCCAAGATCCTGCTAATTACACTTTTCCCCCCACACACACATACAGATTAAAAAAGAGACTTTTCTTCTTGGCTCTCAGGAGGACCAGATCACCTCTAGATTTGTCCCCAGGAGCATTCTTCCAGTGAACTAGTATTTCAAAGCAGCAGAGATGAAATAGTAAGATGCAGCACAGAAAACCCAACTGGGCATTACAGCACCTATGACACTCTTCTGTGCTCCTTGCATGGCAGATCAGGAGCCAAAAGCAACCAAACCCACAGCCTGGAGGTGATGCAAAGCAAGCTGCTGATGTGGATGGGAAGCCTTGGATGCAGGGTCTGAAGCTGGAAAGTTTTTACATCTTTTTAACTGCAGGCTGTCCAGGGCTTTCTTTCTCCAGCTCTGCAAGCAGGAGATGAAGTAACTGATAATCTGCAAAACCCTGCAGAGGAACTACACACATTAAAGTCTCCATTTGTTACATAATTAAGTGTCACAACAGATCTTTAACAGAGTATTAGCTCACAGCACACTGTTACTTGTCCCTCAGCATCCTGCCCCACAACTCGGGGCTTTCTGGGTGCCATTTATTATTACACTTACTCCATGTCACCTCCTGGTATGTTGCAGATCTGTCCCACTGATTATTTTTTTATACAAACAGTAAGTCTGTATACAAAAAGGAAGTTTGTAGACAATATGTTGGCTACAAAAGACTTCTTTGCAAGTACATCTTTTGATACTCAGTGCTCTGGGCTGGGGACAAGGTGGGCACTGGGAACAGGCTGGACTTGATGATACTGGAAGATTTTTCCATCCTCAATGACCTTATAAAAACATTCCTATACTGCAGACATCTTTTTTCCACAGGGGTACAGCATGAAATGCTTTATTTTAGAACACACCACACAAAATCCTCTACTGTGCATTCAGCAACACCACACTATTTTAATTTTTGTCTACATCACAGAGGTGTGCCCAAGCAATAACATCTACTATGTGCACAACTCCTGGCACTCCCAGAACCATGACAAACCTCTGCCAGCACAGGGCATTATTCATCACATCTTTTTATAGACACACCTGCCCAACAAGCAAAATCTCTTGCTCTCAACACTTCTCCCTGGATCTTCTGCTGAATGATTTCAAGCCAAGTTTTACAAAACTGGGAAGCCTGGCTAAAAGCATCTATTATGTGCAGCACTGTGTAAGAACCAAGAGCCAGGAGAAAGCACAGTAAATTCACCCAAAATCAGTAAAAGCATCAAGAAAGCAGTTTAAGAGGTGGAACAAGCACTCTCTAGACATGCATCAAAGCACACACAGGTGAGGAATCAGTTCCCCAATACTCTTCCAGAACATTCTGCACACATTTAAAAGTGTAGAGGCTCCCTGGCACAATTCCTCTGCAAAGTCTTGAACTTTCCACTGATCCCACCCAGCAATAAACATGACCTTGGCAATATTAATATTGCTTCTCATCCCATCCCCACCCTTTCCCTGCAGGAAGAACACAAGCCTCCAAAGGACAGCAGGTCTCCCATAAGAGCAGAGACTGAAATATCAGCTATCATAATTATAATGAGGTCATCATAATCACCTAAGGAAAAAACGTCATAGCAGGTAGACTGGGCAAAGCTCAAGGAATGCAAAAAGCTTTTCCCACCTTTTTAATCTGTATATGGAAGGCCAAAGTGATTTCAGCATCCTGTTAGGTCACAAAGCTAAAAAATAAGCCATAGTTGGAGAAACTTCTTATGCACACTCAGCTGGAAAAAGGTATGAGGTGACCAAAACTCCCTTCTCTCTGCCTAGGAGAGGAGAACAAAGTTACTCCCCTTGGTGACACATCAGGAATAAATATTCCCTGCTTTTTGGGAAAACCTGTCCAAGCCCTCATCACCTCCCTCAACATCCCAGGTTTTTCCCAACTTACTATTGAAGCCTGAACTGGGAATACAACCATATGGGGGGGAGGAATGAGCAACAAAAGCAGCAGAGAGTAGTGCTTGGAAAAGCTGCCACCCCTCCTCAACACACAGCACACCAGCAATTACACAGAGGGGAAGGAAACACAAGTGTTCTCTGTGGCAAAGATAAACACTCTCCCAAAAATGCTCTGTAATCAGGGCAGTAATGACACAGGGAAACAGGAGGGTGGAAAGAGTGGTTACTGCCTAAACAAGGAGTTGCAGTCAGGTACAACACCCAAAGGTTAAGTTAAAGGATCTCTGGATTTGCCAAGCAGCAACAAAAACAAAAAACTGAAAAGATTATAGAGTTCCAACTGAGAAGAGGGATAGATTGTGAGGGCTGCTCCCAAATCATCCAGGTTTCTTCTACACTGATGACCCAAAGCTTGACCCTGAGCTCAAACTGCTTCACCACAAGGCCCTTCAAAGTTCAGAGCTGCCAAGACAGTTACTACACTTAATTTTACACAAATAACACAGTTATTATTGTACATGCTCCCAGAAATATCCCAACCTGGTGTAGCACACAGAGTCTAGCAATGCAGCCAGTGGAAGGTGTAATTCCAGGGAATTCAGAGTCGCAATCTTGAGTCCTCCTATAAAGGTCAGAGATGCTTTCTGTTGACACCAAAAAAACCATTAAGGTGCCAACTCTCATCTCAAGCACCACCCAGGATCCTTCATCACTTCAAGTCAGGGTGGTGCTGTATGACCAGCTCTGACTTTTGAGATACTGAAATCCATGACAACTTGTTCAGAGTCCTACCAGAAATCCTGACCACGTTTCTCTCCTCAGCAGAAACATGCATTTAAATTCAGGACTGACAGGAAACCAGAAGCTCCTCTGCTCTTCAGGACTGACAGGAGCTGTGTTGGTCTAAGCAAGGGCTTGTTCCCTGCACTCTCTCCAACAATCTGGCAGTGATGAGGCTGCAAGGATGTTTCTATCCCACTTAGGAGGTGGAAGGGTGTCAACATGACGATTTTTTAGTAAGAGCAGTCTAGGTTACAATGTCAACAGAAATGAGCAGGCAGCCTATCAAATTTGGATGACACGGAAAGAGAGAGGGGGAAAGGAATCACTGCTGGAACATTCAACACAAAGGCCACAGGAATGCAGGTCATGCAATATGAGTGGGAAAATCATCACTGAGGGAAGCACAGAGACTGAAGAGACCAAGATTTACTCCAATGCAGCAGCTATTTGGCACAGCTATAGAGAAACTATCCAAATTAAGGCCCACTAGGCTCAGCTCAAATAGTCAGGAGGTTTCTGTTCCTGCTGTTTTGGTGAAATAAACAGATTAAAAGGTTGGGGAGTTACTGAAATGTGCATATTGAAAACAGCTAATGTAGATTTTGCTTTGTGTAGTTACCAACACAAATGTTTACCACTTGCCAAAGTACTCCCATGCAAATATCACTCCAGGATTTTTCAAATCACTCTGGCTCTGAGCTGAACCTGCCTTTGGCTCCCATCCTCCTACCTGAGCACAGGCACACATCACTAACTTGTACAGTAATTTCCATGGAATAAATCACTTCAGAGGACTTAAACACCTGCCCACGAGGATTCCTTTGTAAAGAAATAAAGTGGAAATGACAATCAGCATATCTTCAATCTGAGAAACACAAAGCAAGAACCAAAAGGAAAGAGAGCAGCAGGGTGGTGTCATGGCTCAATATTCTTTATTGCCCTGGAGGAACCTTGGCTCCAGCTACTCCAGTGGCTCTACCAGCATCCACCAGGAACATTTTGCTGCCTCACTGTCTAAACAAAGTCAGAAGCCACTGGATCCAGTTAGACTTTGCTCCCAACAAAGTCTCTTAAGGGACATGTGGTGCTGCAAGTCACTGAAGACAAGACACTCAACTTGCTTGATCAAAATGCTTCATCAGCTCCCCATCTCCCTCCTTGGAAAGGGACAATCCACCAATTAGCAGCAATTCTGGAATCCTACCTAAAGCAATTCTGTCATTTCAGGCTGTTCATAGTATCTGACAAGAGCTTCCCCACACAAAGAAAAAAATTACATGCAGATTTCTTTTTGATTCAAAGCTCAGCCATCAATTAAGCTGCTAAGAGACAATTGCAGTGTCTCTCTAAAAAGCCCCCAGTATCATGGATTGCAGAGTAAATCAGCATTTAACTCCATGGCAAGTATTCTCCAGCTGTTAAAAGCTCTAACAGTCAGATCAGGAAGTCTGGGGGAAAAGAAAATTAACCAGGGGTTTTCTACATGGGGACAGAAGAAAGCAAGCAAAGCCAAATCAGGTTCAGATCATCTGAAGAATTACATCAGGATTAGTATAGTTGAAAATTCCAGAGGCTTAAATTCTGTCCTGACACCACAGCTGATTCCTTGCTCAAAATTAATTCATCACTAAAGATGACCTGCTGCCACGAGACATCAAAAACTCATTACAAGCCATAGGAGCTGAATGCTGCAGGACTGAATTCAATTCCATCTTTAAGAGGTTTTTCCTTCAGGAAGGAGAAGCTCAAGTTGCAAGATTAGTCATGCTCACAAAAGCACAGGGACAGCCCCACACACCCTGCTGAAAGGGAAAGCCCAGGCTACACAGGGAGAGTGCTCCAGGCTCTCCTAGACAGAAAAAAGCCCTGCCCTCAGCAAAAAGCAGAAAACAGGATTTAAAAACCCCTTGAATACATCTGAACCATTAATAATGTTTTTTCCTCTATCAAATACACCACTTAATCAACAGGGTTTTTTCTTGCCTCATTTTTTTCCTTTCTGTAGACATTCACATTTCTGCCCTAAATCCCAGGCAAATTACTATTCAGAATACTCTGTGTGTACATATATATATATATATATATATATAAAAAAAAACTTTAAATTACCATTTAAAATACTGTGTATGTACATACATATCTGAAATGAAGGCTGCAAATTTGCAAGCTCCTTTGTCATCATGTTTTCTATCAGCTCAGAAAAAGGAATTCCCTTTACCTGGAGTGAATTATTAAGGTGAAGGGAAAGCAAGAGTGGGATTCTGGTCGGTCTCCTAACATTTGTTTCCTCTAATCATCCAAATGTTCTCCAAGGCTTTACAGGGGAGGCACTGCATTCATTTCCCAGTGTTGCAGCCCTCTGGCTGCACACAAGGACTTGAAAGAGACTCCAAGCTCAAACACCTAAAAGACAAAACACTTCACACATCCGTGTTGCTGTTTCATCAGTCTCCCACTGCCTGTCTCCATTACCTCAAAGGAAAGGGAAATTAATTACTCCAAAGCAAGGAAGGCTGGATGTGTCAGAGCTCATAATGATATTCAGGTACCTTCCAAGCCAGCACAAGTCATCTCACAGCCAAAGAGAGGTGAGGGAAGAAAAACACCCAATTAAAACCAGATGAAGGCACTTGTTCTCTCCTTAAAGTAGGTGCAGCTCACTTCCCAATTACCTAATGCATAATTACACCTAGAGGTGCTCACTGTCACTCTGGATATGTTCTTGCAGTACATTTATTTTAGCAGCTCCATTTACACCATTGGGCTTGGATTTCCAGTTTTGGGATGTGTTTTTCCAAAGTGTGGGGGATTAGAGAGCGATGGAGCTCTCACACTCCCATTTTTAGGCTAATCCTGTTGGGTTAAAGGCTTGCAGTTGGCAGGATCTTTCACTAGAGGAGACAGAGTTGACATTGATTTAGAACTAGTGGGCCATTGCAATCAGTAATTCCTGCAACATCACTTCCCCCCAAGGAGGGCTGCCTTGGCCAGGAATACAGACACAGCTTCAATCCAGCCATCAGGTGTGTGCTGGAGCACAGATGCCACCCCCAGCAACAACTCCAGCCAGGAATATTTCTGTCCTGCAGCCCAGGCTGGTGCTTTCTGCAAGGCTGAATTCAGCAAAACACTTGCCAAGCACTGAAGACAGGTTAAAAAACAACAACAACAACAAAAAAAAGATAAGCATCTATCAATTCAAGTCACTTAAGAAGCAGACCAGCTCATCACTGGCCTTGACTTCACCCTTTTGACAGTTCAGAAAACTCCCAAACAGGAAATTCAAGTAGGGCTGAGCAGCCAATCACAGGAAATTAATTTTATATTCTGCTAGAGAGAATGAGGCAGCTCCTTTCCAGCTGAGAGCATGTATTTGGCTCCATCTCAGAAGCCATGCCAGCAGCTGCACAGCCCCTTCTGGTAGGGTAAGTTTATTTTTCCTTTGTCTCAAACCAATTGGTTCTCCAATTCTACCAAGTGCCTGGAGACACAGAAGCTCCCAGGAGGATTTGGGGTCACTATGACACGACTTCTCTTCCATGCAAATAAGCACCAACTCCAGCCACCAAGGACAGGACAAGGCAAGCACCACAGCAGAGCCCAGGCTGGACTGGACCTCCAAGATACCTGAAGCTGTTCCCTCTTTTACTCCAGCTTTTACATGGAACATAACAGCTCAAAACATCTCTAGCAGACTCTGGGAGGAAGAACATCTGTCCTTATCCAGGGATGTGACAAACAGATGGTGACCACAGCTTTTATCTCCTCAAACCAGGATGGGCAAGTTAAAAACCCAAACCACCCCGTTCTTAACTGTCCAGTGAAGCTCACCTCCTTTCATAAAAATATTGTTCCACTGTAAGAAGGATCTTTTTTTTTTTTTTTTTAATAAATGCTGTTTAGAAGAGATTTATTGGCAATAATTATTATTATTAACAAGATGTGGCCAGTGACAGCAATGTCTCATTATTCCATGTATTGATTTAATTTTCTCGAGCAAATCCCAAGCAAAACTCTGAGACAAAACATTTTTCCTTTTCAAGATGGAGACTCAAATAAGGTTTCCTGTCCAAGATATTTAGAGATGTCATTATTTTTCCAAGCTGCTTCTAATGAGTAATTTGAGGGGGAGGTTGTTTTTGTTTTGTTTTTAGAATCACAACCAGCGACGGCCTCTCTGTAAAGGAGAAAGACGAATTCACAGCAAGTAGCTCTGGTGCCAATATTTTGAAAATAAGCAACTTGCATAATCTTAGAAGCATTTATATGGAAGCTCTCCTTCAGAAAGAGGCCTTTGATGATCCTGTGGTTTTGACAGTGAGATCCTTATATGGATTCAGACCTCACAAAGCATTTTACACAGTGTGACTGTAATGCTGATCACTAATGAATGAATGGAGGCCAGTACCAAAAGATTTGTGGAGGCCTTGGGGTTCCTAACTTGAAAGTTTCATACCAGGAATACCAGAGGACCTTGGCAGAGCTTTTGTTTTTATTTAGACACACGCAGTTTTCCCAAGAACAAGCTCCCTGCCAAAAGAGCTCCCAGCCAGGGACGCTCCCAGAGATCAGTGAGGAGTGACCAGGGATGAGGGGTTTGTGCTGCTCTGCAGGAGATGGACACCAACCCCCAGGCAAATGGACTGCAGCACACATTTCATGAGTATTTATAATGGAAACAAAATAAATGCCTTTTTTAAGAAGTGACATTAGTGCAAACAGGGTGTTACATCAGTTAACCAGGCTGCAGTGCCCTGACAGTGCAACAGCAAAATCTTCATCTAAATCCACTCAGCACCTTCATCTGCACTAAACTTCCCTTTTCCCTACAGCCTTCCATCCATGCCAGGCTTCCTGTGCCTGCCTTTCCATGCCTGAGAACCACACAGAGCTAAGCAGAACAAACTTCTGGCAACAAACCCTAGACAGCAGCCCCAATATTTCAATTTCTCTGCAGCTGAAGATTTGGTGTATTTATTGCACAGAAGTTGTGCTTCCCAAACTTCCAGGGAGAAAACTGGCTGGAAAACAGGAGCACAGGCACCAGGAAAACACCCAAAGTGCCTGTAGCTGCTCAGGGAGTCCTCCTGATGGGAAAATAGGACAGCATTCCCCTGTTCCTAAGAGCTCAGAGCTCCTGTGTCAGACTTGGTGTAACTCATGGAGCCAGCACAGGGTTCCTGTAAAGCCCACTGAGGAAAAAGCAAAGCTCAAAGTATGTTTTGACAGGCTCTGAACACAAGCTCTTTAAATGATCAAAAATTAGGTAACAAAAAACTGTATTCAGAACTGTTTGGAGAACCTCTGGATTTCCATTCTATTTTTGTGCAACACTACATGAAGCTCTGCTGAACACCAGAACAAGACTGCCATAATTAATTTCACTTGTCAACAGTTAGATGTGGACATACTTCATCTCACTGAAATGAGAAATGTAATTTACATTTCCTTTGTCACCTGTTAAATCAGAGACTATGTATTAAGCAGGATTAAATTGTGTCATTTTTGCCAAAAGTAACATCATTATTACAGCCACAGGGATTCACAGAGGAAATCCATTCTCCACAGGATTTTTTTTTCCTGTGAAAATGAAGCTAAGCATTTAAAAATTATCTATAATACATAGGTGTTTTGCATAAACTCCCCTGCCTGGGTACCAAATTTGAATTGGAGAGCTCCAGCAGTGCTCAGTAGCAAAAGCTGATCAATCTTTTCTGCCTATTAGAATAATTGTATGCATGGCAACCTCATGCTGCAAAAGGCTTGGTCTTCTCAGTAAAATGCCCAAAACCAACATTTGCATCCCCTAAACCTGGAAACCACCTGAGTCTGGGAGAGGAGGAAGGAGAGCAAGGAGCAGGGATCCACAAGGCAAATTCAACAGGATTCTCCTGGCTGAAAGCAGCTGCAGTGTTCTTGGATGTGCCAGGCTTTTTATTTACAGCTGCTGCAGGAAGGCTGGACAGGGACAACACAACTACCACAATTTCTGCCTCAGAAACCCAGAGAGCAGCTGATCTACAGCAAAAGGCAAAAAAAAGCAGTGAGGAGCCTGCTCTGTCAATAATCTAGGAACAAAACTGAGGGGTGGAAGCAGCTGTGGTTCAGGCACTGTGCAGCACTGCCACCTCTGTACAACTTTTCTGTCTCAGACAACTCCATTACTCAAAAGTCTGGATCCATCTGTTCCCATCAGAGTGTAAAATGCCTCAGTGTGACCCCTGCACAGTTCCTTATTGCCACACACATCTGTTCCTCCTCTAGTCAGCATTCCCACCACCCCAGCACAGTAACACACCCCCCACCCCAGGCCACCTGTGAAATACCTCCTCCAAAAGAAAAAAAAAAGCACTCTCCAGCTGGCAACATAGCCTCACCATTTAGTCCACATGAATTTCTAGGAAAGCACATAAAGCAAAGTGTTTGAAATAGCTTTCCTACTTCCAAGGTGCTGCAAAGAAAAAAAAAAGAAAAAAAAACATATAAACATAAAAAAAAAACAGCCAGCCTCACACACTCCACTGGTCCCAGTCTGCAGATCAGGCTTTTTACAAAGAGTTCAGGGATGGCCCTTGTCCAAATCAACATTTGTGAGAGCAGAATTTATCCCAAAGATTATGGCAACAGGAAGGGGGAAAAAAGCTGAACAGCAGCACTGAAAACCAGAAATCATGGTCATGTATTAATGAAATTGCACCAAAACTCTCACCCACCACATGAGGAGAGTATGTTTGGATCCTGTCTTGTATTTCAGTAACCCCTCTGTTGCAGCTTTGATAGAACCTTGATAGAACAAAACAAAAGTGGGACACATCCTGCCTGCCTTCCCATCCCAGCCCCAAGGAGAAGCCCAGGCTCACCTGAGATCACTGCTATTATAGACTTGTATTATAGATGTCTAACCCAAATCTTCATTTTAAAACTACTAAAAATTTAATTCATTTTAATTTTAATCCATTTAAAAACTACTTTCTATTACAGTTATACTTGTTTCCAGGGGCAGGAAAAAAAAAAAAAACCTTGCAGGTATAAACATCCTACCCAGGATCAGCAAAGATCTACAGACAACAAAATCCCAAGGAATAATTGAGTGGTGCAGTCCTAACAAGAGCACAACCACAAGCATTTGCCATCACTTTCCTCCCCATGTTTGCCTGCAAACAAATTGGGCATTGAAATGAAAGTATGGAAGAGGTGAGCTTGGCTCAATCAGCTTTATAACAGGTATTTGGAATCTGCTCTCCAGAGCATGCTGCCAGGTTTATGTGTACATTTAACTTTAAAATTGTGTGGTTTTTCAGGTGATAAACTCAGTTCACACAGCAATGCCAAACTGATTCTTAGCTTATGAAGATATGGATAAAGTCATCCCAGGTTTAGCCTTTGGAGGAAATGAACTCAGGGGAGCCTAAAACAACTAAATGCACTTATTAAAAACCACTCCATCTGCTTCCTGGTGAAACATTTCCCTCTCCAGAGATCAGCATGTGATCTGGGTTTATCAATTGAAAAATCACACAAGTTTTGCTTCCATCTTGAACAGCTCTGCTACAGTCTGTGCTTTAGGGTTTTAAAGGGTTTTTCTTCCCCTGCTACCTGTCTGTCAAACTGAGCAAGGTGCTCACTTTGACCTGAATAAAGCAAAACTGAGTCACAGCTAAAAAAGGCAACATTCCTCATCTGCACTTATCCCACCCCATCAGGGATTCCAGCCTGAAACACCTCAATAAGGAAAGATAACAGGAAAGAAAGAAAACCTCTCATGTTTGTAAACTATGCATTACCCATTCCAAACACAAATGTTGTGCTACTTGTGCCAAAACAGACTAAGGGGAAAAAAAAAACAAAACACTGTCATGTCAAACCCCAGTCTAACCCTAGGACAGCACCAATTTGCTACCAAGAATGTTTATTTTATTCCAACTCACACATTCATATTCCTACCTGTTGCCAAAATCTACCACAAAAGTTAGGCAGAGAACAGATGTTTCTCTAAAGCATGGTGGGTTTTTTTAAAATCATTCAGAACAATTTCACTGAACAGAACTTGTCCCAGATGCTTGACCTGCTACAGAACATCAGCCAAAACCCTACTCAATCAAGGCAGCCCACAAGCCTAGGAATAAATCCACCTTAGACAAGGCAAAAACATTAAGTCCATCAGATACTTGAAGTATTTCTTGCAGCCTGAGACAGGAACAGAGAAGAACCATCACCTGAAAGGCTTCTTCATGAATTCCACCCTAACACTTGAGCTGGTTAGAGAAGAACAGAGGTCAGAGGGTCACACTGAAGGTTCTCTGTGTTTCCACAGGCTGAAGTGGTGCACAAATGGTTTTCTGCTCAGCCACAACAGCACAGAACTGAGCAAGAGACTTCCAGTTATCCAAAATGTACAGCTGGTACATAAATACAGGGCCAACCTACAATTCCAGGCTATCAACAAAAACATCAGCACACTCCCTGGAAAAGCAAGTCAGGAGTGTCCCACAGCAAGGGCAGCTCAGGAGGGTGCAGGTAGCATTAATTGTCATAGTACTCAGAGATTCTACAAACAGCAAATACTCATCCAATATTTGCCATGAATGTAAATCCACCCTCCTGCAGTCCTCCTGCTCTTGCTGTTTATAGCCTCCAGCAGAAGCAATGCAGCTATAAAAGAACTCCCCCATTACCACCTGCTCAGCCTTCAGTAAACTGAATATCTTCAAAAGAGGAAAGACAAATCCACCCCAAGAATGTACATCTTGCCAAACTGGCTCTGGCTGACGTGTGAGATATTCAACAAAACAGACCCAGCACAGAGAATGCAACTGGGCTAAAGGCAGAGGGAGGAAAGGAGGAGCCAGTCCTAAACTAGGAAAGCTGAATTTATTTGCCATAACAGTATCTTTCATTGAAAAAAAAATTGCACACTATCATCATCTATCAGGTCAAACATCAGGAAGGTGAATAGCTGGATTGGTAAAACCCAGGGTGCTGTAACCCAGGACGTTTTTCTGCCCAGCAAACACTCCTAGCTAGGGAAAAACTCCCAATTACTTTCTCCTACTGGGTTGCCTGAATTGAAAAAGAAATGTGGTGTTTTGACAGTCCTTCAGAGGGGCACACCATCAGCTCCTCTTAACAGCCACCCAAGGCACTGTTTCAGCCTGAAGAGGGACAATTATGATGATAATTCCCCTGAATCTGTCTAAATGCCTACAAAAGGAACACTTGAAATAAAAGCTTTGCTTGGGCAAATATCCAGCCAGTTCCCCAGCAAGACAGAGCTCTAAAAAACAATTCCATGATGCACATGAATTATTAGACTTAAGAGTTTTCCTGTACACTTGAAATTCCTCATGCAAAAAGCCTATGAGGAAATGAACTGGTCTCCATATCGACCTCATTCAGAAATGCCACAACAATTTCCCTTATCAGCAGATAATGAAAAACCTATAAACTTCCATCTCAGCCATAATAATTCATAGTGCCTTTTCTATTACTACTCAAAAATGTATCAGTCATTGCTAACCTTAAACAAATGCAGATGAATGCTGCTTTTTGAACAAATTCCATAATTATTTTGTATTATTTATACATCCAGTGAAGTCAAAGCCCTTTCGGATTTAGGTGTGATTTTTCAAGTTATTCTCTAACCACAACCTCAGCTCACACCTTTGATGGAATGTTCAGAACAGATTTTTTTTTTTTTCCTTTTACATGTTATATAAAGCACCCCAGAAGTTCCTTGCCATGGACAGGCACTGAAACTTGAATTAATGATGATATTCAACACCTCTGAAATCTTTACTACCCAAGACTTCCAGGTTTTTATTTTCATGCTGGTAGACAAAAGAGTGAAGATTAAGATGATAAAACAGGGAAGAGAGGAACAAAAAGATGCCAGCAGAGCACAAGTGACATGGCAGGGGTGGAAGTAGTGAAGAACCTCATTAGCCAGGCAGGAGTTTAATTAAAGTGTGAAAAGAACAGCACTGCCCAACTCCAAAATGCAATTACCTGGGACTAGAAGCATCCAGCCCCACAACTCAGGCACTGCAAGACAAATAAAAATTTACAAGGCCTTAAGCAACCTGACGTGGCACTGAATCCAGACAAGGTGGAAGCTGCCAAGCTGCAAAGACTCCCTCCAACAAAAAACTACCCAAACATTCCCAACAACTGTTCAGGCTTACTGCTGATTAACAGTCATAAGGAAAACCTACAAAATTTGACCTCCTTCCAGCCTGAACACTGACTATGCCATGATAAGATAAATCACAATATCTTGACTTCCTTCAAGATGATCTATTCTTCAATCTACAAGTTCCCAATGTAAAAACCCACAAGGGTGTAACTCAGTCACCAACATATTGGCAATTAAATCACCACCACCCAGCCCTGAACAGGACTTTTAACTTATCAGGTGTGATTACTTAACCATTTTTTTGCCCAACAGAACATGATTAGTTGAAAACCCTAATTGGATGAAATTCCAGCCCCAGCTGAAAGCCCTAATTGGATGCAATTTCAGCTAATAAGGTGCCCAGGGTAACTTTTCAAAGCACAAATACCACCCATGGTACTTGGATTTATCCCAGTGCCTTTTAAACTTTGAATCATCTGTCTGTGAATTCCATTTGAGTTTTCATTCCCCCTAACTCTCACATGGTCACACTGCCACCAAAATCATCCAGCTGCTGTGTCCCATGCTCAGGCACAGCTTCCACACTCTGCTTGGCAAAAGGAGGAAAAGGAAAACTCTTCCATGAGCCCATTTTGAAGAGGGAATCTCTCTTGCTCAGGTGATTAAATCTACATGTAAATTCATTAACTCTCTCTATACAAAATGAACATTCAGTGTAAGACAAACTCAGAGAGGACCTGGATTTTCATACTTTTGCTAATAAATATTCCTGCTGCAGCAGTCCTACTCCTGGTTGGTAAACACTTTAAGGCCCCACACAGACTGGCATGAAAAAACAAGATACACATAACTTCTACTTCAAGTAGACCTGAATTTTGTCATGAGAAACGCAACCTGACATTTTTAACAAAGCCTTATTGCAAAAAGTGACAATTGTTTAGACTTCTGTCTCTAGGAAAAGCTAGATAATCCTGCCCACATGAGTTCCTTGAAAAGGTGACAGCAGAATTTTAATATTGACCTCTTTGTCAGCTTGAAAACCAAGAGTAAAACTGACTTTGTATACAAAAAGGAGGAATTTTTTATCACCCTATCACACACAATCCAAGCAGCAGACAAATATTTGTGTGCCTTCACCTTTATTTACTTTATCCAACCTCTTGCATACTTAAAGCATTTCTTTGTCCCTTGCCCTACCAATATAAAAGGCTCATTCTGATCCATGTACACACATAACCAAGCTGGTTGTAAGGCTTCCCAATTTTTTCTCCTGAACTGAGATATTTTTCATGGAGTTACTACTAAAGTATAAATAAGGATAAGAGGCACCAAAAACACCCCTGACATAGTTTTTAGCTTTGTTAGGTACTCCCTTTGAGGTGTGGGGAAAGGCTGGAGAAGAAAACAAGGCTTGTAAGGCAAAAACCTCACAGCCCCAGGTCTGTCCTGGTGCTAAGTGGTACATTCTCTGTCCCCAAAAAGTTTATTTCCCCCAGTTGCTGAGTGCTCATAACAGACATCCCAAGCTCTGACCCAACATGTGATGATAGGAAGGCTCAAAATAATTAATTAAGATAACTAAAACACAACACCTAAAGTAACTTGCAAGGCCAATTCCAGCAGAGCCCCAAAACTCTGCAGGCAGAAATGAGACATATCACTCACTCCACTGAGGAAAACAGAGAACTGAGGCAAGAGGAAAGAGAGGGATGCTCTCCCAGCCTTTTTACTCTGCTCAGCTGCTCCACACCCAGCTGTTCCAGGTGGGAACCATCCCTGAAAAGCCACCAGGAACTGTCATCCACTGCCCAGCTGGCTGTGAGCTGGGCACTGAGCAAAGCTGCTGAGGGGACACAAAAATCCCCCTTGGGAATTATGTTTAAAACCAAGTCCCTTGATATAGGCTGGGGGAGCTGGGGCTGTTCAGCCTGGAGAAGAAAAAGCTCCAGGGAAACCTGGAGTTCCTTCCAGTGCCTTAAAAGGGGGTTCTAAAACAGAGGGAGAGTGACTTTCTACAACTGCATGGAATAAGAGGACAAGGGGAAATGGCTTCAAACTGACACAGGAGAGATTTAGATGGGATATTGGGAAAGAATTGTTCCCTGGGAGGGTGGGCAGGCCCTGGCACAGGGTGCCCAGAGCAGCTGGGGCTGCCCCTGGATGCCTGGAAGTGCCCAAGGCCAGGTTGGATGGGGCTTGGAGCAGCCTGGGATAGTGGGATCCTGTCCCTAAATGGGGATGAACTGGGATGTGTTTTAAGGTCCAGTCAACCCAGACCATTCTGGGATTCTGTGATATATTAGCAAAGCTGCCAATTGGTTTCATCTCTATCCTAACATCTGTGGATTTTGGTCTTAAAACATCAAAGCTTGGTAAATAAATGTTTTCTAGACAGCACACGGAGAAAATACCCAATTAAATCCTGCAGTGGTAGAAGAGGCACACAATATCAAAAGAGACATAAACTCCCCTCCTTGGAGGTGCTGGGAAAGAGGGATAGCTTCCCCAGGCAGTGAGCAGCTCTGCCCTTGAAGCTCCCTGCTCTTTCCCCAAGCACACACAAATTGCTCCTTTTCTGCAGCAGCAACCACCCCAGCATCACTGCCTTGCATACAAATGGAGCTCTGACCCTGCTGCTCCACAGCACAGCCCCAAGTGCAGACTGGGCACCACAGAGACACTTCCCAAAGCTCAGGAATGCAACAGGACATTGGAATAGGTTGTTATTTTTTTATGGCCATGCTGCAGAAGTGGAATTTTTATGGCTGGTATTATCAGTCAAAAGATAACTGCTCTGAAAACATAGTTGCATAGTAAGTGTTATGTATCTATACAGAGTAAATCTATCACTAATTACATTTTTTTTGGCCATTTAGTGGCAGTTAATCACAATCCATTCCTAATTATCCCCCAGAAAGCCACATAAGCTGCATTAAGACACTGAGTTCCCAACCAGCTCAGTGTCCATCTGTTTGCAGCATCCCAGAGTCAGGGATGCTCACCAGCTAAGCCTCTCTCTTCACAGCTCACACTTGCAACTACTCTGCAACCCCAAACAGAGTTTCCAAATGGGAACAAATAGCAAGTTTAATGTCAGAGGCCAAAAGTCCTCCAAGAAGTCCAAACAGCCCTTTTCTCTGGAAGGGACTTATGATCACCACTCAAAGGGCAGCAATCCTTAGAAACTAAATATTTACTCACAAAAACCTAAGAGAATCCCCACAGCCTTCCCTGAAAAGCTCTTCTGCATCCAGACAAGGAAGGATTCACAAAGATAAGTCATCTGCTTGCACAGAACTGCAAAAATTCCTTCCTCTGAGGCCTCTGCCAGTGGCAGCCATGGAGTTTCCCCAGGGCCACCCTGCAGCTCCTGCTTCCCAATCCATGCTGACTCCTGGAGAACAACCAGCTGCTCCTTCTGCACTCATTTATGGACAGAGGGACATGAAAACACCAGTTCTTGGCACCCTCCAACCCAAACATTAATTATTCCCACAGTAAACAGATAATCAAATCCTACAACTGCAACCACAAAACTGGTGAGCTTGTGTAAGGTCCAATGTTTTCAGTTTTGTGATGGATGCCTGGCAAAGCAGCTCTTTGCCAAAAAACACATTCAAGGAAACCAAGAGAGGGCAAAAAAAAAAATTCATGGTGGCCCTAAAACTCAAAAACTACAAGTCATTTTCCACTGTCTCGACTGTGAAATAATCAGCAAAATGTAAAGCAACTCTGAATTTAGAAAACTGTAAGAAAGACAGAAACATTTTGATGCTGAAGCTCTGCTCAGTTCACTGCCTGGGATTTGTGAGCAGTATCCATTTAAACCTGCACTCTGCCAGATTACTGTCTCACTGATAGTAATCCCAGATTGTTTTTCTAAACTAGGATAATCTTAACACAAGCACAGTAAAGAGAAGATGCTTGTCTGGAAATCACTTCTCTTCAAAGCTGTCTTTAAAAAAATCAGTTGCAGCTTATTCTGAATGAAAACTGACCCCAAAAGTCTGAGGTTCCCCCAAAACCTCTCAGTGGGAGTGCAGGAATTAAGAGTGGAAACAACAATTTGGTCCAAAAATCATCATCAGTCAAAGGTCTGAAGGAGATGATTCAACCAATTATGCTCTAAAACACAGTTGTTTATTTTTTTCTATTTCACTTGCATCCTCCTACAATTTTTTGCTAAATATTGATCAAAAAATTCATTTGTAGAAATGGAAAACCATGCAGAGAGGGATTAATGGCTTGTGATGGATGAACTGGACATTCTACACCTCTACATATTCTGCTTGGGTTTGTGCCTTAGAAATTAAACTTGGTGGAAGATGGAAGAAAAGGGAGAGGACAGGGAGAAAGTTATTTACCACTGGAGGCTCTGGAGTGCTAAATCAGCACATCACATAAAATTAATCCTACTAAGGGAAAAAAAAAAAAAAAAAAAAGAAACAAGCAGCTTCAGCAGCAAAGTGGCACAAGTTTTATTCAACTTTATTATTCTAAATCCTACCTGAATATTACTTAAAAGCTTTTCTATAAAGGAAACACTCTCACAGGAGGCCATCCTGAAGGCAAACATTCCCATCTCCTCTCTCCTGGACACAAGGGTTAATAAACTGTGTTCAACCTCTGAGCTTCATAGCTCCACACTAATTACTTCAGAGAGGGAAAGATAATTAATGGCTGATCAGAGCTGTGGGCAGAAATAAAGCAAGTGTCTACTCAGAGCTTGGCTATTCTTCTATCAGGTTATCTACCTGGAAAAGCCACATTACAATTAAAGCTGCAAACAGCAATTATAGCTGTTAAAAGTTAAGACTTTTTATTAAGGCTGTGCTCCTTCAGTCTCTTGTGAAAAAGTGCAATTAATATCCCCAAAATGACTTGGTAGTTTTGTTCTCACAGCAAGGATGAGGGGGAAAACCCAACCCTATTTCAAGATAAAAGCCTTGGCACAGGGGCAAAACTGTGTTTATCATTATGGGCATGCTATTAAACAAGGAGGGGAAAGTAACCTTGCAGCAACAGCATCAGAAAGACCAAGGGATGAACAAGAACAGCATCTTTGCACCAAAATTCCCAGAATTTACATCAGGAGTATAGAAGAAGTCACTGAAGGGCTTTCCTGTGCCTTCAAATTCCTGTACTTATTACAACAATAGTGATAGATGGCAAAGTGGAATATGAACAGATGACAACAGCTCCATTGCATCCCATTTTTCATCTACTTTCTTCCCACCTCCATTACTTTTGCCTGTCTGCCTGCAATTGTCCTTTCCCTTGATTTTGGGAAATAACCACCTTCCCAGGGAGTCACTGGGATTTATTCACAAAGATCAGCAAGTTATCCAGTTGACTTTGAATATCACACAACTTGAACTTCATTACCTGATTTCAAAAACATGAAGTTATCATACTTAAATGTCCTTTCAGTTTGGGTGATGCTCTTCAGACCTACAAGGAAATAGGCAGATATTTTTCACAGCAAGAGCTGGAAGGGGTTTGCACTCAGGTAATATGCAATAAATCAAAATTTCCCTACCAAGAAGTTGAATGGTTTTCTCTCATGTTTATGTACAAGCTCTTCATGCATCTTAAACAGCCAAGAGCAGAGGCTGAGGGACTCAGCAAAACACCAGAGAAGTAGAAGGAAGATACAGTAACAGCAGCAACAAAAAAATCTATCTTTTCTTCTATTTTGACTGTTGTATTTCTTCAGAAACCAGACTGAGGTAGATCTGGCCATGGGAAAATCCTCACATAAGTCAGTGATCACCAGGACTGAAAATTAATATTAAGGTTCAAGCAGCACAGAGATGAAATCAGAGCTGAAGAACTGCAGCTATAAACACAACCCATAAAACCCAAGTTTAATCACTTAGATTAAATAAGTTTCATGCATATTACTTACTGCCAGTGGTCAGCCAAGCTGTTCTCTAGCAGCTTGGTTATTTACAGCTATTAAATAACTGTATTAAAGTGTTCCAAAGAATGCATTTCCAAGGCAAATCATGGCCAAAATAATACACATTTTAAACTAACCCATGCTCACAAACAGCAAAAAAAGGGAAATACACTTCAGAACTAAATTAGCCTAACCTAAAAAACAACTCTTGGGATGCTAGTTAGTATTATAAAAATGGAAAGCATAACAAGAGAAGGCTGGAAGCTTTACTATTACTTTTTAAATAGTGGAAAGGAGGTAAGGGCTGGCTTAATTTTTTAGCCAAGGAAATTGAGAAAACATGGACTTGACAGCCAGCCAGTGGGGTCTCCATGTCCTCTGTGGGATCCATGGCTAGGGCAGGAACTCAGCTCTCTGCATGCACCTGCAGGGCACAGATTTCCACGTTCCCAAGGCTGTAAGGAAGCTTGGAAGTGTTTGTGAGTCAGAATCCTGCCTGGAGCATCATCAGAGCTCTTGCAGTGCCATCAAACCCCTGCACAGGGGATGCACAGGGAATGTGAAGGTATTCCTGCATCCGTGGAAATCCACACCAATTACATAAATACTGCCCTGAAAACTACTCTGGTGCTTTGACATTGTAATTCCAAGAACAAACAGCCCTCTCTGGTGCACTCTATTATATAAAATGCCAGGCTAATCACAGCAATTTGGCTTTATGAGTGCTGCAAAAACTAAAAACAGGAGTTACAGTGTTCAGGAAGAGTCATTTACACACCTACCCCTCTACAAAAGGACAAATGAAGAAATTCATCACATCTGACTGACCACAACAACAAACAATTCCTCAGGAACACAGAGCACTTGCTTTAAATCCCCAAATCCACACTGCTTCAGGCACAGGTGCTCTGGGCTCTTTCTTTCCACTGAAACTGGGATAATGCAGGGAACAGCCTAGAGGAGTACGACTGCATCAAACTGGAGTCTGATTATTGTTTCAAAAAAAGCCCAAATCTCTCTTCTGAGCCACCAGGAGCAGTTTTTTACTTCCATGAAGAAGTAGGTCATGAAAGCAGCAGCTCCAGCAGAGTGCCTGCCCCAGATGCAGAGCCCTGTGTGCTCCACACAAACTGGAGCTGTGTGTGCTGAGGGTACCACTGACTGCAAATGGAAAAAAAAAAAAAAAACAAACCCACAGTTCAGCACAAGCTGCACAGAGAAAAACTGAATGGCGTGCAGGGACAGTCATCAAAAACAACCCACCTTTGGGGAGAGATGAAAAAACCCAACATCTGTTAAAAATGTAATTTACAAAACAATTCCATTCACAAGTGCCTGCCTAGAATCAATGCCCTTCTCAAAAATCCTGACTTCCTTGCCAGCTCAAAAAACCATATCTGTGTGGTGTCATATCCTGCCCTGCTCAATCTAGCTCCATAATGAGGTACTTTGTGAAACTATTTGTTTAAAATTACTCTCTCGAGCACTAAATGCCAAAAGGAAATATGGAAATGGTCACTCCCACACACACACACGAGTGAGTGGCTGATTCAAAACCCTGATTTGTTTTCCACGAGAACATGTGTGAATCTGAATCATGGTCTTTGTCCTTGGACAAAATTATCCTTTAAAATAAAATTCATCTTAGCACTCTTTGACTTTGTGGTCAGAGAAATCTGTGGCTTTTTGGCTCCAGACCAAAGCTCTGTTTTGGACCATCAGCTTCTGGTTACTTAGCAATCAGACTCACATCACCAAAGCCAAGCAAGGAGGAAGGGATGTCTCAGCATTTGCAGTGGTTTCCCCCTCCCAGCACCATGGTTTCCAGGTTCAAAAACAACAACAGCCCTCCTGGGTGATGCAGGGCACTGACCACAGCCTGAACCAAAGCCAAACTCACAGGTTTTCTAGGCAGATTATGAAACACAAGCACAGCTCATCTTGAGAAGGGAAAAAATTTTGATATATTCCCTTAATTCAGAAGGGAGTATCTGGAGCTGGTTGCATTACTAGCAATATACACTGCTCATGAAACAACTCTCTTAAAAGAGACACTGGATCTGGTTCCCTTGAATCCCTTCCACTGAAATCCAAGGGAAGAATCCTGCTTTCCAGTTAAATACAGCACCCCCAAACTCAGAAGAAACCACACAGCACCGTACGAGTGCAATTATCCCATCCACTCAATATTTAGACAATGAAATTTCTGTTGTCACTGCCTCAGGAACAAGTCCCTGGATAACAGGAATAGCCTTGCAGTAAGCAGGAGGCTCCCAGGGGAGCCCTTTGTGCTGCAGACACCCCCATGCATCACAAACAAGCCAGGCTCCACCACCCCACCAAATTTTCAGCTCACCCTTTTCCCCCCCTCTGCAGGAAGCCAAGAGGATTTCCCAAGTCACATGATAAATCAGGGAATTTTCATTCCAAAAAAGGAATCACATTTTTCTCCCCCTGGGAAATCTCTGCAGTTTTTCAGCTCGCTGCTATTTCAGGGAGAAAATAACTTTTGCTGCCAGCTTTCCCTCCCATGTTCCCCCTGCCAGGAATCTTTGTGATGTTTGGGACAGGCTTCCAATTAATTTAAATGACTATTAAAAGGTTGCTGCTGCACTGCACATTCATGGTGTGTGAGTTTTGCCTAGAAGCAGAAAATACAAGCGTGACATGGGATATCAAATTATTCTCAGAGGCAAGCATGAATAATGATAGAACAGTATTCATGCAGGAAAATTTGTATAGAAAAATCATCATCCAGACCCCAGATATTTCTTTTTAACACACAAGTTGAAAAAAAAATCCCACATCACTCCTGCTATCTCGGGCAGCTCATTTTCTCTTAATATCTTCATTTATCAGAGTAGTACTTAAAAATTGTCATTTTTGGAGTTGCTTTGCCAGGCAGAAAACTCATTTTCACTTAAGTTCAAACATCTAAGAAAAATGACGAGGCTAAATCATGAGAATGTATTTTTAAAGAATGGCTGAAGTGAAACGAGTAACTATTTCCTCTTAAAATAATCTGTCACAGCTAATTTCCTTCCTGCTCTGATTCCATCTCACAACCTGCACCCTGGCCAGCAAACATCCTTTTGCTGCTCCTTCTGCAGGTTTCAGCAGAGCTCAGCATCATCAGGAGTCAGTTTGGGCAGAAGAAAATAAGGGTTTAAGACAAGACTGACAATCACCCAGAGCTGGTTTTTATGGTGGTTGCTCCCTTGTAGACCCTTCACAAGTTAAGGACCTAAGTGAAATTCAAGTTTTAATTATTCCAACAGGCAGTGTCAGAGATTGAGAGTTTCCACATTGCAAGGCAGTCCTTTCCTCCTGGGGAAGCCAACAAAAGCAAATTGCTGAAAAGAGCTCTACATTTCCTAATTCCTTAAGAGCTGCCAAGAATGCAGAAAAAGATAGTGGACATGATCTGTGCTTTAGATGAGACAAAAGCCATACCCCACAGGCTCATCCTGCTGGAAACTAATTCCACATCACACTCAAGTGCCACATATTTTCATCTTCATTAAAATGACATCTCATTTTGATGACCAATTGAGACCTTAATAACAGGGAGAAAACCCTTTGCTGAATCTTTAATAGCAGAAGCACAAGTAGTTTCATTTTCAGCATTAAATACTCAAGGACAAAATAGCCCTCAAAGCCTGACTGCTGCAGTTTTCACTGAGGAAGTAAAAATGTGATGAAATCCCCACCAGCAATATCACAGGTGGTCTCTCACCCCCAAAACACTTCAGAAATAAGTAGTATGCCCCCATGGTGAGAACAGAGAACATAGTTTCATCCACTTTCAACAAATTTCACATTTTTCTAGTACAGTTCCTCATCCTACCACAAGCCACAGAAGTAGAAAGCAGCAGTTGAGATTTTGGGAAGAGTGGCTGATCATCAACTGACGCTGCAATAAATGAATAATTATTTAAAAAAAAAAATTTACGAGCCACCCAAATCTAAAACAATTTCTACATTTCCACAGACCTACAATCAAGAGAATAATTTCAATTGCATATCTGAGTCAGCTCAATGCTATTTTATAGAATGGCAAACTGGTGACTCATAGCACAAATCAGAAATTAAGTCATAAAAGTTGTTTCACCCTCCAGACTGGGTGGAGCCTAACCTCACAGAAAGTTTCCTCTAAGAATAGTCTTAAAACAGCTTTAGAAAAAGCACAACCTTTTTCTTCTTCTCTTTCCAAGACTGGGAGCTATACCCCTCCTCTCTGAGCACAGCTGAGAAATATTTCCCTTGTGGAAAAGGATCTGACCTGAATTTTTTATATTGGTGACAGCATCAACTTGATCGTGACTGTAACTTCCTTTCCCATCACAGACCCTTGATTGAAAGTCTTTATTATTCTTATGGGCTAAATAATAAATAAAAAGTAGTAATATCATCAAATAATTGTAAAAAAAAAAAAACAAAACCAACATCTAGTCCTTGAAATTGTGCTCCTCTTTCACACAGAGAGAGCCCTGCAAGTATGTTCTCTGATTTTAGCCACTTTCATACATCCAAAAACATTTGCTGGTCATCCCTTTTGAAGCTTTTGCTCATGAAAAGAAAAAAAAAAACCCACAGATTTTTTTATCATTCCTTGGAAAATCCACAATCAGCAGTATGCCAGGTTAGGAAAACAGCAGTACAGTTAATTAAATGAGTCTGCCAGCTTCCATCCTCAGCAAAAAACACACCCCACAGTCTTCCAAATCTCACCATCCCTGCAGCCACTCTGTGCCACTGCCTGGGTTCTGGGAGTGCCAAGCTTCATCTGACAATTTGCTCCAAGAGCTGGGCAACAACAGGGCAAAAAAAACTGCAGCTTTTGTGACAGCGAGGGCTTGAGGTGGTCCTGCAGGAAATTATGACCACACTACTGAGCTACAGCTTCTCTGGAAGTCAGTACTGCATAGGAAAAGAAAACACTAAATATACATTGTACCTATGCTGAATAAAGGGCAGCTGCAGCAGGATGTCCCCTGCAGCCTCCTCTTGAGGCTTATCCCATCTCTCCTTGGAACACAGCAAGATCTTTGCAGGATATGCTCTCTACTACATCCTCAAACCTGGGCCTCCTGCACCAAAATCCCACCTGGCTTGGAGGATGGATCAGCACAGGTAACCCTGGTCCTCATCTGGAACAGAAGGAAAAACCTGCAGGTTGACCAATACTTGCTCAAAACCTGGCTGTGGCTCAGTTGGCTTCAGTATTTCCTTCTTAGGCTTATTCCTGATTTGCCCAGAACTGCCAGGAATGCCACACACAGCCAAGCCCTTGATTTTCTATAGGTATTTTGCACCAGCTGATTACATTCCTATCCAACACAACTGGCTACAGGCACCAGGAAGCACAGTTAAGAAGAGCCCCTAATCTCTGCAGGAAAAAAGCCATGAGAATTAGGCAGTCAACACACAAAAGCAGAATGTTTTATTAAAGTATTTTGTCTACCTCCACATAATTGAAAACCATTTATAGCCTGCTTCCTTGTGAAGCTTTTCCAGCCCCACCACACCTCAGCCCTTGGGAGGCTGATCCTCAGCTTCCACAGCACCTGGAAGAAGCAGGAGACAGGAAAGGCCTCCCCTTGTTCCATTAGGAAGTTTCCCCTGAGAAATAGCCCAACTTTAATTCTCTCTCCATGGCCTCAGAGGGCAGGCTGTCTAACAGGATGTGTGGCCACCCACACATTCCCAGCCCACTCCAGCACTTTCTCCACTGCAAACACACTTGGGAACTCTCCCCTCTCCTCCTCTGCAAGGCTTCTTCCACCCTCATGTTTGTGTGTGTACCCAAACAGGGAGACTGGAAGGAGATGCAGCCTCTGATATTTCTGCTCTAAATTAATTTATTCAGCTCTGTCACACTCTTTCAATGCTATGGATGCCCAAGCCCCATTTGCTCCAGCTACCCTACACCACCACCACCACGCTCAGAGGGAAAAATCTACAAATATCAGTAAAAACTTCCTTCTTCTTGCTTACCCCTACTCCCAGATCAATAAACAAACTACTCATTCAAGTTTTCTGCATCCCCCTCCCCAGATCTCTCACCCCTTGTGATCCTGTTAGGGACAGAATGCCAAGACTTGTGGTCTCCTCTTAAGGATTATTCCTATGGGGACATCTCCATGCTGAGCCCACTGAGCTTTCCCAACTCCCTCAGGTTTCAGAACCCTCAAGCAAGCTGTGAATGCTTCATTCTATGTCTCCCAGTATTAATGCACTCCCAAAAGTTCCTTCATAATCCAGGTATTTTTTCACAAGTAGGGACATCCTCACCCTCCCTCCCATTTGGTGTTACCAAAACCTTCTCCTTTGCACTTCACCCATCTGGAGGAGTTTTTTTGTTTGTTTTACAGCACAATCTCACAGTAATTTGGTCTACTGGTGCAGTCTCTTCCAGCATTATTTATATTGCTTTTGAAAGAACCCATCCATAAGACCATTTAGCATTTCCATCCTGTTTCAAAGAAACTCTTTAATTTATCACCTCTGCAAGAAACCAGCCATGCTGAGAAGTATCCAAGTAGAATTGATGGTTACCAAAAACCATCACACAAACCAACACTGCACAGACACACCTGATGTAACCACTCTATTAATTACATCCAGATTATACAAAGTCTCCCTACATCTTTCCTAACATAATCTATGGTCTCAGGAAGTTTGTACATCCCAGTCCCACCACAGAGCAGGATCAATTCTTCATCAGCCATAACTGACTGATGTGAGCCTAACCTGTCCTAACCACCTCTGATAACAAACACTGAACAGCCTTCCCAAGAAATAATTCAGCATTTCATTGCTCCTACTGTCAGTAAAGATTGCCAGCACCTAACCAAACGCCTCTGCTCACATTGTGAGCTCATTACTTCTCCCACCCCACACGGATCTGTCCGATTTTCTGCTTCCTCTTTGCAGCAACACCTCCTTTCAATTTCCTCTTTATTATGAAGAACTTCAGTTCCTTTAATTTCTCCTTGGAAATAATTTCTTCCAGGACTCAGCTGCTTTCTGTCAGTGGTGTGCACAGTTTCTCAAGTGCAGTGTGAGGGAAAGGATAACTCATCTCTGCTGTGAGGGGACAGACAGACACATCACAGATGCTGCCAAAAGGACCTGCCAGGACCGTGGATCCCTGCTTGCACCCCATTTCTTGGTTCTCAGGGATTCAACCAAACTGATAACCTCCCTGTTGAAAAAAAAACCCAAAAACTAATGACTGCAACACCACAGCCAGGCTGCCAAAAATCAAACAGCACAGCCCAAGTAAAGCCAGGAGGGCTTTCTAATCATCAGTCTCCAGGACACGAGCAAAATCCTCCTCCTTCCTCAAGATCCTGAAGGAGACAGCTCTGGATTTTAACATGCCCACACCTCAGTCACGTCTACTCAGTATCATGGGCAAACACAGGAGATTCACGGGTTTTTAATGTTTTTTATCATTTTCTCACACATTTGCTGCCACGCTTAGCCCAAGGAGTTAACAAGCACGAATCCGAGTCTCTGTTAAATCAATCGCAAAGGTCAATTTAAATTTAGACAAATCCAAATTATTTGCCGGCTAAAGGAGACAGCTCAAATACTAATTACGGACGCTGGAAAGGCCACCCCACACCTGAGCAGGTGCCGGGATTAACCCTGCAGCCAGCACATCGCACGTGGGAACGGCGGAATCGCGAATGCGGGACTGCCGGGATGGGGACACCCGAGAGCGGCGGAACCTCCGGCATCCCCCCGCTGCCAGAACACACCGGCAGGGGAACCAGCGGCACCCTGAGAGCACCGGGCACAAACAACTCTTGAAACAGCACCCGAGGGACCGCAGCCATGGACCCGCGGAGCTCACAGCCCGCTCCGTCACCTGATTAAGCCAAAATTTTGGTGGCTCCGCGCAGTTCCGTGATTACTTGTTTGGAGCAAAACAAGGCAGCGACAGGTGCACAGCTCCGACGGGAGCGCTTTTAGTGGCAGCGATAAAACAGATTGCAGCAAAAAGCCAGAAGGATATCCCAGGGTTACATACTGTTCCCTTAGTTTAAAAAGTAAAAAATGGGGGAAAAAAACCCTCCCGGTATTTTTAGCAAATCTTTCGAGCTCCAAGGCGCAACCTGCTGCCTTTACAGTTTTTTTCCGCCCTGAGACACACAGAAGCTGTGCACTGCCAGTCCCCTCTTTTCCCAACACAGCCACCAAGGAAAAGGGAGCGAACAGAGCTTTGCCCCGCTCCCTTCTCCCGGCATTCGGGAAGCCCCCCGAGCGCCTCTCCCTTGGCTGACCTTGAGGCGGGGCGGGAAGGGAGGCACAGCACAGCCCGGGGAGCGGAGCGGCGCTGCCCGCTCGGGCCGGTGCCGCCGCTCCCGCTCCCGTTCCCGGCGGGGCTCCGCGACCCCCGCGGCCCCCAGCGCCACCTGGCGGCCGCGCCCCGCCGCGCCGCGACCCCCGCCCCGGAGCGCCGGGCAGCGCCGGCAGCACCGCCCGCTCCCGGAGCGGCGCGGGGCGGGCGGGCCGCGAGCTGCCGCTGCCGGAGCGCTGCCGGGAGAGCGCCGCTGCCGCCGCCCGCCGCCCCGCTCAAGTTTCACCCGGTGACGGCGCTAAGAATAAACGCGCAGCTGGCAGAGCCGGGCCCGGGAGCCGCCGCAAAACCGCCGTGGAGCAGCCGCGGAGCCGCCGCGGAGCCGGGGCCCCGCGCTGCGGATGCTGGGAGAGAGGGAGCACTGGGAAATGGGGTGCAGGGAGATGGGGAGCACTGGGGATGGAGATCACCAGGGAGAGGCTGCAGGAAGATGGGGTGCAGCAAAGATAGCAGCACGGCCCTGGGGATGCAGTGTGGGGGTGGCAAAGGGATTTGGGGTGCCGGATCAGGCTGGCATCCCACCCAACAGCAGTTTCAATGAAGAGCAAGAAAAGTACGTGATAAAAAAATATCTGTATATACATACATATATACATATATATGCATTGCAGATATGGTGGGCTAGGCTGCCAGCACAGACCTTGCAGCACCTGGGCTAAATTAGCAATCTGTGCTCAGCTTTCTCTTGAAAGATGATGTACCTGGATTACTTAGAAAAGACTTCTTCCTCTGGTCTGGGAGTTACTACAACACCGATGGCAGCTCCTTCTTAATCCCTGTTATTTACCCCTCTGTGTTTCTAAAAATATGGAGAGGAGCACGACCAAGTCATGGGATGACACAGATGTGCCTCAGCATCACCCACTCCATCACAGCACTCCTTTTTCCATCGCCACCTCCCTCCAGTGCTGCCTTCCACAAGTCCTGATGGGTTGCTCTAAGCTTTTCACCTGGCAATGTCATTTTGGAGTTTGTCCCTGAGAAATCCTCAACCCTCATTTCTGCCTGGATTTTTCCTGCAGGGAAGAGCTTTCCCTTCTTTCTCTTTGTTGGTTGGGAAAATCTGGTTGAAGCCTGTCTTTCCATCTTCACACATTTAACATTTCAATGATTATTTGCATTATCTTGGAAAATCAGGGAGAGGAAATTGCAGCAGCTGCTGCTCCTGAGCTTCATTGCTCAGACCAGACAGAGTCTTTGCTTGATCCCTGCTTGTTGTACTTCTCCTGTCATGTTGAAAACTGACAGCGAAAGGGAAAAATGCTTCAAAACAAGGATTTCGAGTAGCAAAGTCCTCAGTGATGACTCCACAGTGGAAGATGTTCCCAAGCACATCTTGGCAAAGGAGTCACCTGATGGACCACAGCCAGGGTTTGTCCCTCTCTGCAACATCAGCCTCTCGCTGGGACAGTTCCCACCATCCCAGCACAGTGGGATTCAAAGCCTAAAAATGGCCAAACTGTGGTTAATGCAGCCTGGGCAAGCTGGAAAAGAAAGATTAGAAAGGCAGGAAAGGGGGAGGAAGGAAACCCCAGGATGGGGAAGGTCCCTTGGGGGCAGAGCCACCCCTTCTCACCATGAACTACCCACCCCTACACTTCTTTCTGCCTGGGTGAGCACAGACACGTTTAGGATGAGCCTGTCCTCCTCTGGGGTTTCCTAAAGGGATTGGTGCCAGCAGCTCCAAGGGAAGACAGGGATGGGCATGGCAAACAGACCCTGCCCCAACTCTCCCCTATTCCCTGCTCCTCCAGCCATTCACATTCTGTATTTAGATATTTAATTATCATTAAAAAGGAGCTAGGCATCACCGAAACTAAAAGGTTTTGGCAGAGTTCATACATTTCTAGGGAATATTTGACAGAGGTGGGGGAAGATGGGCTTTGAGCAAAGGCAGAGGGCAGCAGAAAGGCCAAACATTCATTAGCAAACCTGTGCTGAGTGTGTGGGCACTCATTACAAAGCACAAGAATGGGAATTAAATGTGAGCCCTGAGATCAATACCCCAGGCAATTAAACGAGCCAGCAGGGAACAGCTCCCCAAGGCACAGAGAAAGAGAGGGGTGAGGATATTGGCACCAAAATGAAACCCTGTCATTTTAGGTCAAATAGCTCCTGCTAGAAGCATCTTCCACTCTTGGAAAACCTAAATAAAATAATGTATTTAACAAGGCTTTCTCCTGGTGCTTATAATTACAGCTGACTGAATATTGGAAAGTTGCTCCCAAGAAAAATTGCTGGGGAAAAGCACACCAGCGTTTACAATTAATATTATTGCAGTGGGAAAGGCTGAAGTGGAAAACTTAGGCTTCAAACCCTCATCAACCATCCTGACACTGCTGAGAGAGGCATGGATTGTTCCCTCCTGCAAATAAAACACTGATGTAAGAGAAAGTGGGTGTGCAATACGCCATGGGCAAAGCCATCACTTTGGAAAACCTGCTCATGCCCCAAAGTGCTTGGATTAAATAAACCAGCTTGGAAGAAAAAAAAAAAAACAACCTAAAATATCTTTTAGCCCATAGATTCATCACTTTTTCTGTGTTATTTAAATTTAGGATTAGACAATTTTACTCCTACAGATGTCCAGGGATGTGATACAGCAGAATCAGGCACCTGGAGATTGATGCAAAATCCTGCAGGTGCATCAGGCATGGGTGGATGAGGAAATTGAGGAGGATCCCAGGTTCAAGTGCTTTTTATCTCCTTTTATTCAGAAGAAAGATTGGTGCTTCCAGGCTACTGCAGATAAAACAGCACAGCCCTGAGATGGGGGCAGAGTCTACTTGCCAATAAAGGAATGGTGCTAGCCACCTTCTGTAGGCTGAGCACTGCCCAGCTTTTCATGGAGCAATAGGATAGGAAGGGGAAATTCCCCTTCTGGGACTGGGCAGGATGGTGATCCCTGTCTCATCACAACCCACACCTGAGTTACCCAAATGTGCCAGTGTTTGCTGGCTGCTTCTCCCACCCCTTTTTGGGATCTGGAGATGGCCACACCTCAGCCCCACAGAGACACCTCTAAGACTCTGGGATCCCCTTAAGCCTTGCCAAAAGGTTCATCCTAGAAATCCACTCAATATTCCTGCTGTGGGAGGGCAGTGTCAGGATTCAGCAGCCTCCTGGATTCCTCAAGAGCAATCACTGCCTATTTATGCCTCTGGAAAATGTGTTTTTTAATGGGAGGGTACATTAAAGCCTAAGCAGAGCCAGCCTAAGAGGCATCTGGAAGCAACTAAAATTAAAACACCTAAAATTAGCCTGCTCAGCAGTGAATCCTCCCTCTGATCTAGATGCCGAGGTGCACATGACCCCAGCGTGCCTTTCTCACTTTCCCTTCCCGCTGCCATCCCATTCCTGGGTCACTGGGCACGGCCACAGCTGCTGCCACACCTACCCACCACCCTGGAAAAGGAAGGAATTCCTCCCTCTAAAGGTGGGCAGGCCCTGGCACAGGCTGCCCAGAGCAGCTGTAGTTCCCCTGGATCTCTGGAAGTGTCCAGGGCTGGATTGGATTGGGCTTGGAGAAACCTGGGATAGTGGAAGAACAAGATGATCTTTAAGATCCCTTCCAACCCTGTAACATTCTACAGTTGTACAGATATATAAAATCCCCTGAAACCCCATATGCCACTCTTTCAGGCTCTATGCACAAGCCCTGCTATCCAGGACCTATAGAGACATTCCTTGTACAGGATCTGTACATAAGCCTCTCAGACCCCATAGACAGACCATTCAGGACCTAGAAACATGCTCCTTGTACACTATACACAGACCATTCAGGACCTAGAAATATGTTCCTTGTACACTATACACAGGCCCTGAAGGACCTATAGATGTGAGACCCTATAGACAGGCCTTTCAGAGCATATATATATCTATACACCATAGATAGATAGGTCCCTGAGACTATATACAGACCTTTCAGAATCTATCTATCTATCTATCTACAATAGATAGATAAGCCCCTGAGACTATATACAGACCTTTCAGTGTATATATATACATATACATATATATACATATACATATACATATACATACACATATATATATATAGGTATATATATAGGCTCCTCAGATCCCATCTACAGGCATTTCAGAGCCTCTGTCTATTTGTCTATCTGGGCCCCTGAGACAGTATATATAGACCTCTCAGAACCTATATATATATATATATATATAGGCCCCTCAGAACCTATATACAGGCCTTTCAGAGCCTCTATCTGTCTATCTCAGACCCTATATACAGACCTTTCAGACTATCTGTAGAAAGGTGGGCCCTTCAGACCTTATATACGGACTTCACAGAACCCATATATATATTTATGGACCCCTGAGACCCTGTGTACTGGCATTCCGCGTTATGTGTTTAAACCCTTGAGGCCCCACACACGCTCTTTCAGGCCCTGTACCCAATCCCCTCCTCCCCTACACACAGGACCCGTAGAAACACTCACCACAGGCTGTATAAAAGCCTCTCGTGACCTACACAAAGAGGTTTCTGAACCCCTTCACACGCACGGACCCCCCCAAACCCGCAGCGACCCCCGGTCCCTCAGGGCGAGGCCACGCCCACCGCTGCCAGGCCACGCCCATATCAGCACAGATCACGCCCACTGCGCTCAGGCCACGCCCCCGGAAGCGCGCGCGGCGGGCGGGGCGGCGGGAGCGGCGGCGGGGTTGAGGTGAGCGGGGCCTTGAGGGGACCCGGAGGTGGCCGAGAGGGGACGGCTCCGGGCTGGGGAGTCCAGGACCCCGGGGCTGCGGTGTTCCGGGCCTTGGGGTTGATGGGGAACCGGGCTAAGTGGGTCTTAGGACGCGGAACTGGGGGCGTGTCCGGGGAAGGCCCCGGAATATGGGATCTGCTTAGGCTGCGGGTCTGAGGGGAGTCCTGCGGGCTGAGGAGGGGTTCCCGTGGGTGGAAGCGGGTCTCGGGGCTAGGGGGAGTGGCAGGCCCCGGGAATAGGAGGGTCCTGCCTCCCGGAGCTGAGGGACTCCAGGGCCCGGGGGCTGAGGGGTCTTGGGCCCCGGGGTTGGGGTTAAGGGGTCCCAGGCCATGGGGCTGAGACTGAGCTGCTGCCGGGGAAATGCAGATTTTCCGGCACACAAGGGGCTCGGGCTGCCGTGTTCCTCTGGCTTCTCCATCCCCGAGTCCCGCAGTAACAAACACTGTGCCTGGGAAGTAAACCCGCGGGTCTGGGGCTCGGAGGAAGGAGGGATCCCGCCGCTGTTCTGGGCCCTGCAGGGAGTGTTGTGGGGAGCTCTGGCACCGTGCGAGGGGTTAGGTTTGGGTTGGGTTGGTTTTCCTGCTGGTTGTGGGATCGCCGGCGGCGCTGCCCGGGCTGTGTGAGTTACCGCCGTGTGTTAGAGCTCATGTCAAACCACTTTCTCTTGATGGAGGTTCTTTAAAGCTTTAACTCCTCTGAATGGCCCCGGCTGTGCTTGATGTGCAGTTCGTGTCGGAAAACCTTGAGGGTGAATTTGAGTTAATAAACTGCTCAGAGCATAGAAATGTCTGATGTTTATCACAACGTGATTTATGTGTTCTGTGCTTGCCTGTAGTTTAATGAGCTGCTTGGGAAAGATGGTAAATCTGGCTGTGTTTAGTGTGGTCTAGGGGGTGGGCAGGTCAAACCAGGCAGGACTTTTTGGAGTTTTTTCCTTTAGAATCCTTATTGCTAGCTCAGGCTTGAGTTAAGGTCTGGCTTATCTTTAATTCCTTTATTCAGCTGTTGACCATTTTCCTCCTCGTGGCTTTTTTTGGCTCTGTCTGAGATGCATTTCCTGAGGTCGATACATGTGAGCACTGCAGGGCACAACTGCCAGGAGGGAGGTTGGGTGCAGCACAAAGTTATGATCTTTATGATGTTTCTTTCTTGTTTTTAAAACAGGGCCCAGCTGAGAAATACTTCCCTGTGTTCTGACCTGCAGACTGGGAGCAAATACACTGCAGGTGAGGATGGTGTTGCTGAGTGCTGGGCTGTGCAACTCAGCTCTCAGGTGCTTTAACTGGTGAATCAATCATTTGGTTGATTGTTACCCTTAATACACCCTGTGTAGAATTATTCTTGTCCTGGAGTGTTCTCTTAGGGCTTTTCTTAAAGCTGTAGGAGAATGAGCTGCCTTTTTTTTTTTTTTTTTTTTCAGTGTGCAAAGTTTTGCTGATTTTTCTGGTGCAAGTGCTTCCAGACCACAGCGAGCTCTGGAAAAAATTTGTCTGCCTGTAGCTTTCTGTCAACCCAACCTCAGCTGTGCCACTTTCATAAAATGCAAGAAAACTCCCAACACCAAAAAAACATCAAGTGCTCACTAAAAATATGTTTGAACATAGGGAGGTATAAAAAAAGCCCCAACAAAAATACCACCAGAGCTAATAAAAGATACTTAAATTATGCATTTGTCCATCTGGAGCAACAGAGTATTTAATAGGTTCCCACTGTCAGAGGACAGGGTTAGATGGGATATTGGGAAGAAATCCTTCCATGTGTGGGTAGGGAGGCCCTGGCACAGAGTTTCCAGGGAAGCTGTGGCTGCCCCTGGATCCCTGGAAATGTCCAAGGCCAGGCTGGATGGGTGTTGAAGCACCCTGGGATAGTGGAAGGTGTTCACAGGGAACCTTAAGCTCATGTAACCCCTTTTTATTTTCTGTGGAAGTGGCTTGTTCTCCCAATGACCCATTTCCTGCAGAAACTTTTGTGATATTCCCTAGTGCTTCCTGAACCAAGGAAGCTGAAATTCCATGTTCTGGAGGAAAAAGAACCAAGGCACATCATTCTATCATTACTGTCTGCCTGCTGGGGACCCTCTGAAATGCCCTGTGTGTCACTCACTGGTGGCTGTGTCACTTGTCTGTGCAGGTTCCTGGGTAAGCTCATAGCAGAGTTTGAGGGGAGATGATCCCCTCAATGATCCCATTATTCTCAGGCTTGCAAATTGTTTGAAGTCTGGGCAGGGCTTTGAAGCAGCAGCTCAGAAATGTTTCATTTTTCAGGGGATAGCTGAGGGAGCCATCAGCATGTTTAGATCTGGAATGTGGAAATAACCATTTTTATTTTCTTGAGCAAAATAAGTTCTGTAGCAATCATATTAAGTTTATATAAAAACACATTGATTTATTGCTGCAGCAACACTTCCTGAAGTGATCTGGGAAATGGAAATACTTGGTTTTTTTCTTCCCAAGTTTCCCAGTTGACATATTGGGGCCCAATATTTTACCACAGCTCAGTGCAGTGGGGCTGATGATTCTTGAGTACAACAATAAAAATAACCTTAATTATATTAATTCCAGGTGCTGTGTTTTCCTGCTGGGACATTGAAGGGGTGGCAGTGAAAAAGTGTCTTGGTGTAGACTTCCCAATATCCCATCTAACCCTGCCCTCTGACAGTAAGAACCCATTCTCCCTCATCCTTTTGCTCCATGTCCTTGTCCAAAATCATTCTCAGCTCTTTTGTTAGCACTGAAAGGCTGAGGATGAATATTTATCTTTAGGGTGATGCATTTGACACTTCAAGTAAAAAATACACTGATCCATAGCAGAAAGTGAATAGAGCCTGAGGCACTTTGTCTCCCTAAGCACACACCATCCAAAGCCTGTGGCAGCCTCACCTCTTAGTTTTAGATTTAAGATACTTTAAAAGAGGAAAAAGAGGCTGTTAGATCATGAATTGTTTTACTGTGGCTTCTTTGCACTTACCTGAGAAGTCCTTGGATAGTAAATTCTGGTTTATGTTTGTCTGCTGTCTTGTCTGTGAGCACAGGGACTTGTTTTCCCCAGAGACACCTGCTATGGCATTTGCTTCCATGAATTTTGGATTTAGCCTCTCTTGAGAGCAGCTTTTAATTGTAGTCCAACCATGTGAAGAGTGGATGTGGGGCAGCATGAGGTTGGAAGAACCAAAGCACTGATGGTTGTAACTGGGAATTGTATCCTGAGACTGGCACAAGGTTTGGGCTGGGGATTTTTTGGGTCTCCAAGGTCTCTCAAGCTAAATTTTCTTTGTATAGAAAAGAAAGCCACCAAAGCATGACTCTAGAGGAAGAAGCATTTTCCTTAAGGAGGATGTGGCTGCAGGTGATGTTTCTGTTTAAAAGGCAACTTCAGCCAAGAAGAAATTACCACATGGTGATATTCAGGTTCTTGGGGAGTTCACAAATCTTTTTCCTCCTTTCCAGAGGAGTTAAGACTTCACCATATCAAATTCTGAGACAACCCACTGTCTGTTCTCCCTTCAAAAAAACCTTTGTCTCTTTCTGCAGTTGGAATTGTATCTGCAGATAACTCAAGCCTGCCTAACTGCCACCTTGTCAGCCTAGAGAGGCTTTTGCTTTGTTCTTAATTTTTTCTCTTCCAGAATTAATTTTTCATATTTATTCAGTAGGAGTTAGCACTGGTTTTTGTGGAGCCAAGTGACATTTCTTAAATTTGACTGCTCTGAGATCCTTTTGGTTTGTTGTGAGGTACATGCAGGTGGGTGGCTGGAGCTTCAAGGAGAGTCTTTCCATTCTGTGGAAAAGTTAGGAATTCTCAGGGAAATCAAGCCTTATGGACACAGATTGTGCAAGGCAAGTTAAATGAGTCAGGCCATTAAGCAGATGCATTCCTGCTGGCTGTAACTTTTTATAGGAAAAGGCAGATGTGTTATGTTTTCTACCCCTCAGCCAACAGTTTTTTGATGATCTTTTGCTCCTCAAATCAGTGTGGAAATAGCTGTGCTCTGGTGCACCTGCTTGTGGGGCTGGTTTGCAAAGGCACCCTGATTATTTGAGAACAGCAACTGGAAAAAGAAAATTTCACCCTGCTGATTAAAGCAGAAGTAGCTCATGAAGCAGGGTTAATTAGTGGGTGAGAAGTTTTTTGGTTGGTTTTTGTTTTTACAGCTCTTCTGAGCTACCTCTGACATCTATGGGGGTGTTTCTAGGCAGTTTTTCCTGGCTAGGGTTTACTGTAATGTTTTCTAGGTAGAAAAGCTCAAGGAATATGCTGCATTTTGAATGGAGGAAGAGAAGGGAAAGCTTTAACCTGGAAAAAGCAGCATTTGGCATTTGTTTCTGTGGAAGTTTAAGGCTGCCTCTTAGAAACCTACAGTGCATTGCTGGAGTCTGACAGTCTGAAGTAGCAAGGAAATAATTGTATCCTTGCTGGAGGTGCTATTTTCAGTGCTGCCGCAGCAGATGGGCCCAGTTTACTTTGTTTGGTTACACTCATTTTTCATTTGTGTCTCCAAAGCTGTGCTTTATGGTGGCTGCATCCATCCACTCTCACATCCTCTGGAGACTCAGCTCCCAGGTTAAATTTGGGGCTGCTGTTGAGTTTGCCAAGTTTCTTCTGCCAGTTTAGTGGCACCAAAGTCTTTCCCCAGGATGTAAACACTCCTGTCTCCCTTTCAAGGGAAGCCCAAGCCAGCTACTGTCCTACATCCTTATAAATAATCCAGCTGCAATTTCTAAAAATGCTTTATTAAAGCTAAATCTAAAAGCTTGTGTGTTTGCAATGCATCATCTTCTCTCCTTAGCCCTGAAAATCAGTACAATTGTGTGGCAGAATAAAGCAGCTCATGAGGGGAAGGATGTCCTGATCATCCCTGAGGGGAGGCTGGGTGTAGTTACAGAGCTGTGGAGTTGGAGATTGGTTATTTCCAGGGCTGAGGATTTTAGGAAGAGGTGAATCTTTACTGCAATGCCAGTTTAAAAGAAATTTCCAGGCTATGGCTTAGGTTTCTGCATTGATAGATACTTGGTTGACTCTACATCAATTTGAATCGTGCTCTGAAACAAATGTGGTTCCTCTCCAGCAAAATTAATGTGATCAAATATTGCCCCACTCTCTTACCTGAGGAGAAATTACTTTTGCTGCTAGATTTCATTTTCCCAAAACTGATTTATGTGTCTTGGTAGGCTAATAACTTCAGTAAGGTGTGAAATTCTTTATCTCAAAATTGCTCTTGGTAAAGCTAGAAATTTGAAGGGGAAAAGAGCAGGAGCTGTTGGGTCTGTCTTGGAAATGGGGAAAGGAGTGGGTCCAGATGTTTCATTAGCTGGAATACATCTCCTGGCCCCTTTTCAGGAGTTATTCTTACACAAATTTCATGGAATAATAGAATGGTTTGTGTTGGGAAGGACCTTAAAGCCCATCCAGTGCCACCCCCTGCCATGGGCAGGGACACCTTCCACTGTCCCAGGCTGCTCCAAGCCCTGTCCAGCCTGGCCTTGGACATTTCCAGGGATCCAAGGGCAGCCACAGCTGCTCTGGGAAGGACAAGTCATAACTGATTTTGGTGGAGGCAGGTTGAAGCTATGAGGTTTTCTTTCCCCCTGGTTTATGAATCTCAGTGTTAATGGTGAAACTTCTCTCCTGATTGCTTCACCCTTTCCCTTGCATATTGATTTTTCCTTTCCATTGGATTTCTTGTGCTTTTTTTCTCCCATTTTAATTTTTCCTTCCCCTCTTTCCTATCCTTTTGAGAAGATGGAGACAGGAAAGCTGAGTTACTCTCACACCCTTTTGCTGTTGGCTCTGGCTTCAGTGAGCAGAGCTGAGGGATAATTGACAGTCAGGGGCTGAGATGGGAACAGGTGAGGAATTTTCCAACAGCATCTGTTGGGTCAGGATGTCTTGATGTGCTCTGGCAACGTCAAACTTGGCTTTTAAATAAACACACAGCTTTAGAAAGCTCTTTGAGTTCTTGGTGACTCCATCTCAGCCAGTCTCTGCAGGAGTTTTTATGCTTAAATAGTGCCTCCTAAATACAAGTTTTTTTTTCAGAAGTTCTTCCTGCATAGCAGTATATTTAAATTTACAGTTGATATTCTGCACTAATTCATGGGCTGACCATGTCCCAGTAAAATCGTTCAAATAAGTGCCTGTGACCCCTTCTCTGATGAAAAATTAAACACCCACTGGTTTATTGAATTTCTCTTCTCCCTTTCACATGCTTGTGCTGCCAAGGCCGGTTTTGACATCAAAATTCTGCTCCAAGTGTTTTATCTGCTTTGGATCCCCAAAAGGCCAAAAAAAGTTCAGTTCTGGGAGGGTACCCAAGTATGGGAAGTCCCTTTTCCCCAGGCTGAGCTGCTTAGTGCTTTCAGCCTTGGAATTAGGAGCTAATTAGGGGGCTGGAGAAACGGGAGCAAGTCTTTTTTGTTCTCTCCTTTTGGTATCTGAAAAAGGATACAGGAGGTGGGATTTTCCATTTCTTACCTGCACTGAAAAATCTAAGGCTTTGGAAAGGCTGGGGCAGATGTGGACAGCTTGTCTCAGTTTTCTTGGAGAGCAGATTAGCAGACAAAGGGTCATTGTTTGGGGAAATTAAAAACCCACATCAAGCCAGAACTGATGTAACTGTTGAAATAATGTTGCATTTCTTCTTTTCTTGTGACCTGTGTGGTCTCAGTTTGTTTTGTCCTGGTTGGAAGAGGTGTTTTCCTGTTTTCCTAGTGGGTTTGAGTCTCTCCTTTGACTCTTCTGCATAAAAGAAAAGGACCTATGAATTGTGGCATAAATAAAAGTAGATTGGTCATTCTGTTCATTTGTCCAAGGATATTGATTCAACCTTTGAAAGTAACTGTAGAGCTGTTCTGAGCAAAAATTTAAGGTAAGGTTGGCTTATCTCTTGGAAACATAAATACAGTCTACAGATTCCTTATAGCTGTAGTGCTAGAACATCATGATAACTCCAAAATAATGAAAATAAGCAAGCATAAAATTTAAGTGCTTGTTGGGTTTTTTTTCCCTCTGGGCTGCTTTGTTGTATCCTATAAAAATAATCTTTTATTATAGGAAATAATTCAGGAATTTGGGTCGTTTCTTATTGTAGGCTGTAATCACATCAGTTGATGAGACTTTTATACTTGATCTCAGTTTTATTCCTTGCCCTACTGCAAGCTGTGGTACTGAGCTTTTTGTTGCTGCACAGGGCAAGATGCTTATTTTTAATCATTCTAAAAGTGAGCATCAGCTTTCTCAAGTGCTCTTGACTTCAGTGCCTGGAGATTTTAACCAAATATACCAAATGTCATGGCACTTTTGATTTAAAAAAAAAAAAAAAAGAAAATTATGGGAGATTGTGGAAATTGCAGATGGGAAATTCATGTTCCAAAGGGATTTTTTTAAATTGCTCTGAGATAAGGATGCTCTTTATTTTGAAGCTGTTGTGAGAACTGGCTGCTTTCAGCTCTCTCAGGCAGTTGCTAGCAAGTGAACACTCTGGGTAAACATCCCAGCAGAACCAAGGATGGAGATTGCTTGGACAAAGCAGATAATTTAGTGTTTCTTAAGGCTCAAGCAGAGTAAACATTTATGCAGCACTAAAGCCAACAATCAGAAATGTTGTGAAAAATCTCTTCAAGCTCCCAAGTAAACGCTGTGGGGTTTAATTTTCATTTTGGTTGATTAAATGATACTGGCAGTACTTCCCTTATCCAATACATGTTAGGAATATAAAGCTGTAATTAGGATGGGGAACCCTAGAAAGGGCAAGGATAGCTTCTTGGGGAAAGTAACACATGCAGATTTTCCTCTGAATATGGAACAGAAATTCAGCCCTGGAGAAGAAATGGGAACATCAGTTTAGCATAGAGTGGAAATAATTTTAAACTTGAGATCAAGTTGTTTTTCATAACCATCTCATTGTTGTTCAGAACTGGAGAGGATTGCAGAATCAGTGCTGTTAGCTGGCTGCATTCCATTAACACTTGAATTTTAAACCTGTTTATTTGAAAAGGAATAAACAAAGCCATAATGCCAATTTTAATAGGAGCACAGATGAATAGCAAATGGATGCTGTTTGGATGGATTCACTGTGAGCACTGAAATTTGTGGTGTTTGCCCATAAGCCAGGGTAAGGATGGATGGGCAGCCTGTGGCTCTTGTGCTCCATCCCACCTCCCTTGTGCCAGGACTGGGCAAAAGTCTTAATCTGATAGGAAAAAGCCCACAGATGAGGGATTTGTTAGTGATTTTTCATTGCTTGATTGTGCTGTGAAGTCTTCAGGTGTTGGAACCCTGGGAACTGGGAGTTTTGAACTTTCTGTGCCTCACAGCACAGACCTCCCAAAAGAACACTGCTTTTGACCTGAAGCCTTAGAGAAGGCTTCCAAAATTGAATTAAATAATAGAACTGAAATCACTGGTGTGTAGTTTGAGTAAAAGTAATGTGTAGTATGACATAGCAGAAAACTTACAATTTGAAGTTTTAGAATATAGTAATAAGTAAAATGAAGGTTTTAGAGCAAAGGTTTCATTCTTTCTTCATCTTCTTCATGGGTATGGGTGGAACTTTTTTAATTAAATAAAAAATGTTGCACTGTGAGTCACAAGCGTTTAGTCATTAAGTCAAAAATAAAAATAGTGTAAGTGTTAGTTCTTAATTAAACAATTAAGCCTTAAAAGATCTTGTAACAAGCGAAGTACAGCACCATTTCACTGTTTTTACTTGTTAACTAAAAGTGCTATAACACTCACTGTAACATAAATAAGAATTAATAAACATCTAAGTCTCCATCTCTCATTCCTTTAATCCCTACCCTAATAACAACAACAACAAAAATTTAAAAGCAATATTCAGGGGCTTCTCCACCACCTATGGCCTTAAAAGATACTGAGCTCCAGCCCTCAAAATTATCTGCTGAATATTTGATGTGTCTTCTCTTCCTCTGTTCCCATCCCAAACTGCACATCTCTCTTTTGTGGAATCCCGACCTGCAGGAAGTGGCACTGATCTGTCCAGCTCTTTGCAGTGGGAGTGGCTAACCCACCACACATGGCAGAGGTGTTTGCACAGACAGCTCCCAGGATCCTCGTTTTTGGAAGTTAATGGTTTAGCAGAAAAACAATACACATGGCTTTATTTTTGTATTCTGTGGTTATTCACTGCATGGGAATATGTGAGTAGAATGGCAAGAACGGGGAATAAAAGGAAAAATTAAGCTGCTGCTCCTCTGCTCTGTGGTTTTTTTTTGGGAATTCCTTTACCATTCTGTTCTCAATTTTAAGGCTGACCTTGTGCTTGATAAAATTGCATTTGCCTCAGAAATGAAACCTTTATTTCACAAGAACACTCAGCAAATTTTCTTTTCAAAGGCAGCATTTACCCTTCGCCTTCAATCCTGTGAGCCACCAAAAAATGCTTTGCCTCCTGCAGCTGGTGTGTGATGAGGTGGTGTTGCTGTGGTTCCTTTTTCTCTTTTGTAATTATGTTTAGATTTGTAGCTCTGCTATTCCATTTGTCTCTGTTCTGTTGCGTGTAATGGAGTATGGATTGTATTTTATAAGTTTTGGCACTTTGAAACTTGTCCTGTACTTACAGTTGAATATAAATGTTTTGCTCCAGGCTAGCTAAACAAAAGGGATTTAAGAACAGTAGGGTTTTCTTAGGAAAATTTAAATGCCTGGGTTGGGTCTTGTTTGATAGGTTTGCTTGTTGTTTGGCTAAATTTGCCTTTTAAAACCCAGCTGTGGCTTTGCTTCTGGCCAAATGCCTCTTACCTGCCATATTCCATGCCTTGGAAATTGAGATGGGCTGCAAATATTTCATGGAGTCATGGAATGGTTTGGGTTGGTAGGAACCCTAAAGATCATCCAGTTCCAACCCCTTGCAGGGCAGCAACACCTTCGCTAAACCAGGTTGCTCCAAGACTCATCCAGCCTGGCCTTGAACATTTGCAGGAAAGTGAGATTCCCTCTTGATGAGGATTTTGGGGAAAGGCTGAGGAATTGGAGTAATGCTGATAAGCAGTTGGGTGTGTCAGCCAGGTATGTGCCAACAGCTAACACTGTGTCCTGGTTTGAAGGACAGGTGTCTGCCAATAAAGGCAGAAGCTTCTCTTTGAAATGAAGAATGTAAACCCTCTCCTCCAAATCATTATTATAATTTTGAAATTAAGGGGCTCTCAGGCAAAGATATGGGAATTAGAAATAACAGTTCTTTACTAGGAAAATTAAAATAGAAATGCAGTATTACAAAGAACAATCCCAAAACACTGACAGAGTCAGAATCCAACCTGACACCCATCAGTCAGTCAGGGTGTTGGCACAGTCCCATTAAATGGTGGCTGCATCCTCCTGCAGTGGCAGATGTGGTTCAGCTGGAGCAGTGCTCCTGTAGAAGGTGCAGTTTTCCTCTGAAGGTCCAAGGATGATGTGGAAAGGTCTGGTGTTCCTCTGGAATCCAATGGAAAGATGGATAACTTGCTCTTCAAAATCTCAGTTTTTATCTAGGTGGGAAAGGCTTGGCTCCTCCCCTGGCTGGAGCATCTCCCAATGGGATGATGTAATTTTATCAGTCATGCAGTGGGACTGAATGTCCCAGCAGCAGATGAAATCTTCCTGGAGGGAGGATGGGTTGTGGAAAAGATAAAGATGATTGCCCCAGCTGGTTTAAAGCTGGCCCATTAGCAGATAATGTGTGCCACGGAGATAAGGGTCACTGCCCCAGCCAGCTTCAACAGATGGTGATAGAATACACATTTCTGGCCACATCAACCCAACACACACTGAAAGCTATTTAATCTGTTTATTATTCTGTGGAATTTTTCTGGGTTCGGGCCTCAGGCACGTTGTGTTGCTGTTTCCCTGCAGCAGTTCTGGTCCCGCAGGATGTTCCGGCTGCGGTTGCTGCCCGTGGCCGCGGGGCTGGCGGCGGCGGCGCGGCGCTACCACGGCTCAGCCCAGCACCCCGGCGCCCGGCGGAGGCTCCTGCTGGCGGCTTTCCTCGGGACCTCTGCGGCCACAGCGAGCGCCAGGTTCCTTTGGCAGAGGTAACACACCCCTATCTCATTTCTCTTCTGCCCCCAGTGAGTACCTGCGGCGCTCCTGCTTGTCCTGCTGCTGCTGTGTGGATGGAATGGCTGGGGGATTCCCTGCCGGGAGTACTCAGGGATGTGACAGAGCCCGGGGCTCAGGTGTTGTCTCACACGGGCTCTTAGATGTGGTTTCCTGCCTGGCTTCCTCCCTGCCTGGTGGTTTGTGGTGGTGCGAAGAGAGAAACCTTCACTTTCACAGCTTCTGGTTGAAACAGCACATCTGGGCGGGGTTTGCTCCTCTGTTTTCTTGTGTGGTCTGCTGGCTGCTTGTCTGTAAAATGCAGAAGGGGACAGTGTGTCTTTTGGTGGGAAGGTAGCAGCACACAGGGTTTATGTGGATTTTAAGTGTCAGAGCCTTAAAACACCTCATGAGTCAAAGCTCATTTCAGTAACTGGGGGGAAAGAGGATGTTTGGGCTTCCCTGAGGTGTCTCTCACTGAACTCTGGGCCTGTGCAATATCTGAAGTAAAACAGGGACTCCTCTTCCATCCCATGGCACCATGACTGCAATTAGAGTGTAAAAATAAAGTATTTGCTGAAAGCCTGTGTTCTTTTCATTCTAATTCTTGGGTGATTTGTTGCTGGCTTTCTGCTCACCTGTGGCTAGAAGGCTCTAGTTTTAATGCAGTAGGAGAAAGGTGATGGGAATTGTTCTGGCTGTTCCTTAGAGCTGTCAAACCCAACTCTCTGCTAAGAGGAGTTGCTTAGTGGAGGAAGAACACTGTGATCCAGTTTTGTGCTGCATTTTGCTAATGATCTGCACTGATGCAGTCAGTGCCTCTGAGGGCATGGCCAGGATAATGTCCCTTTCCCAGCAGGGAAGCAAGTGAGGTTTTTCCACTTCAGACCTTATCCTCAACATGATCAGAAAGTCAGTAGGACATCATGTCTTGTGTAAAGCTGTCCCAGAGACATGGAGTTAATATCTCCCTTCTGTAGCAGGTTCCTCTGCTTTTAAAACCAGTTAAATTTTCGGGTGCTGGTGTTGCCTTTATCAGGAGGATGGTGCTTGTGCTATGTGGAGTGCTGGGTCAGGGATGGATTTCAGGGAAGGATTTTTGGCTCCTCTAGTACTTTGCTGTTCCATGGAGGCCCTTTGGCACCTTCCTCAGCTGAGAGGGCTGATAGAAATCAGTCAGAGACACAGCTCTCATCAATCTGGAGAGGCTGACTTGCTGTTATTACTTGTTTTGCCTTTCCTTGCTCTGTCTCCTTCATCTTTTATAAATTTATAAAGCACTAAATAGAATTGTACAGACTTTCAAGTATTCCTTTCCTATCTGAGCCATGAAATAAATCCTCAACGTCAGCAACTATAAAATAAAAGTGCACCCAAGCTTACAATATTAATTTAATTACTTGGCATAGAGCTGCTGAATAAAACAAGGAACAAAACTGATATGTTTGATGTAGAAAATTCTTCATACTGATGTCTGTGGAAGTTCCAAATGGACTTTCAAGTGGGCATTTTAGTCTTTTTAAAGAAATAAGGGATGAAGTGTGAATTTCCTTTGTCTTTTTGAAAATTGAAATTAGGGATCAGTAGAGTTTGAGCAGGTGAATACAGAGTGTTAGTAATGACATCCTGAGTTTCTCAGGTAGGTGTGTCCTGAGTTAGTACAGGAAGTAGCAGTAAGTATAATTAATTTAGAGATGAATATGTAGATATTTCTTTACAACTTAGGTATTAAAGATATAACAAGCCAGATCAAGAAGCAGTTGGAAATTTTAAGTTTCTTGGGCTAGATAAGTAGAAGATGATAATGGTGTGAAGACAGGAATTCTCAAGTGGAGACTGTCAGGTGCAGTTTGAACCAGTGTATTTCAGGTGGATTCTGTAGGATGTGCTGTGAGCAGCATTTATGATGCAAAATAGACTTAATTGTGTTTTCCTAAGATGGGAGGTGGGTTGGTGGGATCTTTGTTTGGTCCATTGCAGGTAAGTGTTGGTCTTGTTGCCTTCCCTGCTCTCCAGGAAGTCCTGGCTTTTGGGGAATGTGTCTCTTCTAAATTATTATACAACAGGAGTAGCTCTTGCTGCTTGGTTTTCCTGTGGTGAGGAATACTTGAGCAGTGCAAATAGCTGAGCTTAGAAGACTGATGAAGTTTACACTTTCTCAGCAATAACTTAAACTCTGAGGATTTCCAGCTGGCAAGAGAAGCAATTAAGTATCAGGGCATTGGCATAATGAACTGAATTAATTGAAATTAATCTTGGTGCAGTCATTGGCTACTCTAAATGAGGCACTAATATATGAGAAGTACTAAACCTCAGTTTGTGGCAAGCTTAACGTTTGTAAAAAATATTCTGTTACTGATCCTGGTGTAAAACTTGTACTCTCTAGTTCCTGATGCCCTTTTGGAGTGTTAGGAAATGGCTGCAGATCTGTTCTTCATGTCACAACTCTTCCTGGCTGAAGCTGGGGGCATCTGAGAGCACTTCAATTGGCATTTTGGTGCTGAAGCTTGTTAATCAGTCTAACATTGAGGGAAATAAGGGAGCAAAGATACCTTTGGGAGCCTTTGTAAGCAGAGTCTTACCAGTGCTCTTTCTGATGGGCTGAAAAATACTTCATGATCCATTTCTTATCCTTGTGTGAATAAATTAGTGGTGAGAATAAGGGCAGGACACTTGTGTTGCTCTGGAAATTGCTGCCTTCAGCTCTGGGATCCTCAACAGACATGGACCTTGTTGGAGTGAGTCCAGAGGAGGCCACAGAGCTGCTCCCAGAGCTGGAGCCCCTCTGCTCTGGAGCCAGGCTGGGAGAGCTGGGGGTGTTTATCTCCAGCAGAGCAGGATTGGGGTGGGGAACCTGGAGCCCTTTCCAAGGCCTAAAGGGGCTCCAGAAGAGCTGGAGAGGGACTTGGGACAAGGGTCTGGAGTGACAGGACAAAGGGGAATGGCTTTCCACTGCCAGAAGACAGGATTAGTTTAGATATTGGGAAAGAATTGTTCCCTGTGAGGGTGGTGAGAGGCTGGCACAGGGTGCCCAGAGAAGCTGTGGCTGCCTGGAAGTGTCACAGGCCAGGTTGGACAGGGCTTGGACAATCTGGGATATTGGGAAATGTCCCTACCCATGGAACTGGAAGAGCTTTAAGATTCCTTCCAAATCAAACTGGTTTTGGGATTATATAACTCTATTTAAGAATGCACTGATTTTTTTTTTTTTTTCACCAGTGTCCTGGGGGGCTTTAGAGTAATTTGCTTAGAATACATTTTTAATGGGAGAACTGCTGAAATATCTTATGCCAGCTGAAACAGAGACTTAAAAAAATCTCTCTTGCAGTAAAACAAAGGAAACCACATACATCACAGTCAAGAGGGGAGAAACCTGTTTTATAGCTATAGATATGTCAGGTACAACTTAACCTAATGTATGGGAGAAAAGATGAGAAATTGTAGGTATTATCCATGTAGGTGGATAGGTATTATCCATGTGAGTTTATTTTTAGAGCTCTCATGTGTTTACATGTCAGGGGAATGGAAGGAGCCCATTTTTAAGGTCCCTTCCAACCCAAACCATTTTGTGGTTCTGTACTTTTTTATAATTCTTTGTGAGAGGTGACACACTCAGGAGACTGTCCTTGGGATTGCTGTGCTGAGGTTTTTTTCCTAAGGCTTCAAGACACATTTTGTGTCTGGGAGTGGTGTCTTGAAAGAACCCTGTGTTCTTTCCAGTGTCTTTTGGCTGAATACTGGGGTTTTTCTCCATGGATACTGGGGAAGGAAAGGAGCAGATCCTGGGGGCACAGCCCTATACCCCACTGTGGTGAGCTCTGTTTGGGAATGAAAGCAGCATCTCCTGGATTAAGAAATACCAGATTTATAGCTCACAAGGATATTGGGGTAATGTCAGGACACTGCAGCATGTGTCATTAGGGTGATTGCCTTTGTGAAGTTCTTGCCACACATTCATTGTGCTAATTTATGTCAGTGTTGAGTATGTGAGAGATGAGGAGGGAAGCAAAGTGGCAAAGAGCCCTATGAGTGTGGCAGCACACTGAAAATTTGAGTTGTGGCTCTTCATCCTCTCTGGTGAATTTCTTATTAAAGTTTCAGGTAACTAATTTAGTTGCTGAATATGGTTGAGCTGAGGATGAGACAGAGCTCCTTGCTGAAAGTTCTCCTGATCCCTGGAGGTTGCCTGTTTTTATGAATGTCCAAACTTGCTTTTGCATTACAGCATGAAAGCCCTGGAGTCTTAAGTGGCTTTTAAACCTCACTGGGATGTCTTCAGATGTTTACATACAGGGAGATTGGCAACTCTTAGTCAACGTGTGTCAGGCAGGATTCCTCCCTCCTGCCTCTGGTTTGGTGGCAGCATCTTTGCTGACTCCTGAGTGCCCAACTCATTGTTAGATCTCTTACATTTCCTCCTGAGACTGAACAGCAACTGATAGCTGAGAGCTTTGCTACTGCCTTCAGGATTAGAATAACTGAGCACTGTTATCTCTGGCACAAAGCTTTGTGATTTTTTTCATGCTGTTCTGCTTCTGTCATTCATAGAAGGAAAATAATTTCAGGGAGGGGTTGTGACTCATTGGAAGACCTGCAATTTGGGGTGTTGTGCCAATGTCCAGTGTGAGTCCCAACATTATTCCTGGCTGTATATCCTATGGTTTGCATGTGTTTGGCTCTCTTAAAGAATGATTCCCCAAGAGAGAATTTATCATGCAGGCCTCTGGTAGTTGAGTGTTTCTGGGGAGGATGAGGAATCTAATCTTATACTTGATTGTTGGCTTTCTCCAAGGATTCAAAGGAGATATTGCTAAGTGGGTGGGAAATAGTCTTTGATTCAAATTCCGTTCACTGGAGGGGGGAAAAAAAGTCTGAAGAGATCAGAATGGTTGAAGCATGGCAGTAGGGTTCAGGATCCAGGACAGGCACACTCCATGGGGAAAGGCTGGCAGCTGGTCTTGGCACACAGTGAAGAGAGGTTTTGTATTTTCATTTCCCTTTTGTGCAGAAGCTGCAGCACCAGGAATTCCATTGGAAAGTCAGCCTCATCAAACAGGGGAGGAGAGAGTCTTCACTTGCTGAGGGAAGTCCAGCAGGGTGGATATTTATGGAGTTTTGGGCTTTTTTTTTTCCAGCCATACTCTGACATCTGCACAAGGCTTTTTTTATGTGGACTGAGTATGGAAGTTGCAGTTGTTGGAAGCCAAGGATTTCAGCAGAGGGTGGTAAAATACACAGAGAAGGTGCACGTAGAGAGCTGCTCCTTCAGTGGTTAGTTCAGTGAGGAGTTTGGCCAGTGGCCTGGAGGTGAGGAATAGCTGTTTAAACCTTGCTTCAGAAGGAGCCTACAGACTCTGCCTTTCTCCTCAGGGCTCATTTTCCTGGATGGTGATGTGACTGTGGAGCAGAGTTAATTACCTGGATAAACCAGAGGGAGGAAAAAGCTGACTGTATTCAAACAGCCTCTCTCTGTATCGCTGGAGCAACTGACTTGACAGCCTGATGGATTGAAGGAATGCGTGGGATGTGCTGAAAATGTTTGATTTTTCAATTTCATCTATCCCTTCCCTGGTCTGCTAGCTGTCAGTCAAGCACTACAGGAGCAAATCTTTCCTGATACAGCTATTCTCCAGCATGTTTCCTATGGAATAGCTTAGTTGTGGAGATAAGCAGTTGATTTCCTGTTGCTTTTCTGTCCCCTTTTCCCAAGAGATTCCCTCAGAGCTACTTAAGATGGGTGTCCTGCCTGCACAAAGGCTTTCCATGTCAGTGCTGCTGGTGTAGCCTCAGCTGGCAGCTGCATTTTCAGCCAAACCCACAGCTCCTCAAGGGTGTGCCAGTGCTGATTAAACTTTCAGGGAAGGCTTCAGGACAGGTGCCAGCATGGACTTCATGTTCCAAGAGAGGTCAGCTGCTGGACTGTTCCAGGGAAATAATTTCCATATCTTAAGATACTTGTGGAGGACCCAGGTTTGGATCCTGTCTCTGAAAGTTTGGTTCAGTGGAGGTCATAAAAGGTGGTGCTTTGCTGTAAGACTCACAAATATATATTGGCAAATTGAGACTCAGGGCCTTTTCAGAACAAAGTGTATAAAACTCCATTTTTATGTAAAAAGGCAGGATTAATACTGCTCTTCAGTGAGCACTTGTGTGTTTTATTACATCAGACCCCTGTAATGGAGCTGTGTTCTGTCCCACTGTGAACTAGAAACCTCTGAACCCCTGTCTGAGCTGATCCCTTCCAACCCAAACCATCCCATAAATAATGAAGTGTCTTCTTCCCACCAGCACTGTGGACGTTTGCAGTTCTTTAGCCCGTTCCCATCTGTCTTGTACTGCGCTGTCAGTGAATTATTGGATGCTGATAAGGAGAGAGTTGTCTTTTATTTTGGTAGCATTTAAATTAATTGATGGAACACCTACCCTCATTTCTCCTTCTTGGAAGCTGATGTGCTGAGATTGCAGCAAGCTCTGGAAGGACAGGGGGTTGGAATGAGAGGATCTTTGAGGCCCCTTCCAACCCAAACCATTCCATGATTCTGTGATTCCTGGGGAGACAGACACAGACTCTCTTCTGTTAATGCTACATACCACATCTGTGTTTTCCAGGAAACTGGTAGGATGAAGTATGTGTAGCCTTTTGTTTAGAGCTTGGGAGACTTCAAAAATCTTGGTTTGTTTTTGTTTTTCTCCCAAGGCAGTCCTTTTAAAATAAACTCACACACGTTCAGAGTTCCAGGCAGTACCAAAATGGCCAAGGAGCAGCACCTGTGTGTAAACTCCATACCCTGTGATTAGTCCAATATAAATCACCAGGAATGCAAAGTAAAGGCAGATTTGCTTAAATTATGGGCAGGCTGGGATGTTTCCCTGAGCTGTTTGAGTCCTTTAGAAAGAGAAATAATTTGTCAAACCGTTGGCTTTGTTGTTTGTGACATGTTAACGGATCCTCAGAGATTATAATTTCACTGATGGTAATGTGGTCTGAGCTCTGTCTGATTCTAAACTGCTTTACAAGTAAAGCATGGGAAAGCCAGAGCATTGTTTGGCTTGGGGATTTGTCCTGCTTTTTATTTAATCATCCCATTGCCAGTTGCAGTTCTGTGAGTTGCTCCTGACTCTGAGTGATTTGAAGTGTTGAGTCTTGGTCTATAGAACAGAGTTGCCTGAAGATCTTTGTATTTGAACAGCAAGGGAAAAAGGGTCCTGTGCTCAGCCAGAGTTTTATTTCAACCCTGAGGACAAACAACTCCAGTTTTGTTGTCACAAATCCTGCAGCACTGAAGTTTAGAAGAGTCATTGGTGGAAGAAGGGGATAAAACAGCCTGTCAGCTGCTGGAGATAGAAAATAAATCAGCTGAGCTGAAACAAAAAGGTTGTTCATCCTGAATCCTGCAGTGCTGATGGGAAAACACATTTCTGTCACTTAATCTATCTTTTTGGGGAAGCAGAGGTGAATTTAGTGCTAGAGGAGGTATGATATGCCCTTCTCCCAGTGTTCCTTGCATGTCTAGTTCTTGGGAGAAGCTGTGTGATTTCACTGAGTGATTTGGACTGGGATAACTTACTGTGACCATTAGTCTGGGTTTTGGTGTGGGGTGGAAATTAGATCACAACAGGGGAAAAAGCACACTGAACTCCAAGGGGACTGGTCACTTCTTTACTTTTACTTTGCAGCCCTCCCCACTGAATTGCAGCCAGCGTGGCACTCGGGTGGAGCCCGGCAGGATGATTTTGTGGCACCCCTCAGTCACTTCCTAAACGGGTCTTTTCTTTTCCCTGGAGCAGGGCTTATGCAGAAGACTCTGTCAGACACGGCCCCAGGACAGAGCCGGGGGAGAAGGTGAAGCACGAGGAGGAGGAGGAGGAGAGCAGCGGCAGGAGGGCGGTGGCCTCGGGCGATGACGAGGCGCCGCCGGAAGGGAAGAAGAAGAAACGTTCCGGGTTCAGGGACCGCAAGGTACCAAACTTGGGCATCTTGAAAGACAAAAAAATTGCTCTGTACCTGTTTTTACTTTCTAAGGGACCTTACTGTTTTGGGAACCTACTTTGTCTGCATGTTACCATGAGTTTCTGTAGGTTGAGACTTCCAAACTTTCCAAACTTGTGTGTTCCTCTGAAATGGAGACCTCTTTTCCCACCTCCACTTGCCATGTCCAAGATAGTCAAGGCTCCTGCATTGATGGTTGCTAGGATGGTGTGTGCAAAGCAGGGAATTGGTGCCAAAGCTTCTAAAGCACCTGGGATACTCAGCATGTGTGTCTAGGAGTCCATCCTTTTGCCTGTGAATATACACAGTGCATGCTGGAAGAAGTAGAGGATGAATGTGGAAGGGAGGGTTATAGGAAAGGTGTACTTCAGTTCTTCATTTAATTATTCTGTGCAAATGTACTTGTTGAATTACAGCCTCAGTCCCCCTTCTTGGTTAGTTCTGGCTCTCTCTTGATGCTTCTGGCTATTTCATTTTCACATCAGACACATTTTCAAGAGGAGGAATACTTGAGTAATAAACTCTATTATTGGCTTGTGACCTGCCTTCACTCTTGGGCTGTTCCAGGAGCTTTGGGCTCCTCAGAATTGACAACTGGTTTGGTACTATCTGAAACCACTGTTATTAAAGGATGTGTAATTTGATCTGACAGAATCCTGTAACTGGGAGCTGGCAGACAGCTGTATTTTATTTTTTAAGCCTGTCTGGATGTCAGTTTTATAGGCCTGTGTTGGATGATGTAATACCTTTGCAGCACCAAAGAGGAGAAAGGAATAGTGAAAAGCATCTACTCCCATTTTGTTATGACTTGCTTCTGATATTTATTTTTAAGCCTGTATTCTGGAGGTTGCATCTCATTAGCTGTTAAATTGTGGGTAGTCACATATAGTGGCTTAACAGCTTCTCATGAAAAATTAAGAGCTGTTTCCTTTGAAGCTGCTGAATCATTTCGGTTCCTGGTCAGAAAAGATTACACAACTTGAGGTTTCGAGTGCCCCGTGGTATTTGGGGCTCCAGACTCTCTCCTGTTGTGACATGCTGGTGGCAGCTCGGTGAAGTTACATAGTAAAATGCTCTGCTGAGATACTCAGAACCATCCAGGAATGTGGGTTCTTGGAAGCTGCTGATTTTCATGGCACTTGGGTGTCAGGTGCTCTCTCTGAGCTTCAGCTCTTGCCAGTGCCACTCAAGAAAAGCAGGTTATTGGTTTTTTCCAATGTCAGCAGATGGAGGCAGGCTGCTGAGAGCAAACCACAGTCCACAATCCACACTCTTACTTTTGAATACAGTGAGTGTAAAGATTCACTTTTGTCTGATGTGGCTACTGGCTGAGGAAGCCAGAGGAAGGTTTTTTTTTACAGGCAAGGACTGTTGTTCTAGTTTAACATCAGAGATGTGCCTGTGTTGACCAGCTCTTTCCTTCCCAAACTAGGCAGGGAGGAATATGGCCATGATTTCCAAATAAGCCACAAGCCAGGTGTGCCCAAAAGATGGGAACAGTGTGTGGCCTGCATCCCTTCTCATCCCAGTCTGCCTTCCTCTGGCAGGAACTCAGGAGCAGCAGTTTCCTTGGGGACAGCCCCATCGTCTTTGTGCCAACACAAGCCTTTTCTCTGCAGCCTCGAGACAGAATGTACCTTGTGTGGCCTGAATGCCAATGTTGCAAGAGCTCCTCTAAAGGCAGGATGTGCCAGGTACTGTCCCAGGTGCCTGCTCCGTGTTTGAGCAGCTCTCCTGTGGGCTCAGTGTTTGATCAGCAGCTGCTGCAGTGAGTCACCTTGGGAGCTGGCTTTGAATGTGGCCAGCTCAGATGACAGGGGAAGGTGTGCCCCTGCTCCCGACTCAAAATCAGGGCTGCTCCCCTGATTGTGTAGCACCTCAGGGATTCCTGACTCTTCTAGTGTTTAAGAAAACCCCAACAAACCACCACCCACAGTAAAAACTCTTCCCAGCTCTTCCTGTAATTAATTGAAAATAGCGTGGGATTTTTCCTTGCAAAAAAAATTAAGCCTAATTGGAAGTGTTTAACACTTGTTTGTTATCCTAATGTTGCTTTTAATGAAGGTGATGATTAGTGGTGAAGCAATAAATTAAATTTGACGTTGCTGTTTTAAATAGTGATCCAGTGAGAGGGGGAAGCTGAAGCACAAACCACTCTCAGGTGTTGGGACTGTGTGTGGATGGTTCCCAAATGTTGTCTGTGCAGTGTGGAGGCCCTGGATATGTAGGGCAGAGAAGGAAAAAAATGACTTGAGTGCTTCAATATAGTTTGAAGGCTAATGAGCTGTCATACAGGATGGGGGCAGGCTGATGTGTTAATTAACTTGCTGAAAGTGTTTGCATGCAGCAGTAGGGCTGACTTATCAAGATGTACTGGCAGTGTTTGGGTCCTGCAGGTATCTTGCCTTGGGATGTGCCTCGTGCTGAGCCTTCATTTGGGTGTGTGTCACAGGAGGAAGCATAAAGAAAATGAGTCCTAATTAATTTGCCCTGTTAAGATGTGTGCTGTTGCATAGTCAGGGAAGCCCTGGTGGTGCTTTGTGCCTTGAGATGTTAATTCAGAGCTCTATTTTCATGTCAGCATAGGATTTAGATTTTTTTTTTTTTCTTTTAACCTGAGGCTTAGCATAAACATTGACAGTCTCAATAGCACCTTTACTCTGGTAGAGCAACAGGGATTACTTACTTGTCTTTCTCCTTCAGTACATGCTCTGCAAATAAATGCAAAAAAGGGATTTTTCCCTTTGGGTCGTATCATCTTTCTGGAGGTGCCTGATTACGTGAGGCTGCATTTCTGGGGGCAGGATGAGAATTTTGAGGGGTCTTCCTTGCATTGAGGACTAGTTTGTATTAGGGAAAGGTGAGAAGTCAGGAGAGGAGACACTTGCCTGGCAAGATTTTCAGTGCAGATTTTTTTGAGGCAGTGCAAAAACCCCTCACAAAGGATTGTCTGCACCCAAATCTTAACTCCACATTTCTTTTGGGGATCAGGCCACTCCTGTTACCACCCACTTGATGTTCAGCACCATGAATAAGTGAGGCTTCCCCCATTTGCAGCATCTCTGACTGCTCCCTTCTTGACCTGGCTTCGTGTTGCACCCAGCCTTGCAGTCAGAGGGATGGGCTGCAGCATTTGTCAGTTTTTGCCAGCTGATTAGCTCATTACCAAGAATGATGTAATTGTGAGTTCAGCTGCAGGCAAAAGGGAAGAAGTGTGGCTGCATTTGCTACCTTCTTGTAGGGAAGCTTGTGCAAAAGTGAGATTTCAGTTGTGATGAAAGCAGCCTGTGAGATGCTAGAAAGCCAGTTAGATTCTACATTTTTGATCTAGATTGTGCATTTCTGTGCTGTAAGCTGAGACAGAGATGTGGTTTTGAGACCATGTTTTTAGTAAGCTGTTGTTGCTGTAGAAGTAATACTCTACATGTTCTAAACATGGGGAGAAAAACACCTGAAAGCAGCAAGCCTGGCAGCAGCATCTTAGCAGGGGCTTAAAATGGATGCAGAGGGAAGAGCCATGGTGGGTATGAAGTCAAGAAACATGGTTTTACTGGCAGAAATGTCAGGGCTCCTGTCTCTGGTGCAGCAGTGGGGTTGTTGAGTTGTGCCCAGCTGGGTAGAGGGAAAGCATTTGATAATGCCTTGCAAGAAATTTTTCCACAGGCTTGGAAAATTTGGTTGATGAGTTTTTTTTTAGCTAGAAAACAGGCAGTGGTGAAAGGTTGCCATGGATGGAGTGAGCTGGGTGTGGTCTGTGGTGTCTGCTCTTGGCTCCAGTCTGGGGTTTCATACTGTCCTTGGGTTTATTTGTCTTCCTTGAAGGTGAAAATCCTGAGCTGTTTCTGGCTGATTAAGCTGGGTGGGGTGTTATAGTCAGGCAGGAGTGAGATAAGGGCCTGCACCCACAAATGAAAGATCACTTCAGCATAAGGAGCTGCCTCCTACCAGGTGGGAGCAGTAGACAGAGCTGGCAAGAGGTGGAAAAGTGGGTGTCATCTTTTCCTAGGACTTGGAGCTTGGCAATAAAGCAATTGTGCTCATTCCAGTGCCCTTAGCTGCAGAGAACCCTGTGCAATAAAAGTGGGATTAGGTTTGTTGATTAGAAGTGCAAAGGGCCTAGGAGCAAAAATTTTCTCCTGCATGAAGGAGAGAACTGCCTGTAATGGTTGATGCAAGGACATGTGAATTCTGGAAAAGCTGTGATGATGCTTTAGGTGTTGTCATTCCTGGTAATGTCATCTGTGGTTGCATTGCTGGAGATCTGAGCTGGGGCAAATAAAGAGGAGAGAGGCTTTGCTTTGCCAAAGCCTGGCTTGGGGGATTCAAAACATTTGGCTTTTTTTTTTTTTTTTTTTAAATCCTAGAAATAAGAAAAGCTAGAGAGGGTGTTTTCTGTCTGATAAACATCAGGCTGAGGAAGTTGTTCAGGAATTTAAGGACAAGGCTGAGCCAGGACCAAAGCCAGGAATGATCTACAGCTGCCTTGGCAGTACCCTTGATCTTGCCTGTTCTCTTGCAGCACATCATTGGGATTTTTTTCCTCCTGTGGCTCTTGGCCAGCTGCAGGTTTCAAATACATTATGGACTGTTAAACACAGCATATAATGCAGGAATGAAAAGCTGAAGTAAGGAGGAAAGTTTTCTGTGCTAATACATTATGAAGTGTAGGTGTCTGTGCTTTTTTCCACCCTTGTGGCCTTGTATTGGGATTTTGTTTAGAAAATCTGTCTGTTGTCTTTGATTAATTCCAGCTGTTTGGGGGAAACTGATTCTAGGTTAAAAAAAAAATCACTGCTGGCAGAGTTAGGAAGAAGCAGATTGGTGGGGAGGACTGAGTTTCTGGGGAATTCTGCCAATGTGATAGAAAAGAGGAAAAAATGAGCTTGGGTGACTGAGCAACCAGCTGCGGCTCCAAGTGATTTTTTTTCCAAGACTCTGCTTGAAAGTAAAGGTTTCTCCCAGCCTTCCAAGCCTTTTTTCTTTTCCTTCACATATTCATCACAAATCAAATCCTTCAATGCTGTGGTTAAAATGTTGGGCTGCTTTAGATTCACAAATGGGCTGCCAGTGTCTTTTCTTATGGTTGTGTTTTTAAAGCACCTTCGGGTATTTTGTGAATTTGTTTTTCCTCTGCCACCATGAAGAGTCTAAATTTATTCATAATAAACATTTTTAGCATTTGTTCTTAATCCTGGGACATCAGCAGCTGATACATCCAATTTTCCTAGGTGTTCAAAGGGTTTTTGAAGGGAATAATGCCAAAAGAGTGGAGAGTTGTGTTGCTGCACACAGCTTGTCCTGTGGCAAATCTCTTTGAGGATTAAGAGTCAGTGTGGGGCAGGAACAGGGTACATCTAATGCTGGCTACATTTCATTTCCAGGTGATGGAATATGAGAACAGGATCAGAGCCTACTCCACACCAGACAAAATCTTCAGGTACTTTGCCACGCTGAAGGTGATCAACGAGCACGGCGAGTCCGAGGTGTTCATGACCCCACAGGATTTTGTGAGATCCATCACTCCCAACGAGAAACAGCCAGAGAGTGAGTGGGGTGTGGGGGGTGATCAGGGGAGCTGATACTCCCCAGTCTCTGCTCACCTGGCCTGTGAACTTCCCAGCTGATTGCCAGGGCTGAAACCTGTGATGTTGATTGGTGCTGGGTCCGAGACAAAGACACCAGCACTCTGTATCCATGTGACAAAAGTGTTTTATTCTGGTGCACTCCTTTTATATAGAGTTTGGAGTTTCCTGGGTAAACACATATGATTGGTTGGGAGTTTGGACTGCTCAGTTCTCTGACCAATAGTTTCTGCAGCTTAGGATGGAACTCACTGGGTGAAATTCTCCTATTACTGATCACCTAGGAGCTGCTTGAATTGAATCTCTTATTTATGGCCGAATTAATTGTGACAGAAACACTTCCTAAACCTACAAAAGGAGGTTGCTTTGGCAAGGAAAACATCAGGAATAAAGGCTGGAGTAGATGATCTTAGAGGTCTTTTCCCACCTAAATGGTTCTAAAGGGGTTGAGGCAGCCCCAGGTGGTGCTGCTGGTCAGGGTAGGGCTCATCTCTGCCATCTTCAAATTCTTTGTGGGTTGCAGAAAATGCATCACTTGTGGTACCTGGGGGAATTTGGCAATCTACAAGTGGGAGAGAGACATCTTGCTCTTGTCTGGGAAGCTGTGTCCTGAATATCTGGTGTTGGTGGGGTAGCAGGAGGCTTTTGTCTGCATTCCATTGGGGTGGGACGTGGGAGATCGTGTTTCTTGGTCTCCCACATTGTATCTCAAAAAATGAAACAGGCTTTTGTCAAATTAAAACAAATTAAAACTTTTTTTTTTCCCTTGTCTCTGCAGACATTAATGAAGAACTTCAGCCCCCAAATATTAACTTTTTGAGTGGAGGGCTTTATGTCCAAATTGTGAAACTGTTTTGATATCTTAGATGACAGCTGCTATATAAATACTGTGTACCCTTGTGCTTAGAAAATAACAATATGAAGTGTGTGCAGGAGGGAAGAAAAAATAATCCTGGCATTAATGTTTAAAGCATGTAGGTGAATTGACATTTAGGTTTCCATCAAACCCTGGAAAGGGCTGTAGTTTCCATGTGAATTAATTGCTGTAGGTTACCATCTTGTCTATCTCAAACTTCTTGAACTACTGCTACTTGGAAAAAGCAGAAGCACCTGTCTGGAAGCTTAACAACTGAAAACATCCTGTGTTCCATTTCAACACATCTGATTTCTCTTTTACTTCTTGCATGTGCTTGGTTCATTTTAGGGTGTGTAGAGCAAATTGGTGGAAGAATGCTCAGCAAACACCTGGCTCAGAGGCAAACAGAGGTGACTACTGGGAAATAATCATTCATCAGTCTTAGCCACTCACTTCCCATTGTATTCCATTGTTATCCTGGCTGTTGAAATGGCCCCATGAAGCCATGGTGCCTGCAAGTGCTGCCAGCCAGTGACACACAGCAGTTTGTAAGGGAAGAAAGTGATGTTAGGTGCTGTTAGCAAGTGGAATGGGATGGAAGCTGAGCTTGGGCTGTCCATCAGCAGGCAGAGCATGGAGACATCTTGGATTTTGCTGAGTTGAAAAATCTGTCTTCAGAACTCTTACTGTTGTAGATTTACTTCTAGGGTGATTGTTCCTTACCAGCTCTGTACATCTTTACAATCACAGTAAATGGGGTTTTTTAATGCATAATGAACAGTAGAAGAATAAAACACTTATTGCTACAATAAAGTCAAACCAGCCATAACCTTGTTCTCAAATGTTTTTAAAGCTAGTAGTAAAAAATAAAAGGAAGATAGGTCTGGTTTTCAGACCAGAAATTGAAAAGGAAGAGTGCTACCTGCTGGCCAGATGAGTTCTGTACTTCACACCCTGCTGGTGGTTTTGACTCATAGGATAATTTAGGTTACAGGTTAGCTGGGAAATGCTGGGGCTGCTTTCTTCCTGAGTCACGACTTGGGTGTGCCCTGCACTGAGGCTGGAGCATCCTGCCTTTCTCCCAGGGTGTTCCCTGGGGTTGTGATGGAGCCTGGTGCATTCCTGGGAAACCTCTTGGAGGTAATCCTTCAGTGTGCTCAAGCTGCCAGTCGTAATTCCAGGGAGTAACTTCTTGTAAATGCCTCTGCTGTTTTATGGAGAGAAAACACTGTGGAATAGAAGTGATCTGGAGTAATGAGGTAGCTGAGTCCCTGTTGTATTTATTTTTAAACTGCTCATCTCTACTGTGAAGGTATCGCGTGCCTGATTCATTTTTATGGATTACGTAGGGGAAAGTTGGATTTATTGTCAATAAAGTGTCAGTTTAATTCTAGCCTGCATCTTGCTAGCTTGGGGAAAATGAATGCCAGTTCCTCAGCTCCTGTAGATTGCTTTCTCTGGTTCAGTCAAAATTCCTGCCACAGCATTCCCAAGTAGGCAAGCTGTGCTTAAGGAATGACACGAGCTTGCTGAGCTTGGAATGGTTTGTCAGACAAAGCCAAAGAATGGCATTAAACTTGAAAGCTGCTTTAAAAAAATAATTTCTTTCTGTGCTATCTGGAAAGTTCAAGTGCCAGGGGAGGCGTGGGTGGTGATTTCTGCTCCCTGCAGTCCTGTATTATTTTTTTTCTCCCACGTTCTCTTGTACCTGAGAGGCAAGTGGATGAGAAGGGATGGCTGTTTCCTGCCTGGTGCTTCCTTGCAGCCCCAGTTCCAAATGAGCTGAAACTACTCTGTCTCTGGTGGGAAGTGCAAGGGTTCCCTCCATTTTCCCAAGTTTATCTGCACTGACTGTTTTCCTGAGGAAAGTGAGTATTTTGGAGCATCCTGGACTAAGAAGGAGCTGTGTCATGCTCAGCCAGTATCAGATTTTCTATGGCCTTTGCAATAAGGTCTGAAAAGTAAAAAATTCATCTTGTATCTCATCCTAGCATGCTGTAAGGAAGGCAGGTTCTTCCCAAACCAGTCCTGCTCTTCCATTCCTGTATTAACCGTGCTGGTTATCCCAGACTCATGCCATAGGAAAGATGCATTGTAAGTTTCACCACACAATGAGCAGCAACTCAAATATCTGAACTCTTGGAAGGTTTTTGGTAGGGCTGTTTTTGTTTGAATGCTAGAGACCCCAGGCATGCTGCTGAGGCCCAGGCAGAAGCAGCAGCTGTGGCCCTGCAGGCTCTGGGCATGGGATGGTGACAGAGGAGAGGAGCCATGAAGGACAGAGCTGATTCCTGGTGGCTGCATCAGAGTGCACAGCTTGCTGCTCCTGTTAGAAATGGTTTGTTTTCCATGTCTGAAATGGTTTGTTTTCCATGTCTGAACTGCATGAGAAGCTGAGCACAAGCTGGCCTCTGGGGTGGTACAATGGCTGAGTGATAATTTGTAATTTTGATTAAAGTTCATGAAATATGGATCTGATTTCCTGTAGAACCAGCAGCCAGGAGCTGAGACAAGCACTCATGTTATAAGGAGGGGAGAACTCCCTGGGCTGGTACAGGTCCTTAAAGTTACACAGAGGGGTAAGATGGGATATTTAAGACCTAGAAAGAAGTCAGAGATTAGGGGATTACAATAATTCTGGGAATTAACTCTCTGTTTTTCCCCAGTACTTCTGCTCTGTCTGAAGAGCTCTTCAGAGCAAGGATGCAAGTGAGAGGTAACTCCAGTTGTCTCCTGAACAAGGTGGGGCTCTTTTTCTGTGGAAATACATAATGCCTGGGCAAAAATCATCCAAGAGCCTGTCATGCCTGGTGTGAGACCCCAGGAAAAGAGCCAAGGAGGAGAGAGAGATGCATTTACATGAGTGCTTTTGTGCTGAAAGTCACATAAATGAGGTGGCAGGTTGGTGTGGCTGGCCAGGTGTGTTAGGAATGCATGTCTCACAGGGAGACTCACTGGCTTGTTGGAGAAGAGGAGATAGATGATACCCAAGTCTCTTGATCCTTCCTTCCTGCAACAAAACAGTCCTGGACTTGAACCCAAACCCCAGGCTGTTGTCCCCTGAGAAATCTCATTGTTTGCCTGCAGATTACATTTCAGATTCAGGGGGGAAATACTCTGAATACAACAATCAGAAGCTGGATTAGAGCTCTGGAGGGGAAAGCTTGCTCCAGCATTTTCTCCTGCCATAATGTGGCATATCACAAGCACAGTTAGCAGGCTCTTCAGTCTTCATAATTAGCCCTTTTATTCATCTGCTAGCAAAAAAAGAGTCCACATTATATATTAAGCAGTGGGGGAGGAAGCAGATCGTGAGTGAATGTTACCCAAATAATGTGAAAAATCTGACAAGTATATCAAGACTGGAAGGAATTTAAAAGGTTTTTCCATCAGTGAGAAGCTGATGGTATCCCAGAGGAAATCATGGTGGTTTCTAATTGATCTCAACTCTGTTCTTGGCACAATATAATTGTCCTTCTCCTGGAAGCTTGTTTTTTTAAATGTTTTTTAGAACTGCAGTCTATAACCTACTGCCTATGGACTTATTTTTACAAGATAACATGAAGAGCTTAGTAATTGTCTGCATATTTATCAAGTGTGGTAATTAGCTGCCTTTGAGAAAATCCATGGAAAGTATGTTTTTGTTAATCAATAGGAATATAATAAGCATTTGATTTTAGATTCTGGCTAATGCTGAACAAGAATAAGAACAAGTTATTCTGTGTTTTTTCCTTTACATAATTCATTCTTTCTCCATGAAAACATCCTCCCCAGCCCAAAATGAGAAAAGTAAATGCAGGGAGTATGGTTCTGCTATTGAACACCCTCTGTTTCCCCATTGTGGCAGGCAGTGAGGGTTAAGTAATTTTTGCTTTATATTGAATCATTTTTAGAGTGAAAGTACCATCACATGAATAAAAGTGGCAGCCTATATCCCTGGTATTGGTGAGTAAATGGTGTCAGTCTACTCTGAAATAACATTTCTAGTGGTGCTACGTGCTTAGATACTCTGTGGCAGTGCTGCTGTTTATTTGGGGCTGCTGATGGGTGGCATCAGAATTTGTAGGAGTAATAAACAGTGGTAGTTAAACATTCCAGGGAAGCTGCTTTGAAATCATTGCAGGTCACTGGAATGCTGTTGACAGTGAGTGGCTGGTACAGAGCCCTTGGCTGCAGGAGCAGAAGGGATGTGTAGGGAAAGGAGGGGTGTTGTGCAGGGTCTCAGGTAAATATAAGTGTATTCTGGGGCAGGTCATGGTGCAAACTCTGGGTTTGTTCAACAGAAACAAGTGAAGCTCTGGGTGGTCACTGCAATTCAGACTAGCCATGGTGTGTGTTCCAGGAGAGCTTGAAGTTTCTTCCTGAAATGACTCCTGGATTTCATTCCTGCATCTCTTGAGGAAATCCTTTCAACCACTTCTAGGAGAATGCTTTTTCAACCCCTGCTCTTCAGTGAAAGGTGGAAAAGCTCTTTTTTCCTGGTTCAACATGCCTATTAGCCTGTGCTCCTGCAGCTCAGCAGCAATAGCCCAGCCAGGGGTGTTTGTCTTGGGAGTGTGGCACACAGAGACAGTGTTGTGGTGGCTTTGACAGAGCACTGCCTTTTGAAAAGCAGAGGTGTAATAACTGATATTCTTCCCTTCCCTTGTTCAGCTGTGATTGTCCTCATCCCTCCAGTGTTCCCATTGGCTCACCAGCCTACACAAATGCTGAATTCCTATTGCAGCATCTTGGGTGAAAAGCTTCTTTAAATTACATTTTTAATGTAAATTAAAGCAAGACCCCAGGCATCAGGCAGCAAACCCTCTTTGTTGGTTTCCTTTTGTCAGGTTTAAAGGCTTGTGGAAAAACAGGCAGCTAAGTCCTTAAAAAGGAAAATAAGACTGTACTGGGAAAAGGAAAATGTACAGAGTGAAAGTGTATGTATTGAACATAAATTCCTCTTTTCAGCTTTTGAATTGGCTTTTTAAGATCTATGTAAGGGGAATTTCACAGAGAAATTTAAGTGTTCAGCTTAGTTAATGCAGCAGAAGAGAGGGGATGTTGTGCATGGCTGGGAGGGTGACCATACAAAGCACAGGTGGAAACCAATGTGCTTGTGTGTGCAGTTCAATTGTGGAATCATCTGCGTTGGAAAATATTTAAATATTTTAAATATTTTAATATTTTATTATTCCCATATTTATTGTAATTATTTAGAAATAGATTGTATTTGTAGATACAAAATGACAATTATCAGCTCATCTTTTCTCACTGTTCTCTACACAATCATCCATTCATTTTGCCTCTCTATTGAAACCTGTTTCCTTTCCCAGTGTCCAGTTGCTGGACATACTTTCACTTGCTATTTTTAACCCATGGCCTTTTTTTTTGGCTTTCCATGAGTGCATGTATAATGTCAGGCTGTCAGAGATCTGTCTTTCAGCAGCCTTCCCTGGCATGGGAAGAGGAGGTGTTCCTGAGAAATGACTTTATTATGACACAGGGACATAAGCTCAGCTTAAGTCACCATCCAGATGGATGGGTTGGGGTTAGCTCTGACCACATAAAGTGTCTGTAGTAAAATAATCACATTTATCAGACAAATCCTGCCTCTAAATGCACCAATACTTACTGCATTTATAGCCACAGCTTGGAGGAGAACAAAATTCAGAAGATTAAAGACTGAAAATGTTATGAATATGCAATTTGCATTGTTATCAGGCCCACGAAATATTGAGAAGGTGCTTTCTGGCTGAAATTTTCACAAGTGCAGAAAGCTCTGTGACAATTGCCTTGACCTTTGAAATTGGTGGCAGAGGAGTTCTGGCTGCTTTGGGTCACCAGTGGTATAGGGGGTCACCCTGGAGCAATGAATAATTCCATTTTCTGCACAATACCATGGAACTTTCCAGTAGGCAGGAAGTGTTTCATTATCCTCTTTCAAAAGCAGGTGACACAGCAGGCATGGAGAAGGCTTTATTTTGGTTTTTTCATCTTATTTTCTAATTTAAATTGAAATGAGAATGTGCTAATTACCATAAACAGTGGCAGAAAATGCACGGGACGTTGCTCTCAGGAAGATTTTATTTCTCAGAGCACCAAAAATCAGCCTGCTACTCTCCTGAGTTTTACTGGAAATGCTTGGCTTGAGTTCTGCTTCATCTCTTCTCAGGATCCATCTTCCTGACTTTGGATTGCAATGCTCAGATAATTAATCTTCCTGAATTTTTTTTTTTCATCTTGCTTATATGTGCAGTTACTGGTTAGATGCAGCCTGCTGGGCATTGAGGGTTAGATGAGAATTTTGTACATTAACTCAGCTGAGGCTGGGATATTCTTTTCCCTTCTTCAGCATAAATAAGCATTTTGTGAAGGTATCAGAGACTTTATTGGTATAAACAATCCCCCTCCTATCCAGCTGAAGAACTCCACTTCTTACCAGTACATCTACAACTTATCTCCTTTAATCTATCTGTTTTACACTCAAATATGAACAAGCTTTGGATTTGTTTGGGGATATCCCAGTTAACTTTGGGAGCAGATCTTTGTTTTCCCATTTGTGAGCCATTCAAAAGGTGTTATTAAAACCACCAAGAGTCACAGGTGAAATGTTTGCCTGGTAATAATAATAATAGTAACAATAATAGTAATAGTGCAGGGATCTACTTTGAGGAAGGTGTTTCAGGCTCCTGAGAGGTGCTGCTGGCTGAGCTTTTGCTGGCCCTGCTTTAGAAGGCAAATTCTTCTCTGACTCTGAGTTTGTTGGTGTTTTGTGTTCAAAATACAAAGTACAAAACGTACAAACCATAATAAAATTTTTCTCCTGTCACCTTTTCTACACGTGTTACTCAGACTGTGCTTTTTACTTTTCAATCCTCTCAATCAGGGAACACAAAAAATATTTAATTTTATGCTATAGAAGCTTTCTTTTCTGTAAGTATTTCTTTTCTCTTGCAGACTTGGGCCTGGACCAATTCATAGTGAAACGCTATGATGGGAAGGTGAGCACATTAGCCTATTAAATGTATTTTATTTAATGTTTTTTTTGACCTAGAATCCTTCAGTTATTACCTGTGTGAGGGTGTAAGTTAAATGAAGTGTGTCAGGTGTTCTCTTCTGAGCATTTTGTTTTTCAGTAGCATTGCAGTGCTTTTTCTGTAATGACAGAAAGATTGTTTCTATAAAGGGACCTTATTTTAATCTTTACAGACAAAATTTTACCACTTCCTATATTCTGGTGGGCTGGGAAATCATGGGGTGTAATCACATTTCTTTGCTGCTTCTTTCTGACTGTGTGAGAGCCTCACAAGTTAAACCATTTCAGGGGAAACTCACTGGACCTTTCCCTTCCAGTCCCATCTCCAGAGTCCTAAAGGAAGGAGATGCTCTTGTGGTTTTTACTGTTTCTCAGCCCTGTATTTCCCCCCTATCAAACAGCCTTTCTCTGTTCCGCTTTTGAGCCCCAGGTTCTTCCTGCAGCACAACTGTTCTGGGTGTTTGTGCTGTCCTGAGAGGTGTTGGTAAAATCTTAAGCAAATTCTGATCTAGTTTTGTCTTCCTGTGGAAGTAGAACCATGTAGCATCCCACTCGTTATTATGGATCTCACAGACCTAATTATCCACACTGTAAATCCCACTGGGGTGATAAAGGCAGCTCAGATGGACCCCTTGATGCAGATAACTGCAGGTTAGTTAATTTTCCATAATACCACCAGTGGCACACAATGGTCCTCCAGCTTTTAGCAGCATTTTCACCTGCACCATCTGAAAATAAAACTTTCAAAGTGACATCAGCATCTCACCCCCTATTGCTGCAGGGTGCACCTGGCACAGAGTGTCAGGCATTTCCAGAAAACATCAACATGGGGATAAAAAAGGAATTTAAAGCTTTATGTAAACACAGTGTGGGCTGAACATGTGCAATTCCCTGGTTTGTGTTTAGCAGGGACAGGTAACAACAAGATGATCAAATACCTGGGGTCCCTGTCATGAGCACTGGACGAGTGTGCTGGTTACCCAGGCAGCAGAGCAGGGCTTTGCTGGAGAAGAGGCAACAGGGAGGTGGATTTTGGCAGATAGTTTTGATACATAAAGCTCCAGAGCGTGTCGTGAACACCTGTTTTCCTTTCCTCCCTGCCACAAACGTGATGTCTGCTTTTTGTGATTTAAAAAAACAACCCAAGCAAAGGAAGGACGTATATTCTTTGCAAAATACCCAGTGTTTCTCCCTCTGGTTTCATGACAGTCTGTTTTGCATTCAGTCACTTTCATCATTCTGTCTTGTCAAGCTATCACCCTCATCCCTTAGGCTTTACATAAACAAGATTTGTTTGTAGGGAAGAAGTGCTGAATCCCACACTATTTTTGCTAATCGCTCTTCTGTTCCCAAGCACTCTGCAGCTGATTCCCAGCACACTGGATAAAAGAGCCAAAGGCAAATCCTTTGAACTCAACTTTCTGTTCCTTTGCCCCTCAACACCAAGGGCTCTGACCTGTAGTAGACTGAAATAGCTTTTAATCTAACTTACAGATGTTGCTGCTGCACTTGGATGCTGTGATTTGATTGCCTGAAAGTGAGGCAGCAAATTTAGGGGACTGAATGGGCTTTGCTTTATTATTATCTTCTCCTGGGACCTGATTTTTCCACAGCCTAATAACACCCTGGAAGTACTCTGAAAATGAAGAAATGAGGTTCTTGTTTGCTTGGCTGTCTGGTTAAAGACACCTTGGGGCTGGCTACATCTGGCTGTGCCTATTAGGGCAGTGGTAATGTCCAGGTGAGAGGATAATTTGAGGAGAGGATAAAATGAGCTGGCCTTGGCTCTCCCTTGGTAATGAGGGGAGCTGACAGTAGATTGATCTGACAGCAACTTGTTCTCATTTTGTTGCTTGCTTTGGGCTCCAGTTTAAAAAAGTAACACTGCTTTTACTCAGCCAAGCACAACTGAGCTGCTGCAGAGCTGACCTCGAACATTCTGAGTTTCACTGTGCATAGTGATAGAACCCTTTTGCATCTCTTCCTCCATGCCTGATTCCAGCCACACATTCCTCTTGGATTATCAAAGCAGCCTCTACCTGGAAGGGATTTGCCTCTGTGTTCTGAAGGAGCTGCTGAGCTCTGGCAGAAGGGTGAGAGGGTCATCACTGTTCCCCTAAGCATCCTCATGGATGTCATAAAACAAGCTGTGCTTCTCCAAAGCACTGAAAATCCATAGGCCAGATCCTTTCTGAGGAGTGGGAAAGAGGATTTCAGTTCCAAGCAAAGATAGCATGCAGGCAGTAGTTTAGAAGGAGATTCAGTTAAAAGGTCTGTGCAGTTAGTTGCCTTTTAATTGCATTTTAATTGTAGCATCTGTGTGAATTTCGAGCACGTGTGTTTGAGATCTAGATGCTTCAGCATTAGTGAGATGATGTATGTGCTGCTTCTTTCACAGAACCCCATTTTATTCAGGTAAAACTGCTATCAGAACAATGAATTGGCCATTGTGGGGTGATAAGGACTGATCTTGCCAGAGGATTTTGGGGAGTGATGTGCCTCTGTATTGTGCTGTTGTTGAATTTCCAAGTCAGCTTGCTGTGCAAGTGACTGAATGCCAGGGTGAGAAGATAATATCCATGTTTTTCCCCTCTTCCTGCCCCTCCTTCTTCCTGCTGATAATTTATAGAGTTACTGGAGAGGGAGGTGGATGTTACTGCCTTATTAATGGCAACAATGCTCCTGTAATTTGAGCCTAAATGCTTTTTCTTCACTCATGTAAGACCAAAAACCCTGGAGACCCTCAGCCAGCACAAACCTTGGATCAGATGTGTGTGCCAGCACGGGCTCATGTGTACAGGGAGGCAACCTGTGGCTCCATTTTTGTCTAGGAGTGGTGGTTTCTTCCCTAGGGAAGCAAGCTCAGCAAAGTAGGGGAGAAGAGCCATTGATTACTATTCATTCAGAGTGGAAGAAGGGTATTAATCAGCTTGCAGGCATTTCATATGGAGCCTGAGCAAAAGGCTGATGTGAGAACAGACACAGTCTCAGGGTGCTGTGGTGTGCAGGTGCCCAGACCATGACTGTCTGTCTGCTGTGCTTCCACTGTCTCTTCCCTCTTGCATTTGGCAGTGGGAAAGCAAATGCATTTTTAACCCATCTGTAGGAGAAATAACTCATGTTTTCATTATGAATATGCTCTCACTAAGTAGTAGAGATTTCTTAGCACTTCTAACCTGGCATAAACTTCATTAATATTACGTAAGTTGTCGTGCAGATTTTGTTTAAAATTTTCTTTTTTCGTGCTCTGTTTATTGATGGGACATTTTTGGCTTATGCATTCATGATTGACAAGCTTCATCTCTCAAAGAAACAATGCTGTAAATGTTATTGCTCTGAATTGTGAGCTGCATATCCACCCTGTCACCACCCTGGTGAGCCAGCACAGGAGCTCCCAGGTGTCCCCCAGCTGAGCTTCCAGTAGTGCATCCTGGTGGAAAGGTGAAGGTGAGCTGGAGTGCTTTTAAGAAACACTTAGGCTCTGTGTTTCTTAAATAGGCTCTGGCCTATTTAGGAAATAAAAGCCCCACTCTAGATGGCTTATTAGTTTAATTAGGATACACTTGACTTGCTCTTTTTCCTCCTGTGGGGAGAATTCCTTGCTACTGCTTGATAATAGCAAGAGCCTTTGAGCTACCAGCAACAGCTTCCCCTCCTGCAGTAAGTAATTAGAGAGGCTTTCAGTGCCCTCTAATTAAATTTATGACTGAAGTATTTCCTGCCAGCATTTATGTTTACTTCTCTAGATGTTTGGGGATGCCATAAAGTAATGCCAAGCAAGGTGAAGGACAAGGTAAATACTTCAAGTGGTGCCTCTAAGGGCTGGTAAAACATCTCTGGAATTCACTTCCACTGGATAATGCAGGGTCATATCATGGACCAATGCAGTGAGTATCTTCAGCTGCCCTGACCTGAAGGTGTGTGTCCATTAAAGAACACTTGCTAGAGGTCAGCTCAGGAGGCAGATTTCTTTCCAGATGATTTAAAGAGTATCTCAGGAGCAGAGGAGCTTGAAAAAAGTACTCAGAGAGAGTCCCTAAGGGGAAAGCCTGGAAGTAGGTGGACCATCCTTTTCTGGTGGATTGAAGGATCTTGCTCACAGGTTTGAAAAAGTGGGAAGGAATTGATTTATTAGCTGGAATTTCTGGGATCCTTTGCTCTGTGGATGGGCTCTGCCTGGAGCATGATGCTCCCACCAGAGTGTGTTGAGCTGCCATAGACCCAAACTTGCAGCAAGTGAGACAAGCCTAAAGTCCTGCTGTCATTCAGGAGCCAGACACAGGTCAGAGCTCTGAGCTCCCTGGAGGTTTAAGTGCCTCTGAAACCTTCATTCCAAAGGATGCAACTCTAAATGCTGCCAGTGTCACAGTTCAGTAAAGAGCAGCATAAAGTGCAGGTGCACTTGGAGGACACTTGGTGTGTTCTCCAGGTTAAATGTAATAAAAACAGATGAGGAGTTCTGTAAATGCAGCTGTGTGAGGTCTTGCCAGCATCTGTTGTGACAGAGTTTGAAATGAATGTGTCCCCAGCTGGAGTTGGTGAGGCTGGGTTGTGGTTTGCTTGGAGACACCTTGAAGTGTTTAGCCATTCTGGTCCATGATCCATGGCAAATGTCTGTGTCCAACTTCAGATTTCCTCCTTTTAAATTCCTACACCCTCTCATCTCAGCACAGGTAGTATTTGCATAATAACCAGGAGGCAACTTCTTACATGGATAATAACCTTACACTGATCTGTAGGAACAGTTCTCTGCCATCCCTAAAAGTGTTGTAAGGAAGTGGTGAGGCAAAATCCTTGCCTGTGGCTTTGTGGAAGCAAGCAGAGATACAGTTTATTGCAGGTAACCAGCAAAGCTGAGCTGGGAAGGTATTTATCTTCTTGGATTTCTTTGCTGACACCCTTCCACATTGGTTGGTTTCTTAGTTTGTTGGCTTCCCCCTCCCAGCCAAATTGACCCTCCTGTCTGCTTCAGTTAGTTCTGATGTTTCCCTGTTTGCTGGAACCTGTGTGGATGCTGAACTGTGCAAATTCTTTTCTTGGTTTGTTTTTAATAAAACTGGATTTCATCAAAGAAAATTCTTTATTTCTTCTAACACAGTACACAAACACATCCCTCTGGGCACCTGGGCTGCTTTAGGTACAGAACAAGTGTCTTCCTTTCCTACCCCCTCCACCAAACCTCTGTGGTCTATTTTGGCTTTGACAAAACTCTGCTTGCTGTTAGCTTTTTGTATCCCTAATTCTGCTGCTTGTTTCCACAGGGCTCCTACTAAAATTCCCTGGTTGTTTTTTGTCCTCTTTTGTTCTGGTTTCCAGGTACCCAGCGGGTATTTCTTCCAGTTGCTAATATCTCTGATACTTGTCTTTATTCTAATTCTGGTTTGTGGGTTTTTTTGGTGTAACCAAGCATTCCCTCATTTTCTTCCCTTTTCTAACCTTCTCCCTTCCCAGGATTTCTGGCAGGTACAAAGCAGACAGCATGTGCTTTGATTAGTTTGTGCTTCAGGCCTCATAATGTGCACTTTCCATGTGAAAGGGACAGTGTACACTCACCTCTTCTCCCTTTCCTCTGATAAATACTCCTGAGTGCTCTCCTTGATCCTCAGCCTGAAGGATTTATTTCAGAACCTGAGTTTGGCTTGTGGAGGGAACAGTCCTCAGGGTAACCATTAATACCTGGCTCTATTAACAGGAGCTGCTTTGAGCAAAGCTCAGATGTGCATCTCCCTGCCCTCCTGGTTTCACAGTGTCCTCTGAGGCTTCTGGCTTATCTTGCAGCTCAATGAGACTGTGATAGAGTTGGATCTGCTGGAAAATAGTGTTTTTTCCCTTGAGGCCACAAAGTTAGTTTGATTCCCTGGCCTAATGCTTTTGGGAAATGTCATCTATTTGAAGGTGTGTGGGTTTAGGGAAGGTTTCATTTGCAAACTCGAGTTTTTCAAGTTATAGGATTATGTAGAGTGAACTGTATTAAAGAATATATTAGGAAGAAGCTATTTAGTTGTTGTAGTTCTTAAAAAAGAACTAGAAACCAAAGAGGAGTTCATTCAATATTAGTAAGTAAAGAGGAAAATATCTCTAAGCACTTTGAGTTTGCCCTGTAGCTTTGTGACCTTAATGAAATCCACAGGGAAAGTTGAGGAAAAATAAACAACTTGGTAATAAGCCCTCAGTGGGTGTATGCAGTCTTTTAATGAAAAATGGATTCTGGGGTATTTCTGGCTTTAATTTCTTTGATAGTTTTCCTCATGTTAGCTTAATGCTTAATACTTGAGGGGCACAAAATGAAGCTGTGAGAGCTCTGTCCTTAGGTGACATGGTGTTAGTGGGGAGAAGGAGTATGGATGGAGAGTGTGGCAGGGAATGTTTTAGGATGTGCTTGAACTCACTTGACTACAAAAGGAAGTAAAATCTAGATGGGAGAAGCAAGTGAAGAAAAAAAAAAGACTGAGAGAGGGAAGGAGAATTGGAGAATTGGCAAGATGTTGGTGGGTGAGCACCAAGTGTAGAGCCCCAACTTCATCATCTAATAATCACTTTTTATAGAGAATTATTATTTCCTCCTCATGCCCTTTCACAGTGGGATTTCTGCCTGAGAGGAGGAGCAGAATTCATGAACAATGAGTTCATCTTGGTGATGCAGGCTGAGATGAGGGAGAGCAGCATCCCAATTTCCATCAGAGACCTAAACAGCCATTTAAATTCAAAGGTGGCAAAGCTCAACTCATTTTAGAAGCTTGATGTGGGCCACCAAGGACCCTAATCAATCCTGCCCATTAAATTTTGATGCAAAATGCCCCAGTGCTCGTGCAGATTGTGATTTCATTACCCTGCAGAGGGCTGAGGGGAGCACAAGTGTAAACTGTCCCTTTTCCAAGGCATTTCCTATTTGCTTTTCCTGCAGGGGTTTCTCCCTTGCATGAGTGGCTCTGCTGCCTGCCCAGGGTTGGGAAAGTCTGTGTCCTTCATTTTCTGGGTTGTACAGAATGCTGGCCTTGCATTTCCAGGTGCCCTTTGTTTGAAAGGTGGTTGGAATATTTACAGCCTTGCTGGAAGGGAGGGAATGCAGATTTCTCTTTCCAGTCACAGGAGTCCACCTGCAGTAATAATTGCTGCTCAGGTTTTCAATCTCTGGATGTGCTCAAATTTAAAGTGAGACAATGTGCAGGACATCCTCACCCATGCCCAGCTCTGTGGTTTTGTGCCCCTCTCTAGATACTCAGATAAAATAACCCCCCAAAATCAAAAGTTTTTGAAACCTCTTGATTAAAATATACTCTTGAAAGGTATTATCTGCCAATTATGCAGTATTATCTTCCAACAGTAAATTTTAAACATTTTCTCAGGTCAGCACTCAGCCACCACAATTTGCCATAGAGAACCTGTTGGTGTTTGCCTGTGTTGGTGTGCAAACTTCATAATAAATTACCATTCCTATCATTCCAAATAATGTGAGCTTTCCCATAGCTAAAAGAGGTTTATCAGTTTCAAAAGGTCCTTCTGCTGTTTCCATCAAAGCCTAAAACACTTTTTTCTTACTTCATGATATAGAAAAATTGATCTAAAAAAGCCAGGTGGTGCATTAAAAATTACTTATTTTGCATCATTATAGGACTGGCTTTAAAAACTCTTAAATCCCTCAATTTTCCCCCAAGTTCCATTTTTGTCTGTGTTTCATGGTGCAGGGGGATCATCTTTTTTTCCCTAAAGGACTTTTGAATGTTTGGGCTAAACAGCTCAGTTTTAAAATCTGATCCTGAAAGCCTTTTTATTTCTTTATCCAATTTTCTTAAAGTGAGGTGCCTGAAATCTCTAGATACATGGCTTTGACTCTTTAAAGTTTAAATCTTAATTATAAAAAGAGAAAAATTTAAAATCCTCCTTTTTTCAGTTCAGTGTTTTGATGCAGACAGGGTTGAAAATATTCATATTTTTAATTATCACAGCAAGCTGGTTTGCACTGGAATTTATTAAGGTTTTTTCCCTTGTCTGTTACCAAGTCTCTTAGTATATATTTCCCTGGATTTTCAACAGCCCTGCTTGGGAAAAGCTGCAGTAATCCACACCTGTCCTGCTGGCAAACAGGACTTCTTTTCCTACATGCCTAGAGTTAACCCTGAAAAAAAATACATGAATAGATGTCTTATTTTGATGTTTTCCATAACTGAAGGTGGTCAGTTGGGACTGAAAGAGAATTGCTTTGCATCCAGGTGATTTCCCTCTGCACTCATGGGTTTGTATTTGCTCACCCAATATTGGTCACCTGAAAGTGTTTATGTTCCAAAGGAACAAAGCAAGTACAATGATGTTTGTCAATAAAAGGTGGTTTATTCTTCATCTAGAATCCCTTGCTAATTGACAAATTTGCTTCCTGGTTCTGGAGAAATACCCATTCTCTCTCATGGATATTTGTTTTATTGTTGTTTTGGAAGTTATAAGAGGTCACATAGGCTTATAAATTCCTGATGCTTTGGTTCATGGAAGTGCAAATATGGTGCTGAAATGTAAGTTAAAGGAGAAAACATGCCCAAAGTGTCCTTTCCTTCTCCAGATGGAAACCCAAACTGGCAGCTCTGAAGACTTCCCAAGAATGTGTTCTTCAAATTAAATGCTGTAGTTTCTGGAATGCCAGATGAAGTGGAGCTGCCAGGATTTAGGTGGTCAGGCTTTTCTAGACCTGCATTAGGAATGGGAGCACCAGAACCCTGTGTCCATCTCTGCCTCTGCAGAGAAGGCATCCCTCCATTTGCAAAAATACACCTTTATTTTTCAGATGTGCATAATTCAATATTACCTCATTTCACTCCTCACTCAGCCCTGGGAAAACAATTTTAAAATCCAAAATAAAGGTAATATTTGGCAGGGAACACAAAGATTCCATGGGGTTTTTCCACAAATCCTGTGTTACTTGGAAGCTGTACCATGTCCTTAACTTAAGGGAGGCTCCAGCAGCAGATCAGTTTTGGGTGGAATATGTGAAGTTTGTGATGTATCTTTGGGTGCTTTGCAGCCAGCCTGTACATGAAAAACTCTGGGGAGTTCCTGCATGCAGCACACAACTTTTTCCTCTAGCACGTGGGTTTGGGGGAGCTTGGTCACTGCACTGATCTGTTAAATCACATCCTGGTGCTGATTGAGCTTGGAGCCTGAGTTGGGAAGGGCAAACCAAACTGTGTATCTTGAATTTGAGTTAGTTTTTTGACCTGTCAGTGTCTGGAACTGTAAGAGAATCTGCCTGTACACCTGTCACAAGTTTTGTTCCACTGAGATTGGACTGGTGGCTTCTCACTGAACTTACACAATCGTGCTTGTGCCAAAATCAGTGAGATTTTTGGATTTATTTTTCTTCTTACATGTTAGTATGGATGTCTGCTTGTCTGTGTGCTTGTTAAATATGAATCTACTGCTTGATTAAAAAATACATCATACTTGTAAAATGTTCCCCATGGCTTGCTTGGGGTTAAATGGGTTTTTTTGGGGTGTGCTGAATGATTTTAACCAATTTCTCTGGTTTTGGGAGTGGATTTAACATGGAGAAAATGTTAAGTGGAAGACATTTGACTGTTTTAATTGAGCACTTTGAGAATCACCTTGTGTTCAGACACAAAAAAGGTGTGGATAATTAATTTGTGGAGATGACTTGTCTCTAAAAGAAGGTGGAGGTTTGGAAAGAGAATTTTCCCTGGGTGTTCTGGTACCAGAAAGGTACCAACCTTTCTGGCTGAATGGGAGTGTGCTGGAAGAAAAGTGGGATGTGGGAAAGGATGGTTTGAGTTGTTGGTGAGGACTGACTTGGGGTCAGTCACCTTGAACTTTGAGGGATGACAACAGCCCACGTTGTGCTTTGTGAAGCAGGTGAATTGATTTCTTTTATATTATTTCTCCTGGAGGTTATGTATCATTCCTTGCAAAAATGTTTCATGGTGGGGAACAACTCCTGGGAAAAGGATGCTTCTAGCCTTTCCCATTGTGGGGTGAGCTTCCCACAGAGTTCATGGAAAGCAATCAAACACTTCTCACTGAGACAGAGGAAAATGATTGGGAGACTTGGGAAATTTTTAAAGCTTTTGTTCCACTGCTGGGAACCTGAAAATCTGATTGATCAGTGCAGTTGTTATTTTCTCTTAAAATCAGTGGGAGAAATTCATTTTTCCATGACCAACAGGCAGCTGAGCACTGTAGTTACAGCTTGTGCTCCCTGGGTTAGTGACAAGTAGATGCTGGTTTTAATATAAATAAATAACATTTTTTTACTATGTTTGCTCAAAGTGAGGTGCAAATGGGTAAATGCTTCTCCCTCCCCTCTGTCTTTATATTTCAGAGACCAACTAAATTAATATCCTTTTTAATTGTTAGTCTATGGATGTGCTTTCCTCTGATGAGGAATATTTTGCACTGTTTGATGCTGACTATGAATTTTAAGTGCAGAAAAAAAAAAAACCATAAAAATTAATAAACCACCTTCTGGAACTTTTTCATGGGATTCTTTGAACAAGATGCTAATGGGTAGTTTTTGATCAATGCTGCCCAAGAGAGGCAATAAATCACAGGAGCAGGTGAGATGCTGCTGGCAACACCTCCAGCAGCAGTCCCAGGGAGCTGCTTTCTCCCTGAATCCTGCCTCTGGTCCAAAGGAAAACCAGATGTTTGTTCTTCACAAAGATGTAATCTTTGCTTTGGATCCATCTCTACAGGAATGGAAGCAAAACCATTTTTAGTGGATATGGTATTTCAACCTGGTACCCCATAAGCATAAATGTCTGTTATCTTGCATCAAATGAAGGCCATTGGCATGTTGTCTGCTGGTAATGACTCATCTCTTATTAAATTCCTGGTGCTCTTCAGGTGGTAAAGGCAGAGTTACTGGGAACAATTTAATGTGGTCAATAGAGCTGAACTATTTTCCCCTGGAAACTGGTGTTTTTGGTGATCTGTATGATTATTTTTGTCTTTTTTCTTGTGGTTTCCAAGCCAGATACAGGTTAAATTTTCATCTAAATTATTAGCTGAGCTCATCCCCACTCTGCAGTCCCATACAATGGTGAGTTCTTGCTCAAAAAAATAAAAAACAAAAAAACCTGAGGTGGATGAGAGGCATCAGCTGCAGACAGTGGAGGAGCTCTGATCTAACACTTGCTGGGATATCTCCATAGGCTTCCAGTCACAGCAACCACCTGGTTGCTCCAAACTTTCCTTGCTCTTGGCAAGCCTAACCATTCAACTTGATGTGATGTTGTGCCTGCTTGTTTTATTGTTGGTTAACCAGTTTTCTTTCCTTTATCTTGTATATGATGGGATCTCCGCTAGACAGAGGTAACGGTGGGGGACAGCTGTGGAGCTGGACCCTCGTGTGTTGGTGGTGTTTGTCAGTGGTTTTTCCTAAAGCCATTCCTAAATCCAGCCTTGCTTTCACCGTGCCTGCGTGTGCTTGCATGGCCTGGTTTCCATGGAATAACCTCACCCACCCCTACTCTCCTTGGTATTAATTGAATTCTCCTCTGTGTGTGCGTGTGCCTCCTCCTACTGTGTCCTTTAAGTGGGTCACCAGCGTGGATTCCTTAACAGTTTTATGGATCCTTTTCAGCCTTTGGGGGTTCTGCGGATCAAAGGGACTCAAATTTTTAGCTTAGTCAGATGTTGTGAGCTGATAAATGCAAAAGAACTGGAGCAAGAGGGAGATGGAGTTTGGTTTCAGGCCCGGTCCTCCCTGTGATCTCTCACCCACATGCAGTTTGGATAACTTTGATCAGACTTTTGATTCATGTCAAATGTCCTTTATTGGCTCCTTTCTACAACAGAGTCTAACTAAAAAGCTGTCAGTGAAATACAACAATTTCCTCTTTGAATCTTTGAGTTTTTTACCACTAGTCTCAAAGATTTTAAGCAAAATGGCCATAGTTTTATGTGTGTTTCAGCTGGGCTGAACCAATAAACAAATCCAGTGCAATTCCTTATCCCCCATTGGAGATGGGGAAGCACCGATCTTTGCAGAACTGTTCTGAACAGATCCAAAGGCTGGGAAAGGTCCCCTGGATATGGATGGAGATAGTAGGGGTGTGTGTCCATGGAATGGCTTGTTGGTGCTGAGGATACAAGTCAAGCCTTCCATTTCTCTGTTTCATCTGGTGCTTTGTGTCCTCTCTTTGGGGTGTGCAGAAGCTGTCCCAGGAGAGGGAGAAGTTTGCCGACGAGGACAGCATTTTCTACGCGCTCGGAGAATGCGGACTCATCTCCTTTTCTGACTACATCTTCCTCACCACGGTCCTTTCCAGTGAGTACAGCAGGGATTTCACCTGCAATTCCTGGTTTTTTTTAACTTTTCAGGGTTCACAAGCAATAGCTTGTTGACATACATTTCCCTAAAAGGCCTTCTTGGTTGCCTGCAACTCGAGCTGAGCAATTGCTGTTGCTTCATGTGGTTTAGCCTGAGCTTCCTGTGCTTCAGGGAGACAAGCAGATCCATGACTTCTGAAGATTTATTGCTCATTTTGAAATGTGACAAATTTTTTTTTAATGAGTCACTTGACCTGCTGTTCAGATCTGTAAATGGAGACGTGTTCATGTGATATTCTTAGATTTGGATGGACACAGATCTCCAGCTTTTCACTGGTTTCTCACCTCTCCAAACTCCCTTTTCCAGCTGTATTTTCACTTGGGTGAGCTTGGGTTTGTGAGTGATGTAATCCAATGAGGAGAGAAGTTAAGCTGTTTACATTTCAGCAAGTATCATCAGATACCTTCTGTCTTTTCACCCTGCTGCACTTGACTTGCATTTGTGATATTTCCATGATCTGCTAATCTGTTCCAGCAAAGTCGTCTGCACTCTGAGTGCCAGTGCTGAAAAGTTTGCTTTGCTGGCAGGAACCAGTGAAACTGAAGCCTTTGGTAATGTCAAATGGCATTTCTAGACTTTCTTCACGTGGAAGTCAAGCTCAAAACCTCATTTGCAGAGCTGCTCTGACTGCTTGGAAGGTGCTGTGTCATAAACAGCAAAGTAATGGCAGTTTCTCAGCCCCATTAGAAAATGTGGGGTAAGGGGGAATAAAACACTGTCCAAATGAACTTGAGGCATTTTATTTTCAGATTTAAAGAGAGAAAACTTGGCCATCTAATCTTGTCAGTATCTGTTCCATGCTGACCTGATTTGTGGAATTTATAAAACTGGATGTTTCCCAGTTACCTGCAGAGCCCACTGCTGCCTGCCCAATGATGTTCAGTTTTACATCAGTTTTACTCAGTTTTGTCACAGCAACAGGTGCTTTATTCTCCCCCCCATGTTCTTGCATGTTGTAACAGGAGACATGAGAGGCAGTTCTTCATTTACTGAGGATCTATTCCTGGGAAGCAGCAATGCTCAAGGTCTTGTTTGTTGTCAAATGGACATGGCAGGGGCAGACTTGTGTGTGACCTTCATGTTGTGAAAACAAACAGCGAGATAAAACTGGTTCAAGCCAGGGAATTTGTTTTATGACTTTAATCTGCTTTTTTTTATTTGACTGAGTCTCAGAACTGGCTCTTAGGACCTTTGCTGTTCCTTTCTTAGGTTCATCTGCACTGTGCCAAAATTATTTCAGGTATTCACTTGTGTAATAAGGGCTTTTCATCTGAGCCTCCACAGATGACAATGAACTCTCAAACCTCTGATATCACATTACTGAGTGTGGTTTGGAAAACACTCTTGCCCTTGTTTTTATGGTTGTGCTGGTGGTGAACAACCCCCTAATCAAGTACACAGGGCACAAAATTAATTTCATGTGCTTCCACAGGCAGCAGTAAGAGAAATTGCTCTTGCTTTGCTTTAACTCAATTGTTATATGAATAAAAGGAAAGGACCACCTTGTTTTGGAGGCTCTAAGGGAGGGACAGGCTTTTTTTCCTCTTGTTCTTGAGCTTTGGAGCACGTCCACAGTTATGGGGGAGTTAGATTAATGAGGAGACAGAACTGGCTTTGAGGAGCCATTTGAAGGGTGGGCAAGGCAGTAGCTTTCAAAAAGGAAAATTAACCAAAAAAAAAAAAAAAGGAAAAAAAAATCCAGGGCTTTGAGGCTGACTTATAGACATTTGGGGAGTTTGCTAAATGATTACTGAAGATGGAATCCTGTTAAACAGTGATTCCCCAGAGGTAGAGTTTGGGTTTCATTTTTAAAGCATTTGCTTTTGTAAAATAAACTCCCAACCAAAACCTTACCCTGTGGCTAAATAGAAAACTCACTGTTGCACCCCACTGGTTTTCTTTCTGACTAGTGAACACTGCCTTGCAGGAATCCAGTAGTTCCTGATTGGGTTCTTTTTCCTAGGAAATAAATAAAATAGAATGAGGAAAGTAAATCTTAAATGTGACAGTTCAATATTGGTTTTCTCCCTGTGTTGTTTAAATAACCCAAACATTAAGGAAGTGTCTGGACAAGGTGGAGCTGTAGATAACATCAAATGGATAATACCAAATAAATATTGAGAAAGTAAGGTGGCATATTGAGCTCTGAGCAGGATAATCCAAAGGGGGAGTGGGAGATTGGGTCTGGGGGTGGGAGGCAGGAGGGAGAGTGATGGGAAGAGATCCATTGTGGTGTGGTTTGGCTCACTGGACTCCAGACTGATCAGTGAGAGCCTTGGGAAACAAGAAGCTCCCATGGCTCTGTGTCCTTGTGGTCAGCTGGGCATTGAGAGTGCTTCCCCAAACTCTTGTTTCAGTTCTCTTTGCAGCTTGACCTGAAGCTCCCTCCAGCTGAGTTGTGTGAAATGGGGGGTGAGAGGAGGAGAGAGGGCTGGAGGCTCCATTTCATGTTGCTGTCAGGCAGCTGTTTGCACATTGCTCAGAAAATGAGTCTGTCACCATATCTTATTTACGAGCCATTTCTCGCTCCAGCACTGTCTGTTCGTGTTTCTGTGAGAATTTATTTTTAAAACAACTAATAAAATAGCTTTTAGCTGCTTCAGAAAGTCAGCCTTCTGCTAAAGGCAATGAGAGCTGAGGGGCCTTGAGGAAACTCCATGGTTTCTGTTGCTTCAGCTGCTCCTTGTGTTTTGGGGCAGAGGTAGAAAGATGAGAAAATTCTGATGGAATTTCCCCTGGATCTGTTGAATGTCATAGGAAAACAAAGACATGGCTTCCCTGACCCAAGAGGTTTTTGCTTTGGAACTTGCAAAACAAAGGGAGGAAGGAGAAAAAGAACTTTTCCATTGCCAGTGACTATAGACTCTCAGCAAATGGGGTCCATTGTCAGGGCACACTAATTCTGCCTTCATTACCAGGTACTGGAGAGAGCAGGGCATTAAAAGAATAAATTTGTGTTGTTTCCACAGTTGGACTGTTGCTGTGTCTGGATTTAATCCTCCTGGCAGGAGGGTTAGATAACACTGGCTGAAGCCACAGTAATTAGCTTTTTGCCAGAGCTCTCATAGCAGACCTGCAGATTCTTCTGCTATCAGAGCAGGTAACTCTCACTTAAGATAGATTCATTTCTGTTATTTCTTTTCTGTCCTGTATTTAGGGAATAAATTCCAAGCCATCTAACTCTGGAAATTATGTTCTGGCCAAATACTGAGCTCTGTGTGTTTCCCTGGGATGGTGGGACTTGTTCTCCCACACTGGGATCTCCAGGGTCTCTTTGGACTGTGACTGTTCTGAATAAATTATTCCTGGCTGTCAGGAAAATCTTCAGCCCCATCCCTGCCACAAGTGAAATCTTCACCAGCGATGGTTAATCTTAATTCCACAAGAAAAGGTTGCTTTGAGTTTATAGGACTATTTTTGTTTGTAGTCCTGTTCATGTTAATTTTATCTTCAGTCTTTCAAGACCCTCCATGGATCCATCTCACCCTCACTGTTTGGAGCAGGGATGTCTTCCTACCTTTCTGCCAGCCCAGTCACTGCTGTGTGGTATTTCCAAGATGTATCTGAGCAGCATCTTCCAAGGAATATCCCAGCTTCCAAACACAAGCCTGGTTGCTTGCTGGCAGAGGGAGAGCTCTCTGGCTTGGCATCCCACTTGTGCCATGCTCAAGGACAGAAGGACAGAAATGGGGATGATTTTTCACAATTGGCAGTTTGGGATGTTCCCAAGTGATTTGAAAACTCAGATTAGGACATGGGGGCTCTGTCAGCTGCATCCTTCACCTGGTCTTCTGTTCATCTCCTCACCCCTTGGATTGGTGTGGTGTGATGGGGTGGGGGATTCAGGGGTGGGACAGCCACAGCTTCTCTGGGCACCCTGTGCCAGGGCCTCACCACCCTCACAGGGAAGAATTTCTCCCTAGTACCCCAAGATTACACACTTGCATCATTTCAGAGTTAATTCTGATCCTTCTCTGTGAGAAGAAACAACCCATTTTTCCTCTGGAACTGATGATATTGTGGCTCAGTGTCTATGCTGTGGGCTCAGTTTTTTAGCTGCCTGTTACTTACATTTCTGGGTTGATTAATATTAAAAAAAAAACCCAACTTGGTATGATTTCAATTCATTTTTTAAAATGGTGGAATAATTTGGAAGGAAAATATCTGCAACATTAAGTTTAATAGTTTTATTTCCCTATATTTACTGCAGTTGGGGCTCAGCCATCTGTATTCTATGGATAGCTGTCTGTGCTTCAGGACTCTGTTAATTTGGGATTGATTCACTTTCAGGGTACTGTGGCCTTTGCACATCTATTTTTCTTAATTTTGGGATAAATGGAAAAGAGGCAACCATAGGATATTTATCTCCCAATGACTGATTTTTCCCAGCTGAGTTCTTGATCTTTCTTGCCATGCTGGAGTTTCTTGGGGAGTTATTAAGCCTTGGGAGTCATGAGCTGCTTTGTGTATAAATTCCCACCAAAAGACAAGATATTCCAGTGTTTTCAAAGGAGTAGCCTTTGAAAACCAGACCAAAAAAAAAAATCACCCTGCTTTGGCAAAGAAATTCCCAGCAAGGAAGCAATGGGTATTCTCCAAAAGTGTGTTAAGACTTTTGTTTTCCTAAATTGTAGTTCCTCTGCTGGAGGTCAGAGGGAAAGATACTCTGAGAGGTATCTCCAAGTGTGGAATGCTGAGTTTTTGGGAAAGAGGAGATCCCAAATGAGCACAAAACCAAGGAAATGTGGCCTTTCTCATCAGCAAGCTTTTAATGTGTTTCAGAGTGCATTTGCTTTTGCTCAGAGTGCAGGGCTGTAAAAAGCAATTGAGAGCTGCAAATTGGTCCATTGAATAATTGAAAATAGTTTAAAATGGCATAATTGGCTTAAAGATGTCTAATCAACCCATCTCATCCCTCTGAGCTTCCCAGGGGCTTTACCCTGATGGATCCCAGTGGCTTCTTTCCATGGTCAGTGCTGCTGCTTGTTATTTGTTTGCTGGTGGAGGACACTCATCTCTCTAACATTCCTATATTTGGCTTCTGCTTTACTTGCTCTCTTTCTGTCCCCAAATATTTGATTGGAACAAATGAATCAAGAGAAATGTTCATTGCCCTTTGCACTAAATGCTGGGTTAGTTGAAAAAGCAACATGGCATGGAGAGCTGGTGGAATTACAGATCTAAAGAATTATTTCAACCAGATCTTTCCATTTATCTCCCAGCTAGGAATTCACTGCTAATGCTGTAGGCTTCAGTACCATGTTGGCCTAGTGGAAGGGATTGAAAATAGGTGATTTTTAAGGTCCTTTTCCAACCCAAACCATTCCATGCTTCCATGTTAGCAATTTGGAGGATCCTCCTGAATATCCAAAGACAGAAATAAAGCTAAGAAAGAAACTGCAGTTGCCCTGACCAGTTTCTGGCTCATTGCCCAAGGGAAATCAGTCTCAATGAAACAATCTCCATTTTTAATAATGTCAAAAAGGAGGGTGAGGAGACAGCTCACACAATCAGAGAGAGCTGGCAATGCAGCAGAGCACTTGGGGGAAAGTCCAGAGGTGGTTTTCCCTTATCAAGACAGGCATCATGCCATATAAAAACCAAACATCCCTTTAAATGGCTTTGGAAACCACTGCAGGAGGAATGTTGGGTTTGTTTGGAGGTATCTTAATTAAGGAGGCAGCGAGGAAATTTAGAGATGCTGGAGGTGAGAATGGTAAAATTGGGGGGGCAAAATAAAAGAGAGGGAAAGGCTACATTTAGTTGGGCATTTTGATGTCTGCTGCTTTTATGGGCTGTAAGTTTGAGGGATGTAAGGAAGAGGAAGGGAGATGGAGGCTGTGCAGGCTGAGGTAATGGGCAAAGTGAGCACAGTGGGATTGGCCACTGTCAGGGCAGCTCTTCCCACATAAATCCTGCTCAGAAGCATCACAGCCAAGGGGAGAGGCAGGAATCATCTCACCCAGGCTCATAAATCCAGTCCTGGACATCAGGGATGTACATCCCTAATGAACATTCCTTCCTGAGCAGGAGTGGGATGAGCTAATTGTCTTGGGTGCCCTCTGGTTCCCCTGGCTCAGGGTCACTTTGTTTGGATTGAAGTGTCATTACAGGTAATTGGAGCTGGATGTGTAGATCAAAGGGAGAATCCAGCCATGCCATTTATTAGCTGAAAAAATGAAGTAATTGAATTTGCCAATTTAAAGCCACCCTTCCCTGTCTTCAGAAAATACTGACCCTGCAGATTTTTCATGCTGAACTGCTCATTTAAATTTTGGAGGTGGTGTTCTCCTCTGGGGCTTTGGTACACTGCTCATGGAAATGTGTGTTTAGAGATGGAAAAGGAGAGAAATGGCCCTTGTGAGGGACAAGTGAGTATTTTACTCTCTTCAGCAGGTGTCTGCACAAATGGGGCGTGGAGTTATATATTTCTTTAAAAAGGAGGGGGAAAAAACCCAACCTGTGACAGTTTTCACAAGGAGTAACAGACTTCCCAATCTTTAAATAAATATCATTATACCCTCAGTAGAGAAAATGGGGTAAGAAATATGTGTTGATAGCTTTTTTTCTTGAACCTTGTTACTAGATTAGAATTTTGTCTGTTCCTCCTCTTCCTTATAGAGAAAACACCATTTTCAAAGTGCCACATTTTGGGGCTGATAAGAAGAAATTGCCTCCAGGCTTTCATGCAGTGCTTGCATTTAAAGTGAATAAAATTGCAAGGGGGTAGTTGGAAGCTTGTTGCTCTTTAAGAAAATGGGGAATTGATTTCTGGAGACCCTGGATGGATACAGAGGAAGCTTAATCCCTTAAATTCGATGTATCATTGGAGAGATTATGAAGGTGATGCTGGGGACTGGCTGTCCCCAGGTCAGTTAACACTGAGTTAACAAGGGGCAGGCAGGAGGGAGGAGCTGTGCAGAGGCACTGCAGGGATGTGGGTGGAAAGGGGGTGACCCACCACGTGCTGCTGGTCACAGGAGCCACTTGCTCCTGCACGTGGTGTCTGGAATTCCAAGCCCGAGGAACTGGCAGGGGGAAGTTGGAAATGCAGAGATGATAACAGCAGGGCCACGTGTGCTGTGTATATCAAGCAGGTAGTGACAGGCTGTCCCTGCCATCAGTCCCAGTCTTATTCATCTATTTTGGGCACAAAGTGTTTATCTGCTGAATCTTTTCCTGATCAAGTGCTAATTATTATAGCAAGGGGAAAACACAATGTAAAAGTTTTGAACTGGAGCTGTAACTAACATCCAAAATCCAGTTCAGTTAATTCTGGATTCATTTCCTTTTGTCTGAGTGATTCCTCTTTGTCTCTGCTTGGACAGTGCCTTCCCACAGAAGGATGAATGCAAAACCTCATTACTCTTTGAACATCCACAGGAAATATTAAAAGATTGTACAGGTGAGGTTAGAGGGATGAACCTCACCAGTGATCTACGTTAGATTTGGGTGGGAAATGAAAAATGGAGCTATGTTTTAACTGATCATTTAAGATGACAGCCTTAGCATTAGTTGCAGCCTAAAGGATTCCCTAGACATCCCAGCAAACACCACAAATCCTGTAGGAGGTGTGTATTTGAAAGTAGCAGAGCATGATAAATCCTCATATATTAACTTAATTTGGGAAAAAATTGTGGCGCTGCGTTGTAGCTTCAAGCAGTGATGGGTTACAGAGCCCAAAATGGAAATGTGCTGCAGTTCTGTGGTGGGATGCAGGGAAAAGAGTGGGGTTGGCTGGCTTTTCAAGGGATGCTTTTGCAGTTCTGACTAAATAAACCTTGACAGCACAGACTAAATGCAATGAAAAGTAAGGTATGGTGGTGTCTCAGCTCGTGAGCTCCAGCCCACACCTCATCTCAGTGTCATGACTGGGCTGAGACAGGGTGGGCATGATTTGTTTAAATTTCTGCAGGGAGGCAAGAGCTGAGAACTGCCCAAATTCCAGGTCTGCTCCTCCCCCATGGAAAGAATAGAGAGTGCAGTGCCTGAGGAACATCCTCTGGCCAAACTGGTGTTCAACTGCATGGAACAGGCTGGAGCTCTTGCTGCAGCATCATTTTCTGTTAATTGTCATTAGAAATGTTAGATGGCATCTTGCCTTCCAGCTTTTTCCACCTGTAAATAGAATAATAAATAAATAAATGTTCCAGAAATATCTCCTCTTCACAACTCCTTGTCCTTTACCTTTAGTAAGAGGAACACCATGGAGCTCATAGCTAGAGGTTCCTAAGAGCCACATTTCCTTACTAAAATTGAAAGAATTAAGCAAAACTGCATTTGGATTAAGGAATTCAGAACTTCTGCTCTTTTTTTGTTAATTGAGCTTTTCTGGTTTTGTTAACTGGCTTTTGTGTTTTGTTGGGTTTTTCATCCAGCTCCCCAGAGGAATTTTGAAATCGCCTTTAAGATGTTTGATCTGAACGGTGACGGTGAGGTGGACATGGAAGAGTTTGAGCAGGCAAGTTGAACAATCAGTGCTGTGGCATCTTAGCCATAAACACAGCATTCCTCTGTGATGTTACTGCCTTTTCTATTTGTGCTTACTGCTGGTTTGCACCTTTCCTTCCTGTGCTCTGCTGTGTTGCTTCAGTGCCTGCTGTTTGTTTCTTTAAACTGGATCTTTCAAGAGAAAAGTTTTCATTCAACCAGCAGTACAAAATCAGGTTTCCTGGGACTTTGTCACCATTCAAGGCCAGGCTGGGTGGGCCTTGGAGCAAACTGGTCTAGAGGAAGGTGTCCCTACCTGTTGCAGGGGGGTGGAACTGGATGAGTTCCAGCCCAAACCATTCTAAGATTCTATAACATTTCCTTACAAAAAGTCACCTTCAAGGTAGACAACAAACTTTTTTTCACTCTTCTGATAAAGCAGGATTTTGATCCTACTGGCTTCACAGCTTCTACTGCATTCCTTCATTTTGTCTTCAGAGAATAGCCAAGGTAAGTCTGCCTCAGAGGAGAATTTATCCACTTATTCCAGCGTAATCCAAAAACGTGTTATTGAGAGCTTATTTTCATTAGTCCTCTACTTCTTACAAGGCTTCATCAACAGGGACATTGCTGCAGGTTTTTAAAGAGTTTAGCCTTTATGTCTGATACTGGTGAGCTCTTTCTGTGAGCTGTGATTTATGGTTGTGTCCAAGTGACAATAGTTTGAAGGCTTGAGCTGTCAGTGGGGAAAAGATTTGCCCTCCCCAGGCAGAAGAGTGTGATTTTTCTTGCCTATTTCAAGCCTTAAGATATTGGGAACTTATAAACACCCTCTAATCACATCCTGAATCACCTGTGTGTGCTATTCATAAAGGGAGATTTAAATGCATTTACAAAGTGCTACCCAAGAACGAAGCAGCCCTGGAGAATCCAGGGACAGATTCTTACTCATCAGTTGGCTCAATGAGTAATTAACTGCAGAGGAGTCTCTACAAGGTTGTGCTTGGGTCACTTGCTATAAATGGGAAGAAGTAGTGGCAAAGGAGATCTGTTGAAATACTGTCCCTTTCTAATCTTTTGCTGTCATCCTCCTTAAATGATGACCTGTGTGCATGATGTCATCATCACGAGCTTGCTCCAGAGGCATGGCATATATCTGGGTAAGTGCAGGGTTTTAGATGCACCCTTTGGACTGTGAGGAGACTGGACTGTGTTTATCTGCAGTCTGATATCACTTCACTTGACAGCTTGAAATGCACACCTGGGGTTTTGTTCATGTTCCTTCCTTTCCCCAAATAAAAATCGTTGTTCTTCCTTCTGTCTGCATAGTGCCTGGAGATAGCACTCCCCTGCAGCTAGGTGATCCTATTGAGCAGTCCAAATGGTGATTTATGGTAGTTGTAATGTTCTAGAATGAAATCAATTATGGAAAGAGATGAATTTAGGAGAAGCAGAGAACAATTAACCTCCTACTTAAATGGCAGTGATGCCAAGGTGCTAACACAGGTGTCATGTTTGGCTTTTTTATTAGAGCCATGTCAAGTGAAAAAGGAACATTTCTACAGGATGGATGTTTCCTAATCGCTATGAAGGTGAGGGTACAAAATTGAATTACATTATTTCAAATCTTCCAGTAGGCCAGGGGAAGTTACACATGCATTAAGTCACTTAAAAGTCCTTAGGAAGGGGAAGGTATTTTTGTTAAGCTGGTTACATGTGTCACTGCCTGTATAGAAAGGAATAAAGTTTTTGGTTAGCATCAGAGTATTTGGGTGAAGGCTGATCCTCCAGAGCCTGAGAGTCAGAGGATGAAGGAGCTATTTTGGAAGGTGGGAAGATATCTGTGAAGATACTGGTTTGCTGCAAGAACAAACACAGCTCCAGTGGGAGGCACAACATTACAAACAATTGTTTATGTGATAAATCCCCTTTTTCAGTCTTTATGGAAATGCCTTGAGAAGAGTATGAAGGATGGCAAGGTTTGCAGCTCCATTCTGTAAATCTTACCTTGCAGGAGCAGCTGGAACTGGCCCTCTCAGTGCATTATGCAGCAGTTTAAAAGAGCAACATCATTTTGGGGAGAATGGGTAGAAAAAGAGGGGGCAGAAAGGGACCATCAGGGAAGCATCATTCCATCCCTGCTGGCTGTGAGCACGTGAGAATGAATTTCCTACTCCTCCCTCACACTTTGTCTTTGGAGGCAGCCAGCAGCAGGTCCCTCTTCTCACTGCTGTTTGAAAAACTCATCAGGAAAGAAAATTACTTCAGTAATTTAGCTAATATGTGACTAAGTTGGATGCTTCATAATAAAAAACCATTTCATTTCTTCAGGCCTTGATGAAGAGTTTCAGGTTTTTTATCCAGTTGAGGCATGTGGTTATTGCTTAGTCCTGAATAATGTGGTGCCTGCTTCAGTATTGCCTTCAATTCTTCATCCTTTGGCATGTAAATTGTTAGTTTACTCCTCTATTTTTAAAGAAAAGCTGGCTGAAAAGTAGAAAACTTGCAGGCAGTGTTATGGTGATTTCTCTTAGAGTCTTTAACTATTTTAATTGATTTTTTTTCCCTCTCATCTGGTACAAAAGATGAAACATCACAAACACTCAGGCTGAAATATGACCAAAAAAACAGTGGAGCATCTCAGATCTCCACATCCTTGTATGATTGATGAGCTGTGGGTGAGGGCAGCTTCTTGCAGTGGTGCCTGCCTTTCTGGGCATTAAAAGGATTACCCAAAACAAGAGCTGGCTAAATCATTTTGGCTCCAGTGCCCACAGGTGGATTCTCAACCTGTCCAACACTTGTTACAGATGGGAGAGGAACAGGGAGCCATAGGATTCCATAGAAATAACACCCAGGAGAGGCTGCTCTGTGGAGCAGTCTGCAGTGTGGTAAACACTCATGTAGAAGCAGGGGCACTTTTCCAAGCTAAATTGCCTTGCTTCAGACAGTTTATAAATATTTGTCTCCAAAATGTGCTGCATGCAAGGCTCACAGTTAACAGTGGAGCACAAAGCAAACTAAGGAATTGCTATTTACAGTGCAAAAATCAGAGAAGTCCTGAAAGGTCTGGGTTGGAAAGGACCTTAAAGATCATCTCATTCCAACCTCCCTGCCATGGGCAGGGACACCTTCCACTATCCCAGGTGTTGTTCCAGGTTCCCTCCAGCTTGTCCTGGAACACTTCCAGGGATGGAGCAGCCCCAGCTTCTCTGGGCAATCTCTACCATGGCCTCACCACCCACACAGAGAAGAATTTCCTCTTAATATCTAGTCTGAAGCTCCTCTCTTTCACTGTAAATTGCCTTTGTAAATAGTCTCCCTGTTTCTTTCTGCAGGCTCCCTTCAGGCACTGGAAGGCCACAATTAGGTCACCCCACATCCTTCCTCACATCAGAGTGACCAAAAAGCCTCAAAACCTCTTTTCTGTACTTTTTTCCCCTCTTGATGTTTCTCCTCAACTTGATTTTCCTTTTAGTGGAAGAACAACCAGCACTCTCTGGTTGAGCTGCAGGGTTTCCAGCAAGTGAACCCAGCAGCAACAGCATGGCCCTTTCCTCCAGAGCATCCCCTTTGGGGCTGTTCCAGCACTCACTCCCTCATTAGGAAAAAGTTGAACACACTGGATACCACAATAATGAGGTTCTGGCATCCTTGTGACAGCTGGAGCTCCTGGCAGCTGCTTTTCTTCATCCCTTCCAACTTTTGTCAGCAAGGGGAAGATGCTGATGGCAAAGCAGCAGTGTTTGCTGGAGCTTTGGGAAGCCTGAGTTGTCAGGTGGCTTTTTTTTCCCCCTCTTTTCTCAAACTTGTTGTCCTTAATATGAATCCTTTTGCTGCCTTGTTGGAAGAGATCAGTTAGTACACAGAGAATAAGCCTGGCTTCTCATATCCCAGCAATAATCACTCAGATCAGCTTGGATAGTTGAGTGAGATGCTTGAGGATGGAGAGAGGAGATGGCTGCATTTGGCTTGGCTGCCCCCTTAAATTTGCACAGAACCCTTAAAATAACTCACTCTTGGATTTTCAGGCTGTCACATCCTTAAAGGTCAACTTTTTGTCATCTTTTGTGGGGTGGGGAAGTTCTTTTGAAGAGCCTTTTGTGGTGGGTGGCACAGCCCCAGGGATGGAGGAACTGCCAGCTGTGACAGAGAGCAACAGGCAGCAAGGAGAGGGTGCCCTTGGGTTGAAAACCCCAGGATTTGTGCACTAGTGGGAAGGAAATGTGTTGTGAGCTGATTGGGGTTGGTGTGAGCTCACAAGGTTGGGCAGTAAAGGAGTGGAAGCTCTAAAACATTTGGGGAGTTTTTTATTCCCCTCAATGCAGCTTTTCCCATCTCCTGGGATTTTGCTGGGAAGAAGCTGCTCTGCTGACCAGGGTTAGGATCAGAATGTTTATGTGCAAACTGGCTGAATTGTTTCCTAAAACTCATTTTAAGCACTTGCTTCTCTTCTTTCTTCAAAGTGGGCTGAAAAAGCCAAAGCCTAGGTTGGCCAGAGGGGTTGTGGGCTCCTTATCCTTCAAGGCCAGGCTGGATGGGGCTTGTAGCAACCTGGTCTAGTGGGAAGTGTCCCTGCCCATGGAAGGATTTTGGAACTAGATAGTTGTAAATGGGTTAGTTGTATTTTTTAATTAGTAGGGGGTTTTAACTTTTTGTTTTGTTTTGTTTTATTCAGAGTTAGGATTAAAAACACAAATGAGACAAATTTTTCCTGTTTGGACTTGGTCGTTTATTAAATTTTATTTAAAGTACAGAGAGTTTTGTAATACTTTTAGTGACTAGCTAAAAGTGAGCAAAATGGAGATGAATCTATCTAGTTACAAGGTCTTTTAAAGCTAAATAGTTCAATAAAGAACTGACACCTTTATTATTTATGCTTTTGTTTCAATAACCAAACTCCTGTGATGTGCAGTGCAGCACTAACTTCTGGGTTCCAACAAGTGCTCTTTAAGGTCCCTTCCAGCCTGAATCATTCAGTGATTCTCTTCAGCCAAATTTTTGAATTGTTGTCTCTTCCAAGAATTTTAGGAGGAAAAGAAAGGAGGATGATGTTGGAGTCAGTGAGTTAGGGGTCTCTCTGAATTCTTCAGAAAGAAATCAGAGTGCAGAGATTAAATAAGTTTTAAAGTGAGTTGTAATGCTTTCAGTAAGTGAAAAGTTTCAAATGCTACAGTAGCAGTGAATGTTCTAATAAAAGTTTAAACATACTGATATCTTCAGTAGAGGCTCCAGGCCCACAGTTGTAGACAGTGCTTAAAGATAATAGAGTTCTAATAAAAATATTGCTTACATTTCTTAGGTAGAACAAGATAAATTGTATGTGCAGCTCTATACAAAACCTGGTGTGCTAGGAAACTAGAATTCTAATAGGTTAAGGAGTGGTGTCCAAGCTTGTGTCTTAGCTTGTTAGAAAAATCCTATATAAGAGTTTGTATTGGGGAGTGTTGTTGCTTTTAGCCACTTGCTTTTTAGCCATTCTGGCTTCTAGCCATTTGCTTATTGCTAGCTGCTTTGCCATTGCTTTTTGCTATTGCTTGTCTGTGTACTGTTGAGACTGATGTGCTTTGTAATAAGATGTGCTTTGTAATAAATAACCTTTTTAACTATTAGCTGCTTTGCTTATTTAAGATTACCTGATGTAGTAAAAGCCTAAGAGCTCAGAGTGGGAGCCTAAGAGCTCCAAAGTTAGTGCCTTAGAGCACCTGGAGGTCCAGAGCACCTCCACAAGGGACAGCACCTCATTTTGTCCCATACCTGTTACTATATTCTAAAAACCCCAAATTCCAAAACCTTCACCATGACAAATTACACACTTCTATTCAACGACACACCTGTGATTTTAACTCCATCACTCAAATTTGGAAACCTTTCTCCAAGGCCTTAAGTCAAAAGCAGTGTTCTCCTGGGAGTCAGTGTCAGAAAGTTCAAAACTTCCAGACCTCTGGGTTCCAACAAATGCTCTTTAAGGTCACTTCCAGCTCAAATCATCCTGTGATTCTCTTCAGTTCAGCCAGATTTTTTCATTGTTGTGTCTTCTGAGAATTTTAGGAGGAAAAGAAAGCTGAGCTTGGAGTACTTCCCAGTGGCACTATGGGTGTGGTTTTGATTGTGCCATCCTCCCTGTGCTGCAGGTGCAGAGCATCATCCGTTCCCAAACCAGCATGGGCATGCGGCACCGGGACCGCTCCACCACTGGCAACACGCTCAAAACCGGCTTCAACTCGGCGCTCACCACCTACTTCTTTGGGGCTGACCTCAAGGGCAAGCTCACCATCTCCCACTTCCTGGACTTCCAGCGCAAGCTGCAGCACGATATTCTAAAGCTTGAGGTTTGGGGTGGTTTTTTATATTCTACAGCAAGGTGGGGCTGCTGCAGGGAGGAGCAAAAAGCTGGGGTGGTACAGAGGGAATTTCTACAGCTGTGACTTGCATATTGTTTTGGTTTAGGGCAAATTTGGGAGAAAAGTTTTGAATGGGATGCTGCTAGGAAGCAGATTTAAGTAGCCTTTTTTAACTGGTTTGGGGAATTTTTTTTTTTTCAGAGATGTCCTGGTTTGAAGGACAGGTGTCTGCCAATAAAGGCAGGAGCTTCTCTTTGAAATGAAGAATGTAAACCCCCCTCTCCAAATTATTATTATAATTTTGAAATTAAGGGGCTCTCAGGCAAAGATATGGGAATTAGGAATAACATTCTTTACTAGGAAAATTAAAATAGAAATACAGTATTACAAAGAACAATCCCAAAACACTGACAGAGTCAGAATCCAACCTGACACCCTGTCAGTCAGTCAGGGTGTTGGCAGCAGTCCCATTAAATGGTGGCTGCATCCTCCTGCAGTGGCAGATGTGGTTCAGCTGGAGCAGTGCTCCTGGAGAAGGTGCAGTTTTCCTCTGAAGGTCCAGGGATGATGTGGAAAGGTCCAGTTTTCCTCTGGAATCCAGTGGAAAGATGGATAACTTGCTGTCCAAAATCTCAGTTTTTATCTAGGTAGGAAAGGCTTGGATCCTCCCCTGGCTGGAGCATCTCCCAATGGGATGATGTAATTTTATCAGTCATGCAGTGGGACTGAATGTCCCAGCAGCAGATGAAATCTTCCTGGAGGGAGGATGGGCTGTGGAAAAGATAAAGATGATTGCCCCAGCTGGTTTAAAGCTGGCCCATTAGCAGATAATGTGTGCCATGGAGATAAGGGTCACTGCCCCACCCAGCTTCAACAGATGGTGATAAAATACACATTTCTGACTACATCAACCCAACTCAAGAGAGAAGTAGAAAAAAACCTGTTTATCTAAGAAGTTTCAGCACAAAAATGAACAATGCTAAGCAATAAAACTCCTGTTGCTCTGAAGAGATGATAAAAGAAGAGTTTTTTGTGGGTTGCAGCCTGCCTTACTCAGTTTGTGACCACTCTTTGTGGCACTGGGAAATGCTGCAGCTTAGGCCAGGCCCTAGTGGGTTATGGGTGTGAGCTCCTGGTGCTTCTCTGGGTTTTCAGTTCAGATCAGGTTTGAATAACTTAAAGGAAAAAGAATAAAAAAATCACAGTTCAGGGAGTTATAGTGCAGTTTTAGTATGTTCAGCACAGCATTTGCATAAGCTCAGAGCAAATGTGTTAAATTCCTGATGAGCATTTATGTGCCTGTGGCACTCCCCAGGAACATCTCCAGCATTTGTTCGTGGCTGCTCTTGTGGGACTGGGGCAGCAGCTGGCACATCCTGGGTGTGTGTCCCTCTGAAAGCCTGGCTGCTGCCTTGGCACTGCTGATGGAGATGATTTAAGGGAAAAACAGCAGAGATTGTGAATAATCTGTTGCTACCTTGCTGGGGAAGGTTGGTGTCAGTCCTGGTCCTAATCCTAAAGGACCAGGATTTATAACATTCCCAAAACCCTTCATCTCTGCTTTTGTATCCACCTTTTCTGTTTACTTCATTATTCTGAATGTTTCTGCTGGGAAAGTGTTCAAGGCTTATTTGAATCCTCCTAAATAGATGGTCTCCATTATGTGACCTCTGTTGTTCACTCCTGGATGTTTTATAAGAAATGTTGTCTATCTCTTCTGAATTTCATCTCCTTTTTAATTTGCTTTACCCTGAGTTTTAACAGCAGCTCCCAGCCTCCTACTTCTGGTCATATAACCTGAATTTAAGCATCACCCTTCAAAATTTGGTTCTTTTTATATAAAATCAGTACAAGGACAGCAACAGGGGACTTGTTGGTCTGTCTCAGCTCCCAGGTAGAGCTGACTCAGTTGGAAGTGGTGCCAATCCCTGCATCAGGCTCCAAGGTTCAACCTGGCTTGAGCAAAGCCAGGCTTTTATTTGTATTGGAAATCAGGATTTGTGCACAAGAAGATGCCCCCAGCCTATTGAGCCAAGAGTATTCAGAGCTCTGTCACTTCAGTCTTGTGTATTATTGCTCACATGCTCAGGTTGTGTGATCAGCATTTTATTCAGTTCTTATCAAGTCAATCATTGCAATTCGAAACTGAATTTATTCCCATTTTGATTTGGAATTTACAAATCCAAGTAAGAGACTGATCCAAGGACTGAGTATTTTATTTTGGTGAAGGCAATTCACAGTTCACTGCCTTCATTTCATGGCCATTAAAGCAGGTGGTGTGGCCCTGCCTTTGCAGGGGGAATAGGCTGCTTGAAGATAATGTTCTTTGTGAACTGGGTCAGTTCCTCAGTGCCTCTGCAAATTGAAAGGAATAAAATACTTTTTAAGGTGAAGAAACATCAGCTGTACCTTGAATGTAAAGCAAGAGAAACAGAGATTTTTCTATGCCCTGGTTTTTCCACTGCCACATTCACTCCAGGGGTGGACACTGACCCTGTGGCTCCCTCCATGGGTCCCCACTTCCCTCATTAAGAAGCAATGGGGATTTTTGGGGGTTTTTTTTCAGTTTCATGTTACTTGTTCTTTTTTTGCTGTGACAAATTAGTTTTGATTATTTCAGTCGATTGTGCATCTTCCTGGCTAATTGTAGTTGCTTTTTTGACAGGTTATTTATAACTGAGGACAATAAAAGATATTTATGTCTTTATATTATCAAATATAAAGGCATCATTACTGCCTGCCAGCACCCTTGAGCACAAGCACCAGGCTCCTTTATCCTGGAAATTCCTGTTTTCATGGCCAATGCCAATACAGTTACTGTCTGCTTTGGTTTTTATGAAGAAGGGGTGATGGATGCTCTTCCATCTGCACACACCTCATTAGATCCTTTGGGATCTCAGACCTGTCTTAACAAATACTTTGGTTTCAGAAGGCATTTCTGATGCTGCTCAGTTGGGTTTTAGGGTAATAACTCAAATCTCTAAGTGCCTTTCTGAGTCCCAGTGTTGGAGTAGTTAGTATGCAAGTAATCCTGTGGCAGGTATTAAGAACTGCTCTGTTGTTACAGCTTACTCAGGATTTTTTGGGATTCTGCCTTGTTTTTATATAGGCTGGCAGAGCAATTCAGGTTTTCAGTGATTTTTTTACACAGGCAGCAAAACTTGCAGTAATGAGTCACATATCTTTGTTCCTGCTGCAGTCATTTAGGGGGAAAATGAGTAACTTAAGTAAATTGTCTTGAGTAGCCTGAAAAATGAAGTCTGACAGTGTCAGATTGGCTGAGCTTTGTAAGGAGGGGCCCAAAACTCAGACTTTTTAGAGGTCAATTTGCTGTCAAACTCATACAAGACATTTTTATTTGATTTTAAGTCACCTTTATGACAGTCTCAGTCACAATTAGCTGAGTTATCTCTCAGAGTTGTCCTTTACCTGCTGATCCTCTCACTTCAGCCTCACCACTGATCCAGCTCCTGTGGGAGCAATGATGGGAAATGTCATATTTTCCCTTTTTCCTTATGAATTCTGCCTTTTCAGCAATCCTGTAATGGATTTTGTGTACTTACATCATTTTGTCAGCTCTACACCTAGCTCTGTATCTATAACCTGTATATCTAGAACTCCTGCTTTAGTTCTAGATTTGCTTTTTCTTCCTTCACGTGATCCTTACATCTGAAAAGCCAAGCCAGCATTAGTGGAGTTGCCTCTTCAGTAGGGCAATTAATAAGAGGTACAAAAGTTGTTTGTGTTCTTTGTAAGTGATTTCCTGAGCTGGCTGCAGGGGAAGGAGAGGAGGATGGGCTGATGGCTAAATACAGAAAGCCTGAAGTGTGCCCCATGAGTCCTGTTTATCCCAAAGGATGAGTGATGTGTCTGTGCCACTGTTGTCAGGCCCTGACTAGATAAAAGGTATGGTGATAACTAATAACCTTTAAACAGCTCTGGAGGATCTGGATATGGAGGCTTTTGCCCTCCAGAAGTACTTACTAAAGTCAGAGATGGACAGAGCCATGATGGATTTAATGCCAAGGAGAGGGGGAGTTACCCTGCAGACCTACAGGCTCCTTCTGTATTTCCCATGTTAGGAGTTTAGGGAACAGAAGTGAGGCTGATGTCCCTGCCTTTGATGGATAGCCATGAGAGTGGGTGACAGAATTTTGTGACATGTCCAGTTAAAAGTGGGATCATCCAACCACTGTGAATAGTTTCACATCAGGGAACACTGTAGTTAAGGAGGCACAGTCCAGCATACACATATGTAATCTGGGAATTTCTAGGCAGGCATTGGAAGTGTTTTGGATAGCTCATCCTGGGTTTGACAGCAGTCAAAGCTGGCAGCTTGCTTTTGTCTTGGCATGTGAGTGGAAAGGGTCATGTGAGACTTTCAGATTGACTGCACTGCCTCAGGTTTGGGGGAAAGCTGGCATTCAGTTCTTGTCCAGTGTCAGCCAAAGACTTGGGAAGAATTCAGAGTGGAACATTGGTATGGAAAAAAAGAAATCTGAGGATAGGGATAAGTTATGAGGCCATGGCATGTGCAGCTTAACGGAAAGGCAGAAGGGAGATATAACTGTCTCAGTAAACATGAGGAGTCACCATAAAGGAGTGTGAGGCAAGTCATTTTCATCAATCAGGAACAGCAGAGCAGGTAATGAAATGCCTAAGTGTGCACCAGGGAAAGTTTAGTTGAAACCCAAGGAAGGTTGATTCCTGTCCCTTTTTCCATTCAGCAAGGGCAGTGCTGGTGGGTCAGGGATTCACTGTCACTGTGAGTTACTGAAATCTGGTCTTTGTGCCTCAGTCAGAAGATGCCATAAATGCTGTTCCTAAATGATTCCTCCCTAGTCCAAGTGAGGAAATTTGCACCAGAGAAATCAAACCCTCCCAGTGCCTCACCCTGAAAGGCAGGGGAAGAGTCTGTGGGGTGGTTCTGGGGGCCTCAGGATTATAAGGGCATATGGAGCAGCTGCACATCAGCTGTAAAATCACAGAATGTCCTGAGTGGGAGGGGACCCACAAGGATCATGGAGGCCAACTCCTGGCCCTGCCCAGGACACCCCAGCAATCCCACCCTGTGCCTGAGAACATTGTCCAAATACTCCTGGAGCTCTGGCAGCCTTGGGGCCATGCCCATTCCCTGTGAGCCTGTTCAATGCCTGACTACCCTCTGGGGGAAGAACCTTTCCCCAGTATCCAGCCTAAACTTCTGACACAACTTCAGGCCCTTCCCTTGGGTCCTGTCACTGGTCACCAAAATATCCAGTGGTTCAGGAGTGTTCCAGTGAGGGTGGCATGGTGTGGCAGTACATGTGCTGCAGCTGCTTGTGAGCATGGCTGGGACAGGCTGGAGCACTAAGGAGCAGCTGTGGCATCCTCTTTTTTGGGATGGATGCTTGGTGGGGCAACCACCTGGTGAGAGAACACCCACTGCTGCCTTGCTTGTATTTGGACCAGTGACTTCAGCATGGTTGATGCAGTGGCTCTGCAGGGGAAGCTGTGGAGGATTTTATTGGAATTTCTATTTATTGCATCATTAGCAGCAGTGGAAAGCTTTGCTCTGTACCAACAGGCTCCTTTGGTTTCTGAAGGGTGTGTAAATCCACTGCTGAGCTCCTGCAGTGCAGCAGAGCCTTGTGTGGGACCCCTGTGAATAAAATCCCAGCAGTGCTCTTTGGATTCATTACCATGCCACAGGGTTGTGTGCAGGTTTGTATCAGAGTCCATCAATTAGGAAATATAAGCTATTTAGCATAGATTCTCTCATTTTTGTGTGCACAACCAAATTAGCCAACAGCCAGGGAACAGCTAAAGTTGGTGGGCAAGAGGTTGGGGATGTCAGTGTGGATGTGTTCTTGTAGCAGGTACCTGACTTCTGCCTCCTCCTTCTGCTGGATGAACAAACACCTCAATCCTCTTGCTCTTTCTCCCCTTTCAGGCTCTGAATTCAGAGCTGTTCTGCACCTCCACACGTTGCTGGCTGTGCTTCAGCTTTGCTTCTGCTGGTGCAGGAGGGACGTGGAAACAGGACCCTTTTCCCTGCTAGACTGAACTAAACTCCTGCAAACTTACTCTTCTTGGGGAACTGAGCACCAAGGTCAAGCAGAAAACAGTGTGAGCTCTTAACAGGCAGCGAGGGAGCTGTATTTCTTAATAAAACTGTGTACAGCAGGTCCATGGAGATGTAGATATTGGTATTTTTCAGAGTAATGGCTTCACTCAGATGCTTGCAGCTCTGTTGTCCTCTGTGTTTTCCTGCAGGAGGGCTGGGAGTTTGTTCTGCTTCTGAACTTTCCTCTTTTTCAGGGAGCATGCAGGACAGAAAAACTGCTCTGTTCTGTGGTGCCAGGAGCACTGTCAAGGGCAGGGATGGCAGTGCCAGAGGCAGGTCTGGAGAGCAGACAAGGGAGGAGATTGCTCAGCTCTTCCCCCTCTCCATCCCTTTAATTTATCAGACCTGTCCTTTCTCCTTAGCATTACAGATGCCTTTTCTTTAGGTTTCCTCCCTGTCGTTCCCTGGCTGCACAGAATTTCAAAGCAGGGATCTGCTCAGAGCCTGCAGGAAGATATTTTCATTCATGGGGCTGAAGTTCAGGTGCAGCCATCTTTACATAACCTTTTCTTAATCGCTCATTAAAGCAGAACAAGTGGCTGGTGATGGGAATGAATTTTTCCCCCTTGCAGACAGCAGTGGCTTGCCAAGGTCAGTGAAATAATCTCCAAAGCTTCTCTCCAACATCAGGTCTGCTGGGATTGCACTGGTGCTGACAGATGGACATTTTTAACCTGGCTGCTACATATTCACTTAGCCAGAGGGGGGAAAGTGTGAACAGGGAGAACGTTTGGAAGACTGGATTTTTCTCATGTGAAAATAGCTCCCATTTCTTTATTATTTTCTAAGGTAAAGAGAAGCGATGGTCCAGGCTGGGTTGGGCATTTCCTCCTTCCCATTTTCATTCCTCCTGCTGCTGGCAGCTCTGAACATCTTTAGAGCTGTGTCTTTGAGTGGGTTTTACCAAATAATGCAATAATTACACCTGGGGGCTCTGTGTAGGCTGTGTCCAGAGCAGGCTGAGCTTCATCTTAGATCCATATCCACAGAAAAAACCTTTCAGCATAATTATTCCCACCCCCCCCCCCCCAAAAAAAAAAAAAAAAATTAGTATTTTTAATCTTCAATCAAAGTATTTTAAATCTTCCCAAACAAAAAGCCTTTAGAAACTTTTGCCTTTCTTTTTTTCTGGCAGTAATTTGGTACCTGTGCAAACACTTCAGCTTACTCACAAATACATTAAATTTTTTTGGACAGACGAGGTTGCTGGGATTTAAGGAGATTAACAGTGTTTTCCCCTTTCTTTTTCTTCCTGTCATAGTTGTATATGCAACTTGATGAGAGATCCTGGCAGCCTCCTTCTCCAGAACAGTAAACAGAGCCAGTGCTGCAGTAGTTTGCAGATAAATAATGTATTACAGCCTGTCAAATAAAGCTTTGAGCAAATACCACTTTAAAGGGTCATATATTATGAATCTGAGTATTACCCTACAAATCATTATTTCCCAGACCCTTTTGATTCCTTGTTATGCACAGAGCAGGTCACCTTTTTCAACTCCCCCTAAACCTGATAGAATTCATATTAGCAATATTTCTCCCATGGATTATTTTTTTTTTTTTAACCTGCAGAAAGAAGCTCCAAGATCATCCCTCAACACTTCTCTCCCCATCCAAAAGTCCTTGTTGGATATATTTTTTTTTGCAATCTCAATTAGCAATGTGGCACACATACATTTATTTATTTAAGATCCTTGCTTTGAGATTGTAGGGAACACATAATCTGATTGTTTTTTAGGGGAAGCCTTCCTAGAACTGTAAGAATAAAATACAGCTGGATATTTAGCTAATATGAGTGTTTGGAGAGGAGAGGAAGTGTATCCTTTTGGCATTGCTTTAGGAAAAGTCTGAGCTGTGTTTTCATGGTGCTGGCTCGTGTTCCAGCTGGGTGTTTCTCTCCTGCACCGATGGGATTTGGTGGATCCTAAATGCTGTCTGTGCCTGTGCCAAGTGCAAGGGCCTGGAGGTTGTTTTAGCCATTTTCTTCTTCAGCAAACCAAGCAGGAGACACAAGCCACCAGTGTGTGTCAGGCCCAAAAATGCCAGGTTAGGAAGGAGGGGCATCATCTCCAGGTATAATTTATGCTGCTTTCCCATGGGAGGTTTTGACATCCACTGGGTTTGTCTGGTGGTGCTGAGCCCTCTCTGAGGGCTTTGGTGTCCCCTCCCCAATTGCAGAGCAGGGTCCAGTTGGGTCTGTTGGCAGCAATCACAAAACACTGCTCCTCCTTTTTTAAGCAGTTTTTTACACTCCTCTTTTGTGCTTAGAGAGGATTTTAACACTGGAGTTTTAGGTAGAATCTCCCCCTAGTGATACTATTGATTAGGACAAATTTATTGAGGAGGAAGGAGAGTCAGCTGGGAAGAGAAACCTTCTCCTGAGAAGTGTGTGGTACCCAAACTTGGCTTTTTTCTGAGGCCATCAGAGCTGCTTCATTTCCCACCAGTAAGCCTTGCTGCCAGAGGGAGACATGAAAGGAAACCAATGTCTGCATTTAGGAAATGCCAGCAGGTTTGGTTTTTAGTTTTTGTTCCCCACCAGGATGTTTCTTGTGGTGGTGTCTCTGAATTGGTTTGGGCTGGGTGCTCCTCAGAGCCTGGGATTTGATATCCTGCAGGGGAAGACAGATTGAGTTAGTGGAGGAAAAAACCAGTGAAGCAAGGAAAAGAAGATATTATGGGTGTGTTGTTTTATGATGGATCCTTGTATTGCCTTTCCATAAAGTTGTGCAATTGAGGAGATGTAGAAGCAGGGAAAATTGCTTATTTGTCTTCTGCTCTCCTCATGTGAGAAAGCTTTTCTATCAGAAGGAAGGAGAGTGGGGTTATTTGAACAAAACTGGGCATTTCATCTTAGAGAGGAGCAGGAATGTGCTCATCCTGTCAGGTTTGGGGGGGAGCTTGGGACTATTTAATGTGTGTTTAAAGTTATAGGTAATCTTTTAAATTAGAAATAAATCAGGGAATACCCTGCTGTATATTTGGACTGGCTGCTGGGCCTGGGCTAGCAAAGCTGGTGAAGTCAAGGGCTGCACCCCATTTCTCCTGCCTTCTTCCCTTCCCATAGGATTCCAGAATGGCTTGGAATGTGTTGGAAGGGATCATAAAGCTCATGTCATTCCATCCCTCTGCCATGGGCAGGGACACCTTCCACTGTCCCAGGCTGCTCCAAGCCTGGCCTTGGACACTTCCAGGGATCCAGGGGCAGCCACAGCTTCTCTGGCACCCTGTGCCAGGGCCTGCCCACCCTCCCAGGGAACAATTCCTTCCTAGTATCCCATCTAAACCTCCCTTATTTCAGTTTGAAACTATTCCCTCCTGTCCTGTCACTCCAGCTCCTGCTGAACTGTTCCATAAGCACCCTGGATTTCCTTTCACGTCCCATTGGCTTTTCATGATTTTCAAAACACAGCCTTTTCTATTTCAAGCTAATTTCTTCAGCACCTCAGGTTCCCTGGCCTGCAGGAAGAGCAGTGGCCAGCATTCTGTCCCATTCTCCTTGCCTGGTGCAGATGCAGAATCCACTGCTGGCACCAAGTGGCTGCAAGTGGAAGCTGCTCTGGACTCCCTGGGCAGTTGTGTGTGCCGATTTTAGGGCTGAATTTGGGGTGGTGTAAGACCCCCCTGTCCTCTCTTTGTCCCAGTGGGATTTTGGAGCTGCTTCATCCCCTTCTAGACAATGCTGCTTTGGCCCTACTTTTCCTTCTTTAAGATCCATGAAAGGGGAAAAGGCTGTCAGAGAACTTGTGTGCCTGTGATAAATCCCAGTGTGCTGTGCCCTGCATCCTTTCCTTGTAGGGTTTGGGATTGTTTCCCCCAGTAAACAGAAAAATAAAACAGAAAAACTGTACAGTATCATCCTGTGCATGGAGTCAAATAATTGTGATTACCTGGGAACAGGTACTCTTTTTCCTGCTTTTTCAAATACCCAGAGGATTTTAACACTTAACACTGTTTGTGGGCTGTGTATTGAGTACTGAAATAAAAATTCCTGTAAGCTTTGCACTTCCTTCATTTCCAAGTGGTGAGTTGTGTTTGGTTAGAAGACATTCCAGAGGGTAGAGGTGCATGGATGTACCTCTGCTCCTGGGCAGGGAGGTGGGAAAGGGGGTGTCAGGAGTAGCTGGGGCTTTTCTTTCATCAGGAGTCAATGGGTTTCCACTCACAAATCCTTTGAAGCCCAATTTCTTTTATGGATAAACACAATCTCTGACATACCAGAAAAAAATAAGCAGAATTCCCTCCCTGAAATTTCTCTTTAAATGACATGCCCTGCTTATCCCTTCTGTAATTAATTTAAATGCATCTGACAGTAGCTTGGAGGCAAGATTTGAACTTTCTTTATCCCTCACTGGGTTGCTGTTGCTTTTTCTCAGTTCAGTGGTGCTCATGTTGGAATTTGGGACTGGATGTGTTCATCCAGCTGACCTTTCTGGGCTGACCTTTGCCACGAGCACCACTGTACGTGACAGTGGGCATCTGAGTGTTCTGGTTTAATGTTAGAGGTATTCATTTTAAAGTGAGATAAATCATAAGCAGAATAATTCCACAGTTTTCAGGCTTTTTTTTTATTTCTTGTGAATAGTTGTGTGGTGTATCAGTAGAAAAATGAAGATGAAAACTGTTTTAATTTTTCTTTTCTGGTTTGTTTTTTTTTTTTTTTTTTTTTTTTTTGCATTTGGTAGTGCAAAACTAACCACAATCTGAATGTTTTGTTCCAAAAAAACCTGGAGGGAGCTGGTTCTTCATTTCCCCATCTGCAGGGAGCTGTGTTACCCCATGGAGCTGCCCAGTGCTTGATCATTAATGAGGGCAGGGGGAGAGGGGGCTTTTAGACACCAACTTGAGATTTTCTAAGCATAGTCACCACTTAGGAGGTAGAGCTGAGATATTTGGACCCATTTCCTAGCCTTTGATTAAGGATGCTACCTAAAGTTCTGCTAAAACTCAGGGTATTTTAAGGCTGTTGGTAGAAAAATGCTGATTTGTGTCTTTGGGGATGAAATTAGGAATATTACAGCAGAAGAAAGCATCAGGGCTGCTTTTGAAGCAGTGCTGAAGGCAAATTTTTGTGTCCCAGGGGCATTTTCTTTGCATTCTTCAGGCATGGCAGAAACTACTACTTTTGCTTTTTAATGAAGACCATTTCCAACAAATGAGTTTTCCCTCTCCTTTCCCCAGCACAAGAGAATGGGAGATGCCCATGTTTTGCATCATGAGTGATCCCCAAAGTCTGTATCAGATGACAGTAAAAATCACCATTTTCCCCCCAAAACTGTGTGGGCCACTCAGGTGAAAGCACAAGAGGGCTGAGGAGCAGAATTTCTCCATTTGGGATCTGCCTCCTGCCAGAGTCACCCATACAAATCCCTCCAGCCTTGGTGCTCCCCTTACCAGGAATCCCTTGGTTTCCCACTGGGAAAAGCAGCCAAAATCTGGGTGATGTGGTAATAATTAAAAATTCATTAGCACTGAAGAGCAGCTGAGGCAGGAATGGTCAACTCAGCAGGCAGCAGAATGTCAGTCACTGGTACCAAGTTGTTCCCCATGAGTTTAAGAATTAATTTTGTTGTTAAATGTCATCTGGCTTGTGATCAGCTGGAGTGTTGTGTTTCCTGGTAAATTTGAAGGGATATAATCTATCCCAAATAAGGGATCCTGAGTGCTGAGATCTGTGAAGCTGGGTGAAGTCTAATTGGGGTTTGTAGATTTACAGAGGCAGGGAAAAGGAAAGGCTGAAATCCCCATTATTCAGTGGGCAAAGAGCACCAGCTCTCACCTTCCCAAGCTGGGGAATGGCTCTTCCCTCCTTCCCTGCAATGGAAGCCAGGAGACAAATTACTGCAGGAGAGATGGATCAGTGGGGAAAACCTTTCTCACAGCAGCATTTGTAAGGGTCAGGGACTGGAAGGGTCTGAGGATAAGGAGAATTAGGGGAGAGTGGTGTTTGGAGACATCATGAACCTTCCCTTGCTGGGACACTGCTACAGGCCTTGGAGCAGAGAAGAGTAAAATTAGAAGACCTTTGCAAGACATCTCCTTGGTTTATTAAACAGTCCCTGTTTGGAGGAGCCATGGAAGCAATCATTAGCCCAGTCCTGTGGGATAAAACTGGGAGGGTGAGATGCAAAGGCTGTGGATGTGGAGAGACAATCCTGGGGACAGCAGATACTGGAGCACATCAGGACTTCTCCTCCACCAGTGTTCCCTGCAATGTTAATTTTTTATGGTGCCTTTTTTAATGCTTCATAGCTGAGGTGGAGCTTTGTGCTGCTCCTGTTTGCATCTCCCTGCTCTCCTTTCCCTGCAGTTCGAGCGGCACGACCCCGTGGACGGGCGGATCACGGAGCGGCAGTTCGGGAGCATGCTGCTGGCATACAGCGGGGTGCAGTCCAAGAAACTCACTGTCATGCTCAAACAGCTCAAGAAGCACTTCCAGGATGGAGAGGTCAGTGGCATTCATGGGAAATTAGGGAAAATTTCTCAGCCCTAGGCTGGGCTTCAGCAATCCCCGTCTTCTTTGGAAAAGCATCCGCTCCGTGTTAAGCGGTGGTGGAGAGAAGGAAGAGCTGGAAGTGCAGTGGTTCAGTGTCCACTGTAGGCTGTAGGTTTGTTCCTTATGAAAATAGATGCTGTAATTTTAAAAATTCAATTTGCTGAATGGCACCTTGGGTCTGGAGCCAGAACAAACACTGAAGCCGTGCTCCCAGTTCCTGGCTCAACCTTGGATTCATTAGCTGCTGTGACCAGGCAGTTTATTATTCAGTTATTAACTTCTGGGAAAAATTACTCACAATTTAGAGAGAAGTAAGTTTGCATACCCTACACTCATTAATTCAGTGAGAGACCTTGGAATAAGATATCCATACCATAAGATGTGCTTTATCAGGTAAGGCAAGTATGGGCTGAGAAATTACTGAGCATTAGAATTTTACATCTGCCTCTATAATGGATGTTCTTTTATTAAGCCCCCATGCTCTTTTCTTAACTGGGATATAAACAAGCAATTCATCAAAGTGAGAATGGATGGAAAGTCTTTGGCTGGCTGTTTTAGAGCTGCTTTCTTCTGACATCACAACCAGAGTTCATTTCTTAGCTGGTTTAGGTGCCAAGTGTGTTATAAAACAAAAGTTTTGGTCAGGGTCTGCTCTTTTTTTTGTTCCTTAGTAGGATTCCTACATTAACAGGAATAATTGGATTTCTCCAGGAGAAGGTGCTTAAATGCAATATGTGTCTAATAGAAAAGATCAGCTCTGGTTTTGAAGTTTAAAAATTGTTGATTCTTTTGCAGTGATTTTTGGGTTTTTATATATACATATGTGTGTGTCTGTGTATAGATATTACTGAACAGTAGCTGGATGTGTGAGAAAAGAGGCAAAGGAATTTATTTTGGAAGGTTTCCTACAGCAGATGTTTTCTTCCTTTCATGTGTTAGCCAAGACCCTGACATCTGTGCAGGAGGAAGAACTTCTTGTCCTTACCTTATTCCTCATCCCCAAATCAGCCAGATTGTCTTTCTATTTACAGCCAGCCAGATTCTGAGCAAATCTTTGTCTTCCTTTATTCCAAGAACTTCCAAGGAGAGAATATGGGCAATAGGGCAAAAAAAAAATTATATTTGCAAGGAAGAGAATTGGTGAAAAATTTATGATTCCTTGCACTGGTGAGGATGAAATGCCCAGAAACTGTCCCAAACTCACCCAGCAAGGCTTTCCCTTGGAAGTGCAGTTCTTTTGAGAGAGCTTTCTTATGGAATCTGTCAAACCTTGTCTTCCTTGTCTGATGCAATAGCCTTGACTGCACAAGGCAACCCTGGCAGCCTCCAAAACAACAAAACTCTGGGTTTAATCTAATCTTCAGCTGTTTTCCTGTGCTGTTATTCTGCATTCCTGCTTTTGGGAGTGATAAGTTTTCTTCTATTAACTGCTAATCTGCTTTTATTATTTTTATTTTTCTTGAGGAAAAATCCCATCTTACCCTGGGTAGGTGAACTTTGCCTATTTAGCAGAGCTGCCACACTCTGTTTTGTCTAACATTGCTTATGAGTGTCCTCCCCAAGTTATACATACACAGCTGTTTTCTCCTAGTAAAAAGGATCTGAGTCATCAGCAATATTCACAAGCAAGGTATTATTTGGTTTATGCCCCCCTAACTGCTAGCAAACCAAGCTGTCTCTTCAGAAACCAGTGATTCATGTTCTCTCTACATGTGCCTCAGGGGCTGGCTGGGGTATTTTTCTCTGGACATAGCAAGGGTGGCAGTGAGGTGGAATTCCTGGCTGAACCAGGGTTCCCTGGTGAAAAGCTCTAATTTTTGCAGGAGATGTTTGAGCTGTTGTGTTACAAGCAGGGAAATGCTTCTGGAGTCTCCCTGCTACTGTTTCATGGGGATTACTTGGGTGATGAAGGGATTCAGCTGATTTTGAATCAACAGCTGGAGCTATAAATGCCTTGAAAAGGGTGATCATTCATCTGTTGACTTGCCTGAGGCTGTCCCAGTCTCTGATTTTTATTTTATTTTATTTTGGTAGCTGGACCAGAGTTAACACTGATGCCAGCCTCACCTATAGGATTCCTCAAAAAAAAAATTAAATTTCATAATCCTGATGGTATTCTTGCTATAGACACCCACTGGTTTTGTCCACATGAAAGCCACGATTTGTAGGATACAGGTGTGTCACTGGGTTTGTTTTTTCAGCTGGTGAAAGGAGCACAAAGGCCAGGTTGGGTGGGGCTGGGAGCAGCCTGGGATAGTGGAAGATGTCCCTGCCCATGGCAGGGGGTTGAATGAGAAGGGATTTGAGGTCCCTTCCCACCCAGACCATTCCAGGATTCCAAACAAGGGTCCATTTTGCACAGACAGTGCTGCTTGGCCTAGGCATCTGCCATTTGGGGGATTCTAGGAAAATATGAGGTTTGTGGCTCTTTGTTTAGAACACTCCAAAGCTCAGATGTCCCAGGCAGAGCAGGCAGATCACAGCACAATGTGTTCTGCTGGCACACACCTCATGGTTCCTCCAGGCTTTCCACACTCTCAGTGCCCTGCTCCCAGGCAGGGAGGCATCGTGATAATTGCAAAGATATTTTCTCTTGCAGAACCAGAGGGATCTTTGCAGTGCTTCCTGCAGAAGTACCTGATTTATTGGATCTTTTTTTTTCCTAGGACACTTTTTAATTTAATTCTGCTGTACATCCTAGTGTTCCTCTCGGGAAGAGGAGCAGGCAAAAATATTCAAGGAAAGCTCCCTGCAGAGTCACCAGGGATTTCTCTCTTCAGTCAGCTCTGTTGTCCACATGTGCTTTCCCATTTTGCCATCTCATCCTTTCTGGCCCAAATCCATGAGTCCAGGACTGACAAAGCTGCTGTTGCATGTGATGGTGCACACATAGATCATCAGTGCAGTGCCACATACAACAAAGATGGGAACAAGCTGCAAATGTCTGTATGGAAAGGCCTTAAAAATGTTCTTTTTCTTTCAAAAGATTGGTGGCTTCTTCCTTGATTAGAAGTTGTTTGAGCAGAGTGACAGCAGATTGTGTGAATTTATATTTGACAGTACCTGCTGAACACATCCAGACCATGGAACTGTGCTGTGTTCTGCAGTTAGGATTTTTAATCTCTTGCTCTGTCAATCTGTTGTGCCAGGCAGGATAGGAGGAGCCTGAACCTGAACTGCTGTTGACAAGCTGATTTATGTCTCCCAGAGAGGGAGTCTGAGTGGTTATTACTGTGGTGATGATTCACCTCCTCCCTTGGCTCCGTGCCGTGGCTCTGCTGGAGGAGCTGGAGGCTCCAGCTCTTGTCCCAGCACTGCTGTGCTTGTGCTGGAGCTGAACTGGGTGATAAAATCAGGTGTAGTGGAACCAGGTGGGGTTCCCAGAGCTGTGCTCGTTGGCAGTTCTTCTCCTGGGGATCTCAGGATGTTTTTCCATGACTATCCCAGAGCGTGGCTGTCGGCTCTCACCTGGCCCAGGTAAGTGGGCAGCCAGGGATCCTGCCTCCAGCAGCAAAGCCAACTGGGACACTTCTGTGCTTTAGTGTCACCTTCTGCCACACTGGATTCCCCCAGGGATCCCCAAATCTCTTGGGAGAGACCTTACAGTGCACAGACTGTTTGATATTGTCATTGTGAGTGTGCAGGCTTCAAAATAAATTATCAATTCACCTGTTTGCAGGTAAATTGCAAATTCATCTACATCCCAACTGCAGGCTTGTGGTGTGTCTGCTCACATGGGAGATGGTTTTCAGTCCCTTCCCCTTGTGGGACTGGTGGGGCCAGGAGGGAAGCAGGAGGGGAACAAAAGTTCAGGTCACAACCACATGCTCAAGTTCCAGTGTTGAGTTTTTGGAGTGTGCAGATAAATTCCCTTCTGGCTGCAGCTTCAGGCCAATGAATCACTGTGTCATTTCCAGGCAGTGTCTGTGATCTCCTTTTCCCATTGCCACATCTTTTTTCTCTGTCCTAGGGGCTGACATTTGAGGAGGTGGAGAACTTCTTCACTTTCCTGAAGAACATAAACGACGTGGACACAGCTTTGAGCTTCTACCACATGGCTGGAGCTTCTCTTGATAAAGGTATTAAAAGCTGTGGGATGTTCAGGTGCTGAAAGCCTGAGGGAGCACAACTCATGCCATGTCTTTGGAGTTAGGAAGATGTCAGGTTAAAAATGTACCCAAATTGCAATTCCTCCCTGTAATGAGGTGCTTAGCTCGCTACATCCATGGATAAAGAGGGATTTTGGTTTTATACTGCCACAGTTTTAGATACAGGGAGAAAAAAGGCTGACATGTGTAGCCTGAATGGTTGAGGAAGCAGTGATTTCATGGTGGTGCCTTCAGAAGGACCAAGGTCACCTAATGAGTGTGCCACAAGCTGTGGTTCCAGATCCCAGTGCTTCTTCTTCATTCCCATCTTCTTGAAGTGACCTTTTTTTCCTCCTTATACAAAGGACTTAAAAAATGACTGTAAAAAAATTCTTGCAGAGTTATCTTCTGTGGAGGTCTCTGATCCACGTGGCAGAGGCAGAGCAGCAGTGGGGCTGGTGGTAGGAGCTGCTGGTTTTGTTTCAGCTTTGCTCAAAAATCAGAGACTTTGCCTAGAAATAAAGGCTGGATGCTGCATTTCTGATTGGAAATCCAAGTAGTGGCAAACACCTTCAGAGCTCCTGGGAGTGCTGGAGGGAGAGAGGGGGAGCCCTGGAACAACCCTGAGGTCCCAGACTGAGCATTAAAGTCTGTCCAGAGACTCCATTTCAGATAACCCACAGTCCAGAGGAGTGGGCTGAATAAACCTCAGAGCTGGTGTTTCCTGGGGACCTTGGTAATAATGTGGTTTATTGATCAGACCAGTCCATATCCTCCTCCTTCTCATCATGTTTCCTTTTCTGAGCTGGTCTGGCTCAGGTATGTTCTTATATCTGACACACTGGTGTAGGAAAAAAGAAAAAAAGGAAAAAAACCCCAAAATATATTTCAAACCAAAGTCCCACTCTGCTGCCAGCATCTGTTCACAAGTGGGTGCTTTGGTCTTTAGGGTTTTTTAAGGGGGATTTTTTTTTTTTTAACACATAGAGACTATAAAAAAGAGATGGCAAACTCATTAAAAGATTTTTAGGCTAAGTGGAAACTCTTGTCTGCCACAAAGTTAAAGCTGATTTCTTTAGGCAGCTGCAGAATTAAACATTTTGGAAGTCAGCTATTCCAACTGCTGCTCTTGTGGGAATATTAAGGCATTAATAGTTTTTGGGGAAGTGGAATTACAGAGGGTAACCAACATGTCACATCTCTTATTGTGTGTGTCAGCAGCCCTTCTCATCTTAAATTTTTTTGGGGGGAATCATCTGTACTCTTTGGTTTAGATCATCATTACCTTAAGACTTAAAAGAACCTGACAGGATTTTCTTTCATTTAAAAGTAAAATACTTTTACATTTAAAATACTTTTACTTTAAAATACATAAAAGTAAAATACCAAGTCTGGGTGTGCTGCTGCTGCTCTGAGCCCTTTCTGCAGCATCCCAGAGGAGGTAATAGCCCAGCAAATCAAATTTACTCAGTGCCTACAGGAAATGAGCATTTATCCTGTCATGGAATATACATTTTTGCAGAATTTAGGTCTGTGTGCAGTTGGTAAATCAGTGTGATTGCTGTTTAATTATGTGCCATTAATGAGCTCGTGCTCACTGAGCTGGGAATGTTGGGCTGGGGTAAGGGAACCTTCCTTGGGCAGAAATCAGATTTAAGTCAAGTAAACCATAAATGGGGTGTGCCCTCCCAAAAGAGCAGCTTTCACAGGGTTGCTGGTTACAAACTAACAAATGTAAAAATTACACTGGGATAGGGACTAGGAAGAGTGTAATAATTTGTGTAATAATTTGCTGCTAACAATGCAGTAAACATTATTATGATTTTAGAAGGGCTGTTTAAAATTTCAGAGGGGGAAAAAATGGCTGGTACCAAACAGCCAGAGCTTGACAGCCTATATTCTGTGCTGAATTGAAGTCACATCTTCTTTTAAGATGGATCATAAACCTGTATTTTAATGACCCATTTATAAACACCCAGATTATTTGTTTGCCCATCTTTCATTTGCCCAGCAACATAATAGCTGTCATTCTCCTAAATCACTTCTCTAGCCTGGGCTCATAGCTGGAAGCAGGACAGGAGCTGAATTTGGAGCTTATTCCCCTTTTAGGGGGGGTGTGAATTGCACTTTTTCTGGCACTGTGTGCAGCCATGCTTTCCAAGCAGCCTTTCTGCTGGTGTGGGATAACTCCTTTGGGGTTTAGGGCAAGGCATGGATGGGCCAAAGCACGGGGAGACAGCTGAGCCCACTGCTGATCCATGGCTTGGAGCAGGGCTGGAGCCCCAGAGAGGTTCCTGGAAAAGCATTTTATTTGAATGATGCTGCTGGAAACGGCTGCAGAGTCACCAGGGATTGGGGAAGGAGGCAGAGGTGAGCTGGAATGCAGTCATGGAATTGCTGCTTGCTTTCCTCTGCCTCGGAGATGGATGGAAGAAGTCAGCCCCCCTGGAAGCACAGCTCCTCTGGAATAATGGCAGTGCTGGTAGTTGGGAGAGGTTCTCTGGAGACCCCCATATCCAACAGGATCTCCTGCAGCTGCTCCCCCTGTGCCACCTGCAGCCAGGTTTGGGATATTTCTTCCCACATTTCTGGCTGTGGGTATTGCACAAACAGGGTTGGCTCTTCCTTTGGTCTGGGAGCTCTGCTTTTTTCTCCCTGATCTCCCTGACTTTCTGTCATGCTCCCTTTGATGTCAGAACAGCTTCTGCTGAGCTGCAGGGCTGCAGCCTCATGGTTTGAGGAGACAAAGGAAAATGTGCTGTGCACACAGCATTGCACAAGGCTTATCCAGCTCCTTCCTGGATGGGTGATCCAGCACGTACTCCTGCAAATGATTTGTGAAAAGTTAAATAGATTTTGGTGGTCATACTGCCAGTGATAGCATCCAGCATTTCCAGCTGGGAGCCTTGAAATGAAACGTGTGCATCAACGTGAGGCTGATTTCTGGGAGCCCAGAACACACATGTCCTGCCTTTCCATCCTGGAATGGCCCAGGGCAGGGAGCTCTGCTCCCATCACCCCCAGTGCCATTTGGAAAACAAAGGCAGCAGCCCAGCTGTCCATTCTTTTGGCCACATGTGTGATTAATCTCAAGTTGGAGGGAAAAAGTGAAGTTTGCCATCTGGCGAGGCTGTCTCCTGGAGCAAAGCCTCGTTTGCAGGCACTCAGTGAGGCATGGCTCACGGTGCTCTTCTGGGAATCAGAGTGGAAAAAAAGGATAACTGTGTCAGACACTAAACTTGCAGAAAATAACTCATTAAAGGAACCAGTGGGAGATAGCAATGCAGGAAATTTTAGAAGCTTTTCAAGATAGAAATGTGGAATTCATTTTTGATGGTGTGAAATCCAGGAGAATTTCTATCCCAGAACTCCAAACCTGGACAGGCTTTGTTTTAAGAGATGTTGCCCAGACAGCAACTATTTAATTTTGTGAAATGGTAAAGAAATTACTCCAGCAGGTTTACTTCAATTTTATTTGCCTCCCTGAGTTACCATGTGGTCTGGAGAGGGTGTGTGGAAGTGGAAAGTGGAGATGCTTTCCCTCTTCCTTTTGATTCCTTAAAAACCAGCACAGCACAGTCATGCAGCCCCTATGAAGTCATTTTGGCATCAAGCAAGAGTGATGGGATGGAGCTGACACTTGTGCAGTTGAATTAGTAAGAGAGGAAGCAGGAACTGGTGGCCATGAGTACAAGTTCCAGCTGGGAAAACTGTGGCTGTGAAAAATAAACAGGAGGGGAGGGATCAGGAGACTCCCTGCAGAGATGGAAGGAGCAGGTAAAATCTCAGCAGAAAAACATGACTTGGAATTAAAGGAATTAGGACAAGGGGCAGTGGTTTTAAACTGAAAGGGGAGATTTAGATTTGGTGTTGGGGGCAATTGTTCCCTGGGAGGGTGGTGAGGCCCTGGCTCAGGTGGCCAGAGAAGCTGTGGCTGCCCCTTGATCCCTGGCAGTGTCCAAGGCCAGGCTGGATGGAGCCTGGGATAGTGGGAAGGTGTCCCTGCCCATGGCAGGGGGTGGCACTAGATGAGCTCTGAGACCCCTTCCAACCCAAACCATCTGGAATTCTGTGATGTAGGAAATCAATCTGACTGGTTTTTACACATTAGTCTACAGCCATAGGGCACCAGGAGGGGAGGATGGCATCAAAGTGAAGCATCTTGAGAGAAGTTTGACATTTACAACAAATTAAATGAAATTTGGTGGTGTTGTCTGAGGAAATACAGAGTAATAACTGCTGACTGGAGCTACATCACTCATATAGAAAAGCAATTTCACTCAAAAAGAATAATTTTTAAAAAGCAGGATCCTGCTTGAGATTGTATGTATTTTATGTCATTTCAATTTTCTCCTGCATTATTTAGTGAAAAGAGAGGTTTTATGGGGAAAAGGACGTGATGGTGGCTGTGAATTCCTCTTGGAAAACCCCAGATTTCAATCAGGGGAACAGAAACAGGGCAGAGGGTACCAATAATGTAAACATTAATGAAAAGAAAATCCTATTAGAAATATTTTATGCAGTTTATAATTAATCCAGTTACGGTATATATTGGATGATTATTTTTTCCTTCCTGACACACTTAACTCTCCAAAATTCCTGAAGAACCAGGGGTGCAGAAACCCATCAGGATGCTGTGGAGGGAAGCAGAGGTTGTTTGTGGTTTCAGCCTGGTTTTGTGATGCACCACTTCCCTCTTTTCCCTTGCTCCACAGCTAAACATTGATCCCAGTTGCTGTGGATGGCATTTCCTTGGGTCAGGCTTTGTGGGGAAGCAATTGAACTTTAAATACACTCACACCAGCCTAGTGAGGGGGCGCTTTTTTTCCCATTTGTGCAGCAAAATCAACTGCCTAACCCTGGCAGATTGATAGCTCCATGGATTGCCCTTTTCTAAAGGTGGGAATAAAACTCCTGCTTGCTTCTCTGCTGCCAGAGAAAAGGGAAATAATTCCTTACAACTCTTTATTTTATTGCAAGGTTAATCTGGTCTGCTCCCTGCAGGAGGGTGGGTGGGTTCATTCTGCAATGACTAGGTTGCAACAGGAAAAGCAGTTTTTGGAATTCCCAGCCTGCTGGGATAGTTGCTTGCTCGAGTATCTGACAGTATCCTGTCAGAAGGAGCTGCCTTGTTGATCAAGCTTATTCCAGCCTCTCTGAAGACACAAAGGCTGTTTTCCATGGAGGAGCAGGAGTCTCCTGCTGCAGCTGGCCCATCCTGAGCCCTGTGTGACCCTGTGCTCTCCCTCTGTTGCAGTGACCATGCAGCAAGTGGCCAGGACGGTGGCCAAGGTGGAGCTCTCGGACCACGTGTGCGACGTGGTGTTCGCGCTCTTCGACTGCGACGGTGAGCGACCGCCCCGACCTCAGCCAGGCCAGGAGAGAGCCAGCCCAGGGCAGGAAATCCAGGGGAAAAGGGCTCTCCTTGCCATGCTCCTCACCCATGGATCTGTGCTGATCCCCTGCCCTTTTGGGAAGGGTATCCAGTGGTTCCCACTCTGTGAGATGTAGATCTTGGGGGTTTGGTGTGCACACTTTGCTCCTGTTCTCAATTTGTTATGCTCCAATGTTGGAAATGAGCTGGTCTGGGGCTTTATCTCCAAAATCCTAGACAAATGTTAGCTTAATTTTAATTAATTAATAGCCCTATGCCCTGCTGGGAAGTTGGTGGCTTTGCAGAGGGTGTGAGCACCCCAGGGTAGTTGTTGCCATACTGAAGCACTCTGTCCTGGTTTGAAGGACAGGTGTCTGCCAATAAAAGCAGAAGCTTCTCTTTGAAATGGAGAATGTAAAACCCCTTCCTCCAAATTATTATCATTTTGAAATTAAGGGTCTCTCAGGCAAAGATATGGGAATTAGGAATTTCCTCTGAAGGTCGAGGGATGATGTGGAAATGTCTGGTTTTCCTCTGAAATCCAGTGGAAAGATGGATAACTTGGTGTCCAAAATCTCAGTTTTTATCTAGGTAGGAAAGGCTTGGCTCCTCCCCCTGGCTGGAGCATCTCCCATGGGATGATGTAATTTTATCAGTCATGCAGTGGAACTGAATGTCCCAGCAGCAGATGAAATCTTCCTGGAGGGAGGATGGGCTGTGGAAAAGATAAAGATGATTGCCCCAGCTGGTTTTAAAGATGGCCCATTAGATTGCCCTACCTGGCTGCAACAGGTGATAGAATACACATTTCTGGCCACATCAACCCAACACACTGAAGCACTCCCAGCTTGATTTAATGGGAGCTACTGGAGTCTTTGCCAGGTGACAGCAATTCCAGCTTGGAAAGAAGGAAATTCTGCATTTGCCCAAACCTGCCAAGCCAAAATCAGAGTCCTGGCTGGCACCCTGCTTCTCCAGCACAGTCACCAGTATCTGGCAGCTCTGAGTGGCAGCACTGGTGCATAAGTATGAACATTTAAAAACATATTTAATTATTTTATTCCTTGTTGTCCTTAATGGTTTAAGCCCCACCTGCTCCTTTGTGCCTTTCTAAGGTCACATCTCCTGTTTTATTTTCCTCTGTGCTTCAGTACCACTGCTCTAATACAATCTTCACGCCAGATGATCAGCCTGGAGATTGGAGTGAGCTGAAGTGTATCCAAATATTCCATTTGCCTTCTCTCAGAGGAAAATCTCCTAAATATTTTGATAGCAAATCCTTGGGGGAAAAGACTGGTTGCCAGAGGAGTCTCCCATGGAAGAAACCAAGTAGAAAAGCAGACACAGACCTCTTTTTATTATTACTATTTTGTTGTTTTCACTCCATCAGTGTTTATAGACATTAAAAGCCTGCAGCACTGGAGGGAATTTTGCTCACCCTTTGATAGTTTGCTGGAATTTTGCTGCCCAGTTGCTGCATTCTCCATAACCTCATTCATCAGATCAACAAATCTTCCCTTCTACTCCATTAGAAAAATTTGTGCACCCATAATTTCCTGAACCACTTAAAAGCAGTGTTTCCTTGGAAGACACAGACATTTGGTTTGCATTTGCTTTTCTGCCTCCTGCAAGCATCCATTGGGTTGGGATTTAAACTCTGTGGCTCAGGAACCCTCACTCAGCAGGATATTTTGGGAGATGGGAGCCAAATGCAGTCTCAGTTTCTGCAGCAAAGGACAATCATGGCTGCTGCCCTTTAAAATGATGATTTCGTGGAGGTTGGTGGTGGGTCTCTGATTATTTTTCCTCCTTTTTGCAGGGAACGGGGAGTTGAGCAACAAGGAGTTTGTTGCCATCATGAAGCAGCGGCTGATGCGAGGCCTGGAGAAGCCCAAGGACATGGGCTTCACCCGGCTCATGAGGGCCATGTGGAAGTGTGCCCAGGAGACAGCCTGGGACTTCACAGCTCCCAAGCAGCAGTAGCAGTGGGAAGGAGCCCCCCCATTTCCCATGGGTGCCACCAGGTTCTGGAAAGCCCAGGCTGGCTGAAACACGAGGGGTTTGTCCACCCAAGTTAGAAATCCACGCCTGTATTTGCTTGCTGCTGGCTCCTGAATATTCCTCCTCTCAGGAACAAGGAAAGGACTTTGACTGCCACCACCTCTGTGCCCTGCTCGAGAGCTGGACCCCAAATCACCTTTATTTAATTAATGCTATGAAAAGATGGCATGGAGGTTATTTTGATTCTCAGACTGCTCCTCAGAAAAGCCAGGCAATTCCTGGATTTCCTGCATCCCAGACCAGGATTTCAGCCAGCCAAAAGCTCCGTGCTGCACCTGCTACAGAAGGGCAGCTAAAAGTAGTGGAGCAACTGGCTCTCCTGCCCTTCCTGCCTTGCACAAGCATCCTGCTGCAGGAGCTCCCTGACTGATTTCCTCAATGGAGAGCCCTCTCTGTGGGGAATTGTACTGGGAAGGGGCTGACAGGCGTTGTTTTCTGGGTGCTGTCCTCTGTAAAATATCATGTAAAGTTGTTGCTCACAGCAGCCTGGCTCTGTCTCTCCATTGCTCCAGATCCTCCCCCAAGGCTGGGGCTGAGGCACTGAAGATGGGGTGTTTTGGGAAGGGGGAGGGGGAACCCCATGACTTTCCGCAGCTGGAAAGCCAAAGGGGCTAAATCACTCCTGGAATACTTTTCTTCCCCAGCACAGGAAGGACATGGAACTGCTGGAGAGAGTCTAGAGAAAGCCACCAGGATGCTCAGAGGGATGGAGCAGCTGTGCTGTGAGGAAAGGCTGGGAGAGCTGGGATTGTTCAGCCTGGAGAGAAACTCCAAGGTGACCTCACTGTGGCCTTCCAGTGCCTGAAGGAGATGACAAAAAACATGGAGAGGGAATACTGACAAGAGCCTCAAGTGGCAGGACAAGGGGAAATGGTTTCCCACTGCCAGAGGGTAGGGTTAGATGAGATATAGGGAAGGAATTGTTCCCTGGGAGAGTGAACAGGCCCTGGCACAGGGTGCCAGAGACGCTGTGGCTGCCCCTGGATCCCTGGAAGTGTCCAAGGCCAGGCTGGATGGGGCTTGGAGCAGCCTGGGACAGTGGAAGATGTCGCTGCCCATGGCAGGGGATGGGACCAGATGGGCTTTAAGCTCCCTTCCCACCCAAACCATTCTGGAATTCCATGGTTCATACAGGGATATTGATCCTGATCACTGCAGCTAGAGTCATATACCTCTGCTCCCTCATTTCCCAGCCAGACCCTGCTCCTTTGGGGTGGTTTGAGTGTGGGTCCCTGCGCTGTCACACACATCACACCCCAAATACCAAGGCAGGAGTGCAGGTTTGGCCCTTCCTGGCCACCGCTGTTCTTTCCTCCCTCCTGCCAGGGATATGTCACCTGTCTCTGAATTCTCGCGTTTGGAATAAAGGTTGTTACCGCCCTCCCTGGTGCGACTGAATGTGAAACAATTCAGCCTCATCCCTCTTTAGTGTCTCCTTCAGCCCGTCCCGGGCAGAGTCCCCGCAGCCAGGACCTGTTTCAAAGGCAGGAAACTCGATAAGGAGGAGGACTCGAATGGGAGAGAATTCCTGAAAGGGTTAATCCTTCCCTTCCGAACCCCGTCCGAGAGTAGGATCCGGCGGTACCCGCTGTTGGGGGCTCGCCTCCCGAGGTAATCCCCGCTCCCTCCCTGCGCCTTTCCGGTTCCCCAAAAATCCGCCGCCGGCCCCGCCCGCCTGAGGGCAGGGTTCTGTGACGTCATCAGTCCGCGCCCGGCCCCGCCTCTCCGCCCCGCAGTGCGCGCGGGGCACGCCGGGAAAGCGAGTTCCGCGGGGGTCCCGGGGGGTGTCGGGCTGCGGTACCGGCTGGGACCGGGTCTCTCCTGAGGCCGGGTACCGCCTGGGACCCGGTACCGATGGGCTGGGATCGGGTACCGCCAGTACCCCGGTGAGGAGGGGGCCGGGAAGGGAAGGGGGACCGGCTCCGCGCTGCTGTGGGACCCCTGAGCCGCGAGCACGACACCCGCTGCTGGTGGAGCAGCGCTGAGGGGAGGGAAGAGCTCGGCAAGGCGAGTGAGAAGTTCTCGGGGGGCTGCGAAAAGCCCTTCTCCTCCTTCTTTCCTATTCCTCTTTTCCCATTCCTCTTCTTCTTCTCCCATTCCTCCTCTTCTTCTCCTCCTTATATTTCTCCTTTCCCTTTTCCTTCTATTCCTCTCCTATTGCTATTCCTTTCCTCCTGTTCCTTTCCTCCCTCCTCTTGTTTCTCTCCTCTTCCTGTTTTTCTCCTCCTCTTATTTAGCTGGAGTCTTGGCATTCGCCTTCCCAGTGACCGCTGATAAGGTGCTGCGTCCTGTGCTGAGCCCGTGTCTCACTTAACAGTTCCAGCTGGCTGCAGGCTGTCTTCTGGCAGATCTGCATCACTACCTGTCTGCTCTTGGGGAAAACCTTGAGCCTGGCTACTTGGAGCTAAAATCCTGCTTTGAAATGAGGCACTTCTTGGGCTTTGTCAGCACAAAGTCAGACAGTGAACAGACCCTAAACCATTCTGTTGTCGTTGCTTCCCTTGTTCTTTCCAGCTGTGTGGTTGATACACTCTGGGTCAGTCCTTGTCCACCAGCTTCCCTGCCTGGCTCTAGAAATGTTTGCTCTGGGTCCACTGATTATAACCAGGAAGGGAGAAGGAGTGTGTTGACATTCTATCCTCTGCCCTCCAAATCTCCACTCCAGGAAGAAACTGTACACCTCCATCTGACCATAGGCAAAATGTTGAATCTTAGAGCTGATCTCCTCCAAAAGGGCATGTTATCCCCCTTCTCCCCCTTTTCATCCCTTCTGCCCCTGACTTTTACACACCAGGCACTGCCATGGGCATTTTTGGGTCCTTGTGACACAGGGAGGCCTGGGGTGGGTTGGTACAGAGGGCAGTGGGAAGCTGCAGTGTGTGGAGAGGAGAGTACAGAAATAGGAGGGTGGCAGGCAGATATTCTGGGGAAAGGGCTCAAACTCCTGAGAATGGAAGGAGAGGGACCCAGGGACCTGGCAGGGGTTTAGTTCCAGTACATTTCCAGCCCCACAGGCACTGGTTAACAGTCCTTGTAATTATGCACCTTGCATGTGGCATCTGGAAGTACTGACACCCATGGCTGATGGATGCAACTTCTGGCTAATGTTTCCTTAGCAGCTTTTATGGAAAGTTTTAAAGTCTCTTTCAAGGATTTAGCCTGTATTTTAAGTTCTTCACAGTTCTAGTTTTAGGCTCTGACATTGAATTCCCTTAATACCACTTTTGAAATAAAATTTGTCAACTAAAATTTTATTTCCCTACACAGCTGCCTACAGCTGAAGGGTTTTTCTGAGGACATGCACCAAATCCTTATAAGTCATATCATAACTTCTTCATTTGAATTAATTAAGGAGTGTGGTTTCCTCCTGCCTGGATTTGCCTGATACGCGTGCCAGGTACCTGTTGCAAGAAGCTCTTGGTTTGTAGGACGAGAAAGGCAAATCCTGGCAGTTTGCAGGGCTGGAGGTGGGAGGAAGGAGCTGACTGCTCCCTGATTTTCTGTGTCACAGCCATCGGGAACGCGTACGCGGTGCTGAGCAACCCGGAGAAGAGGAAGCAGTACGACCAGTTCGGGGACGAGAAGCTCAACCCCACCCGCCACGGGCACAGCCACGACTTCCACCGCGGCTTCGAGGCCGACATCTCCCCCGAGGACCTCTTCAACATGTTCTTTGGGGGTGGCTTTCCCTCTAGTAAGCACCTCAAACCTTCACTTCGTGCGTGGGGCCTCGTGCTTGTGGCGTTGGAGCGGCGTGGTTGGGGTTTATTGGGCTGTGCAAGGGTTGGTGAGGGGGAGTTCTGCTTCACTCGTGGCCTAAACACCTCCAGTTTCTTAAATGGTTCATCTTTGGAGAACTCAGCAGCCATCAGAGCTGCCAGCCAGCCTCAAGGTGGTTGTTTGCATGCTGGCAACATCCAGCAGCTGCTAGAACAAAAAGCAACTTGTTTCAAGGATCATTGTGAAAATAATCCTGTTTTAAGGAAGGCTTTTCTGCCTGCTGGTTTTGGAATTTAAATCTTCTTACCAGAGCAAACTCTGGTAACACCTGGGCCTTGTTCTTGCTCTCTGTCTGCTCAGCCATGCAGCTGGAACTGGTTCTCCAAGTGGCCACTTCCTTCTCTCCTTTGTGTACCATAAAAAAAAAAGGAAAATAATATTTCTACAGCATAATTTAATAATATAAAAAATAAATCTATGTCCTGTCTGTCCACAGTGCTGATCATGGCTTGGGAAGCAGGAAAGAATCTGTTCCTTTACTTGCTCAAAAGGCACAGATTCCATGTCAGGAAAAGGGTATTTTGGAAGACTCCTTTGTATTTGTTCCAGTCATATCTGACTGGAAGTGAGAACAGGGCTTTTTGACCTCTGCAGACCAACTTGGAAAAAAAAAAAAAAAAAAAAGTGGTTTCAGTTAAGAAATTTTGCTCTAGTAGCTCTTCCTGCCTGGAATCTAAGCACTAGCACCCCAACCCCAGTGACTCAAAGGCATCTGGAAGCCTTTTGCAGCATTCGTGCTCTGCCTGGCAGAGAGGCCAAGCTACTCCTGCAAAAACAGCATGTTGCTATTTTAGCTCAGTCTCTTTTTCCCTTTCCTCACTGTCCCAAGAGAATTGAGGGCTGCTCTCTCAGCCTGACTCCCTTTGCAGCTGTAGCTTTGACATTTAAAACAAGACATGGAAGAGCTTTGTTTGCAGGGTGGGAAAGACACCATAATTATTTCTGGTTGTAACTGGTTTTAATTTATTCCATCAGAAGGGAGAAGGCCTGTGTAAGGTGTTTTCTCTCTGCTTTGAGCAGGGGGTTGAACTTCCTGAGGTCACTTCCAAGCTGAGTTTTCATATGATCCTGCAAAATCTTACAGCATTGTAATCTCTGTGCCCACTCTGCCCTCAAACCACCTTAGGAATACTCCTGTAAGCAGGTGACATGGATCATGGGCTTTGTGGTCCTTCCCTGGGCAGCCAGCAGCACCCTCCACTCTGTGGCTTTGCAATGAGAGTTTCCTTTCTTTTTTTTTTTCCTTTCAGGTAACGTTCACGTGTACAGCAATGGCAGGATGAGATACACCTACCACCAGAGGCAGGACAGGCGGGAGCACCAGGGGGATGTAAGTGGGGAACACACTGGGATCTGGGAGGCTTTCCCAGCACATCACTGGGAGCTGGTTCCTGTGGCTGTCTTGTGAAACAGTCCTGCTGGTTGCCACTCCCCTGAACAGAAAGCTGGAGTCAGGGTTTTGGCTGTTGTCTGGGGAGAGCCAATTTTATTGTAAAAAAAGCAAACAAGAACTTCCTGAATATTTTTTTTCTCAAGCTTAAAGGTGGAACTGAAGGGAGCTCAGGAGGTGAGGGGGAATTCCTTCATCCATCTAGCACTGAGAAGGGGAAAAGGCCATCCATAAAACCAGTCCTGCTCACTGGTTTGCTCTAGAAAAACAAACAGTGGGCATGAGGCTTTTGGAATTCCCCCCCAAGGCTCCCCCTGGCAGTCCCCTCTGCCCATTGTCACATCCAGACAGGGACCAGGGGGTTTGGACCTTCAGAGTCACACTGTCCTGTGGGCTGCTGGGCTCCTCCCAGCGATTTTGAGTTGCTCCCTGTGAAAAGCAGGAGAGAAGAGGTTGTGTTGGAGCACTGGGATGGAGGGGGATGCCATGGGATCCTTGTCCAGCTGCATGGGTGGCACTGCACTGTGTGTTTCTGTTCCCTCAGGGTGGCCTGGGGCTGTTTGTCCAGCTGATGCCCATCCTCATCCTGATCATCGTGTCTGCTCTCAGCCAGATGATGGTCTCCAGCCCACCCTACAGTTTGAGCCACAGGCAGTCAGTACCCATTCCTCTAAAACTTACCCACACAGGGAGGGGGTGGGCTCTGGAGGGGTGTGGGGGGCAGGGATCTTGCCTCCCTTCTTCCTGGCTTTCTTTGTCTTTTCTGCTTTATCTCCTGACCCCATTGCTCCTGCTGCCAGTGAAGTCTTTGTGGTTCTCCAGCAGGTGTGAGAGGCAAGGTGCAGGGAAAGTTGGAGGATGCTCACTTCCCTAGTGGAGACAGTTCCTTGTCAGGGACCTTCTGCAGTCCATACCCACAGCTGTGTCTGTCATGGAAGGGGACAGACAAAATGGTCTGGAAAGGCTGTAGGGCAGCACTGAAATCCCATATGGAACAAATTGAGGTGTAGAGTTAGAGTGTGAAAAACAAAAGCCATGTTCTCCATAAAAGCCTTAGTACAATGCAGTAGAGGAAGAAGATAAGGAATAAAAGACACTCCCAGAAAAATCCCCTGATTCTGAGTTCTCATCTTGCCATGCAATAGCTTTGGCCAGACATGGAGGATGTGAAAGTGGAACTGCTCTGTTCTGGATCCTGTGGAAATGCCCTGATCTGCTCCCTCTGGTGACTAATGGAATGTGTCCTTACTCTTAGTCACTTTGCAGTGCTAACAAAGAGTGGGAAAACAGGCTTGATTTCTGTCTGCTTGCATCATTCTTGGCAAAAGCCTAGTACATGTTCAGTGTGAGTTCCTTATGTGCATTTAGAGAGGGCAGCCTGGGGTTCCTGCCTATTTTCACAGGTAGCAATGTTTGCCATTGATCATAGAATCCCAGAAGGCTTTGGATTGGAAAGGACCCTAAAATTATCTTGTTACACCTCCCTGCCATGGCCATGGACACCTCCCATGAGACCAGGTTCCTCCAAGCCCCATCTAACCTGGCCTTGAACAATCCCAAGGGAGGGGTGTGATATTAAATGCTATAAAACCCAGCTTAGCTTTCAGATTCAGAGTAAAGACTGTGACATTGGTGCTTGGGACCAAAAGATGGGATGGTTTTGGCACAGTTAAGGGTTATTCTGAGAAGGTGAAGGGTTGAGCTGTGATTTCCACAGCTGGTATTAGCATTGTAAAACCAAACTGTTTGGTTTATACTGGTGAAGAGTTTGTGGGATGAGAAGACACCAAAGGGAGGGCAGCATTTAAGTGGGCAGGGATTTGCTTCCAGCCTTGCCAACTGCCAGATGAAGCCATCCCTGAGCCCCAGATGTTCCTCTGCTGCCCCATTCCCTGTTCCCTGTGTTGTCCCTGTCTCTGCATGCTCAGGTAGCAGCAAGCAACTCGATTTCCAAGCCTGGATTTGGACAAGGGTGGCAAATGAGATCACCCAGTCCTCCCACAGCCTTCCTGAGCAGCCAGGGTGTTTGAGCTGGAATGAGGCAGTGCAGTGCCAGCAGGAGGAGCTGCTGGATCACTCACTGCCACCTCCTCTGCCAGCAGTGAAGGGAAAGCTGTGCCTGAGCTCAGCCAGCAGGGCAGCAGGAGCTTTGAACCTGGAGGTTTAAATGCCACTTCTCCATAGTGAAGCTGTCACTGGGGAGGACAGAGTCCTAAAGAATCACTGTTACCTTTGTAAATCTCTTCCAAAAGGGATCTTCCTGCTCGCTGTGGACCTGATTGTTGCTGTTCAGTAGCACCTCATGGAACTGGCCTGCCATAATTGCATGCCTGACTGCAGGTGACAGGTTTCTTGTGCCCTGATTTTCGTGCCTCACACCCCGGTGTGCTGCTGCAGCCCTGCCATTCCCAGTCCTTCTCCTGTGAGGGCACATTCTGCACTCCATCTTTATCCAGGAGAGGATTTAGGAGAGCTCAGAGCTCTGTCCTGACAGGGAAAATAGTGAGCTTGGCTTTTTTCAGGCTGCACCTCTGCCTTGAAAAATCCCAGCAGAGCTCTGTGCTCCTGTTCAGTCCATTCAGTTACCAGCACTGAGCTTTGGTGAAATGTGCAGGAGTCTTGGGATCCCACCTGTAAACTCTGATAACAGACTGAAGGGTGAGCTGGATGAGTTAATGTTTATACCTGCCTTAAGAATCAGGCTGGCTTTCAATGCAGCAGCAGCTGGTATTTATTACAGGGAACTTTGGGCACATCTCCAGGTGGAGCCGTTCCTGGCAAATCCAGCATTTGGGCCCAGCTCCTGTGTTACAGCTCACACACACCCTAGGGAGGATCTCTCTCTTTGCTGGGGTGTCAGGGGAAGCAAGAGCATTTGTCTGAAATGCAAATTCACAGGGCCAGGGGAGGGAGAGATTTCCTTCTGGAAAGTGCTTTCTGTGCTGGTTGATGCAGGCCAGGGCACAAAGTGGGTCCCATTTGTGAATGGAAGAAATCACAGATTTAATAATTTGATGAAAATTCCAGGGAACATTTTATTTTAAGTGGATTTAGGCCCTGGGCAATGTGTCTTGGAGTTATGTCTGTATTCAGAGTTCTGCTCACCTTGCTGGAGGCCTGGCTGCTCCCTTCCAACCCTCCTAGCCAGTGGCTGGGTAGGAGCGAGGGATTTGGAATCACATCACCTGAGCTGGGGGCTTTGCTGTGCCCTTGAAACGTGTCCTCCACTGCTGTGCTCTTGTCCCTGCACCAGGTCTGTGGGTCACACACACAGGAGGGTCACAGAGCACTTGAAAGTCCCCTACTACGTGTCCGAGAGCTTTGCCGAGGAATACACGGGCACGAACCTGAAGAACGTTGAGCGGAGCGTGGAGGACGACTACATAGCAAACCTTCGGAATAACTGCTGGAGAGAGAAGCAGCAGAGTGAGTGCTGAGGGCTCAGGAGCTGCTCCCTGGGCTGCCTTTGGAAAGCTCTTTGGCTGAAGACTGAGCCGTGCTAAAGTTACACTTTAACACGGTGCCAGCGCATTTCCTGTGTTGTTGGCTTTGTTTTTTTCAGTCTATGACTTCATGACAGGCCTGGTATGTGGAGGTTTTTTTGTTTTGTTTTGCTTTTTAACACTGCTGCAGAACTGGTCAGACAAGAGCTGTGCCCCAGAGGTTCCCCTGCCATGTCAGCAGGATGCCTCTGATTTCCAGTGGAGGGGGAAGGTAGAACCTCTGCGATCTCTGTGTAATATTTCAGTTGGTCTAGGGCAGTATGGCAAAGTCTGCTGTCCTTGGTGTCATGTGTCCCACATCCCACCCCTGCTCCCAGGGCTGTGGGGGCTGCCCAGGCAGATGATCCAGCCAAATATCCTGGAGGATGAGGGTGGGGGCAACAAGTCCAGGGCCAACCTGTGTGCCCTGGCTGCTGTGATGGTCACGGCTCTGGGGTAGGATTTCAGTGCTGGAATGCTGGAGGGGCTGGGATCCAAACACACCGAGCCCTGCTGGGGTAGCCTTTGTGTGGGCTGCCCATGCACCTCCTGGGACTGGAAACAGGTTCCCATGGCCTTTCCTGGGATGGATGAGCTGTCAGCAGCTCTTACACCCATCCTGTCCTGAAGGGCATTTCCTCATCCTCATCCTTTGCTTCACCTTGGGCAGCTGGAGGTGCCTCCTGGGGAGCAGGGCATGGCAGGGGGAGTCTTTTCCAGAGGGCATTCCTGACGCTGGGCTTTTCCCTTTGCAGAGGAAGGCTTGTTGTACCGGGCACGCTACTTCGGGGACTCAGACCTGTACCAGCGGGCGCAGAAGATGGGCACCCCCAGCTGCAGCAGACTGTCAGACGTCCAGGCCTCCCTGCACTGAGAGCCCAGCCCAAGTACGAGCAGGGCAGCGTAGTGCTTTGATCACTGAGATCCCTGATTGAGACACAGCCCTCCAGGAGTCTCCTCGGGGTGCACACGCGCAGGGTCCCCTCCGGCCAGCGCTCCCTCATTAAATCAGGAATTGATTGGGTTTTGTTTGCATGTCAGCACCCTCGGCTCTCTCCAGGCTCCCTGTTTTCTCTGGCCTCTAGGAGCAGGGCAGCATCCCTTTGTGAGGTTGGAAGTTTTTTTACTGTGGCATCCACCCTTCACATCGTAATGAACCCTTGGTTTTGGTTGCTTTGTTGCCTGTTTTACTGGGAAAGCTGTTATCCCTGGCACGTGCTGACAGGGAGTGGAGTGCCACCCAACAGATGTTCCTCGTCCCCCCTTCCCGTGGCCTTCCCATTCAAGGAGGACAAAGCAAATGTTCCCAGCAGGTTGTAGAAGTAACTTACTGGGTTAAATTGGCAATCAAAGGGAAAGCAGCTGGTGGAGGGGGTCTGGAAGATTTGGAGAGCTTGGATTAAGAAGAGCCCGGATAACACATGTGAGACCCAATGTGCTGGGAGAGCTGCACCGAAATAATGACAAAAAATTGCCACAGGGTTTGGAGTCCTTTTTCGGCATAAATTTTTGGGCTGATTTTGCCTACCGGGTACTGCTGGGCTGGCTGTGAAGTGTGCAGATCCCAGTACCCCAAAATTATCTGAACGCAGGATTTCTATGGAAAAACTCCTGGGTGAAGCTTGTCCCAGGTGTTGTGTGGACACTGTTCCAGCTCACAGGGACTCCTTGAGGATTGAGCTGCTTGATTTGCAGTTTTGGACAATCTGAAAGTTTGGCCTTTAAAGCAAATCCTCTGGGACACGTTGGGCTTTTTTTTTGGGTGTATCCTAGTTTTGGATCTGTTCTTACCTTGATCAGCCCACTCTCTCATTTGGATGATTGTGCCTCTTCTGGTGTTAATTACCTGCTTTTCTTTCATTCCCTCCCTGCACCCGTGGTCTGGAAAGGGCCTGGAAAAGCTGCTACCGGTGCTGTGGGGTGGGGAAGGCAGGGGGAGTCACAGATTGTCCAGAGAGGAGACTGACACTGCTGCCACTTTTGTTCCCAGAGCGTCGAAATGCCTGGAGACTTTTGGGGAGGTGCACTGAGCCGAGGTGACAGACTTTGCTATTTAAAAAGAATCAAACCTTACCTTAAAAATGGAATTGGAGAATTAGCAACGCACAACTGGCCCTCTCTCTCCTCTCTGCCCCTCTCTGACGATCGCAGGCAGCGCTTGGGACAGGAAATCCAGCTCTCAGTCTTCCTCCCCCACTTCCAACACCACTGGCGTGCTCCCAGGATCCCACAAGGATCCCACAGCCCCTGGAACAGACACCCAGAGTGTAAAATAACCCAAACTAACTGCAGAAGCCGTGAAGCAGGAGGAGACCCTTCACCGCTGCCAGTGGAGAGAGAAGTGGGACAATTTGTTGATAAAAGAAGACACTAAAAAGAAGAAACTAAAGAGAAAGAAAAGGAAATATAATCTATTTAGCATTAATTTATAGCTGTATATATGTTATACTTTTAAACTATGCAGGGGTTAGATGATTAAATTATTTTGGTTTCTGTCCGTTTGGGGGAGCAGGACAGCAGGAAACCTCTTCCCAGGAGGCTTGGGAACAGGAATGTGCTTTGCTCACAGGAGACATTCTATGGATGGGGACGTCCATACACCTGCTCTTGGGGTTTTGGATAAAACCAAAATCCCAAAAGTGCAGGGGATCCCAGAGAGCGTGGCGTGGATTTGCAGCGTCGGCAGGAGCCGCAGGGTCAGCTGAAGGATTGTCCTGGATGGATTTTGCTCGTCAGTCTTTGGTTTTCATCTGTGCACGTAACTCCCTTTTTCTGCCGAGTCTGCTGGAATTCTGCCTGGTAATCAGGGCTTTCCATCAGCCTGGCCCTTTGTTGGGAGGTTTTGTGTGTCCCACGCTGGGGTCCTCACCCACCCAGCCCTGGCCTTCACACCCCGGCTCGTGTTTCCCAGAGGACACCTGGAAAATGCCACAAATCCACAAGGAACTAAGCATTCTGCTGGGGGAGATCAGGGGGTGTCTGCTCTGCCCTCTGCCCCACCAAGGGCAAGACCAGTGGGAGGCTGCTCCAGGTGAGGAGCCATCTCTTGGAAGCAAAGCCAGCACGAGCAGAGCCACCTCCCATGGAATAAACTGGATTTTTTTTTTTTTTTTTCTGCTGTACTGCAGCTCATTTGTGTCTAAAGACATTTCCAGTGAAAATTTCTCCTGGCACAATCAGGGGGGTGAGTTGGGAGCACAGCAGCTCCTGGGTGGGCTGGTAGAAGTGGTTTTATCCCGTTGGCCTTAGGAATCCATGCGCTCTGTCTTGGCTGTTTATTTATTTTGTGAAATCTTAGCCTCCCGTTGGCTGCAAGCCCTGTTATCCCACAGCCACCATGGTTTGGGCCTGATTTTAAGGGGTTTTATTTTTTTTTTTTTTTTTTTTAAATGGTTCCTCCACCTTCAGAAGAAATTGGGGTGGAAGTTCAGGATTGGAAATGGCACTTGATAGAGGCACAGGGATGATGGGGACGGGGTTAAACCAAAATCCTGCTCCCAGAAGGAGCTGGAGGTGTTGCCCAATGGCATTCCCTGCCTGGAGCCTGCCCACCAAAGCCTTTGGGTTATTTTTCCTGGTAGAGACCCACGGATCATAAGGAGGGAGAGTGGATCCCAGTGGATGCTCACAGAGGCTGTATCTCTCGATTTAGAGTTAATTATACAATTGTACATCTATAAATAAATGTTTATAATGTGAAAGGCTCTGGCTGGGTTGGTGTCCTGTGGATCCCTGCTCCAGCCAGCTCTGCTTTTGCAGCTCCTTGGTGGTGGGTGGAATTTGGGGTGTTTGCCATCCCAGTGGCTGAGAGCTCTGGTCCTGCAGGGAGCAGAGGGAAGGACAGGGAGAGGATGGAGAGGACGTGGTGCCCCTGTGAGGCCTGGCAAGGTGACAGCAAACACCCAGCAGGACTCTTTTGCTTCAGGCTCATTCCACTGGGATTTCCCAGTTCTTCCTCCCATCCCATTAGCCCCACATCCTCTGGCTGAGCTCTTTTGGGGGATGCCTTATTCTCATCCTAGGATGCCACCAACCTGGCAGCATTATCCTTTGGATTGTGGCATTTGGCATCAGGTGGGGCTGCTTTGTTCCAGGCTGGAACACTGCCTTGGGAGCACTTCCTGCTGGCAGCAGCTTGGCTGCTGGCCCAAAGCCTTGGGGATGGATTTGGGATGGGTCTCTTTTCCTCACATCCCCCTCCCTGGGGCAGGCTGGACTCCTCTAGCACCTCCCTCTTCCTCCCCAGGCCCATGCACTGAAGTGCTGGAAGCTTTGGGTGGGAATTTCCCCTTTTTCTCCCCTTCTCTCCCCTTCTCTCAGAGGGCAAGAGTGGGAATTTCTCCCCTTTCCCTTTTTTTCCCCTCCTGTCAGAGGCCAAGAGTCACTTCCCTGCCATTTCCCCTCTGGCAGTGACTCAGCCCTGCCAGCACAGGCACATCCACAGCCCAGGTTTTGGGGTGGTTTTGCTGCATTTTGGGTCATTCCCAGCCTGGAGCAATGGGAGACACTCTTGAATTTCAGGGTGTGCTGGTCCCTGCCCACTCACCAAAGGTGTGGGAGGTTTGAGCTGCCCATTAGCTCGTTAGCCCAAGCTTTTAATTGGAGTGGCTGCCAAAGGCAGGGAGGAATCAAAGGAAGGCAGGTGCTCCAGGAACATCCTCCTCTGGCAGCCAAGGGGACCCCTCACCCCCCATCATTATTTTTGGTAGCAAAAACAGGAGGGTTTAGTGTTATCCTGGGATTTAAATCCTCATTTGCCTTATTGCTGCTGATGCCCCCAAAAAAATCTCTCTTTCCTCTGCTGGCACCTGGGGTCCCTGGGCTCATGCTGGTGCCACAAATAGCCCCACTGGCACTTCCCAGATCCCAAAATATCCCTTTGCCTCACCCCCTGTCCTGAGAGACATTTGATCCAGCCTTGCTGAAAGCTTCTGCACCTTCCAGGGAGCTGCCAAACCCCAGGGACCTTGAGACTCCCCCAAATTTCACATGGAGAGGACATTTTACTATAAATAAAAGCAAAGTTTCACCTTCATATCTGGGGCTGTTCCAGGAGCACGTGGTGCCATGTGGAAGGTTTTGCTGGGCACTCCCAGGACAGAGGCTGTGCCATCGCTCTGCATTGGCTTTTGGGAGTTTTGGTGGGGTTTTCTTCTTGTTTTCTTGGCATGATAATTTAAAAAAATGGGATGCAGAGCCCTCAGCTTCCCTGAGAGTTGCTGGTGGGGGACAAGCAGGGGTCACAGGAGCAGGGCCATCCCCTTGGGAGCTCAGTGTTTAAAAATCCATGTATTTCTGGAGCTATAAATACCACTCAGACTCAGGATGCCTCAGCAGGGCTGGCAGCACAGCCCCAGCTGAGCTGCTGGCAGTGCTGCCACCCTGGCCAAGAAATTTTGGCTTAGGAGCTCCATTTCCACCCCTCTCAGTGTCTCTGGGGGTGGGTTTGGGCTGGATGACCCTACAGGGGATGCCCCTCACGTGAAGGGAGGATGCTCTAGCATGTGATCCTTTTAGAAATGCTCTAGATCCCAAAATTTTAGGGGAAATCTCCCCTCTTTGCAGGATGTGTGTGTGTGTAAAGGTGCATTTCCAGCATTGTTGCCCTGACTGCTCTGACAGGATACTTACACCAGTGAGCAATCTCTGCTCCCACCACTCCAGCTGTGGGTCATTTGTGTCAAAAGCAAGGTTTTTATGGTGAAAATTGTCATTAAAAAAGGTCACTGTTTGTCTGTCCCCAAAGATATTAAAAAAAAAAAATTTAAAAAAAATTAACCAACCTAAGGCTGAGCCAGAACAAGCTCACATGTGAATGGAAATGGCTTTTCAGATTCTTTTTATCCCCCCCACACCTTCCACGGGCTCTTCGTTTGCCAAGCAGCTTAATTATCCTTGAGTGAAAGCCTCTTCCCCGAGGCCTCTAATTACAGGTTTGGGTAATTGGCCTCGGTGTTGCAGAGTGTGTTTGGGGCTGGGGCGTGCTCCCCCCGGCAGGTGTGACCCTCCTCCTCCTCCTCCTCTCCCTCAGCTTTAGAGCCCGTTCTCCTGGGTTTCTGCCCCAATTCCCCGGTGTGGAGCAGCATCCCCTCGCTGGGTTTTGGGGTGCTGCCCTTGCCGGGCACAAACAAGCCCAGGGCTGGCTCGGGAGCCTGACTCAGCCCCCCTGAGTCACAGCCCCGTGGCTCCCATTAGGAGTGGGCGCAGCGGGATTCCCCACCATCCCCAAACCATCCAGCTGCCACCGCAGGGGCTGCGCTGCCAGGGAAAGGCATCCCGAGGGTGCCACAGGGAATTTCACACCAGTGGTTGCATCATCCCCCACCCACCCCTCCCTGCCCCGAGCAGAGGTGACAACAGGGAGACGGCAGGTTATCAATCAAGACAAGTTTTATTAGAAAAGTAAAAAAACCACCCGACACGATTGCATAGGAATTCTCGCACTTGAACATCAAGTGTATGAGTGTAAACTGTAACCAACGAAGTGCCCCCAGCGTGTCAGGGCCAGGGGTCCTGCCCTCCGGCCCCTCTCGTGAGCAAAGACAATTCCAGCCGGGCTCTGCCTTGCTCCCCCTCCCCCTGAGACCCCATTGATTACAATCCTGGTTTACAAAAAACAAAAAAACAACCCCATGATTGATCGGCCTTCAGGAGAGCGGCACCCCTCCGGCAGCCCCGCTGCCGCCTCCGGGAGCATCCCGCAATCAGCGAGGGCGCGAAGCCACCTCCGCCCGGCTCCCGGCTGCTCCACGCCGGGGATGTCCCGGCACTGGGGCTCGGCCTGCCCCAACTACTTCCACCTACAGCCCTACTCCAGCCTAACCTAAACTACAGCGGCTGCCAGGAGCCGCCACGCTCTGCCCGGCTCTTCCAAAGCGCTTGGGAAAGTGGCTGCTCGTCCATCAGCACTCCTCGATGAGCAGCTGCTCGGAGCTGTACAGCTTCTTCTTCATCACCCTGAAGCCCGTGCTCAGCTTCAGCGGCGCGAAGGCCGGCCCCGAGGCGAAGAGTCCCTGGATCTTGGGCCAGAGGCGCGAGTCCAGCCGCAGCACCAGGGTGAGCTGGAAGGTGGGCACCACGGCGGGGTCGGCGGCGATGTGCCCCACGTCGTGGCAGGCCTTGCCGTGCTCCACGCACAGGTCCAGCAGGGCCCCGCGCAGCCCGCAGGGCTCGCTGCACGCCAGGCGCAGCAGCTCCGCCCGCACCTGCGCCTGCAGCTGCGCCGGCATCAGGAGCCGCCAGCAGCGCCGGGAGCCCAGCGGGGCCCGGCCCAGCGCGGCCTGCACCACGTCCAGCAGGCTGGCGCACAGCTGCTCGTCCTCGGGGTCGTGCAGCAGCTCCAGGTCCATGTCCGGCAGGGAGACACCATCGGCGTACTCGGCATCTGCGGGGGACACAGGCAGGTCAGGCCATGGGTGCTGAGACAGCGGTCCCAGGGGTTTAGGGATGTAACAGCGGTGTGCTGCTGGTTCTGGGACACACCGGCCCGGGGGTCTGCGAGTGTTAACTTGGCAAGGCACCACCCTCCCTCCGCCCAGGGGCCCCGATCCATCCCCGCACTCACCTCCCTCCGAGCCGGAGGCGCTGCCCACAGACTCGCAGTCGGAGGTCTCCAGGCGGCCCCGCTCACCGCCCGCCAGCCGCTCCCACAGCCCGGGCATGGCTCCGGATATAGCACCACCGACAAGAACCCGACTCCGCCGCCGCTCTGCCCGCACGACCTGCGCCCCGCCCTTATATCGGCACGGCAAGCCGGGCCACGCCCCCCTCTCTGCGTCCGCCAATGGGAGCGCGGGGCACGTCCGCGGCGTCTCTCCTGCCCGGGTCCCGCTGCCCTGGTGCGGGATGGGGCCGGATCCCGCTGCCCTGGTGCGGGATGGGGCCGGATCCCGCTGCCCTGGTGCGGGATGGGGTCAGATCCTGGTGCGGGATGGGGCCGGATCCCGCTGCCCTGGCAGGGGATGGGGCCGGATCCTGCTGCCCTGGTGCGGGATGGTTCCGGATCCTGCTGCCCCGCTCCAGGCACGAACCGAACCGGGAGCCCAGTCGTGATCCCGGTGTCCCGCTCGCTGTCCCTTGTCCCGCTTTGTCCAGGCAGTGAGGGATGGAGGAGTGGAACTCGCTGAAGATCAGGGGCTGCGGGGCCAGGCTGGGATGGGGTTCTGCTCAATGCCAGGCTGGGGTCACCCCCGTCTGCCTTCCCTGGTGTCCCCAAAAACTGGGGCGGGACACGCCCGAGCCCCTCCCCGGCAGCGCTCTGTCCCCCGCAGCCGCTCCCCGCGTACGTGACCTTCCCAAAGCCAGACCCCGAGGAGCGCAAGGAGCCCAACTGCAGATAAAGGGCTTTGTTTGTCCTCCCGCTGCGCTGCCTGCGGCGTTATCGGAGGGGCTGAGCACACTCCGCAGCCACCCCGGGACCTATCTTGGCTCCTGTCCTTCCCGAGCCCAGATTGATAAGAGCCCGGCGATAAACGCGGTGCAGAGCCAGGAGCGAGGGGCAGGGTCCCCCACCCACTGCTGTGACCTCCCACCCAAAAGGGGCAGAGGGTCTGGGCACCCCACCAGCATCACCACCACCACTGCTTTTTAGGGGTCAGAGCTTGAATCCATCAGCGTTTTGGGCGTGGAAGCCCAGGCTGGGGGAGTGGGTAGCATCCCAGAGAGCAGAGATGTGTGGGGAGTTGGGAACAAGTTCTGGCTTGCGCCTGCAGCTTGCAGAGCTACTCCTCGGCTTTTTGGGACCAAAAAAAAAAAAAAAAAGAACAATGCCCCAACCCCAGCTGTTAAAAATACACCCCGATATTTGCACACTCAGCTGGATGGTGCTTGGGATCGTGTTTTTCACAAAATGTACCTCGTGGGTTATTTCTCCCCACAGCCGAGTCGGCTGGGTGAGGCTGAAAATAGAAGAGGATCTGCTGGTTTGGGGGGTCAAAACAGGGGGGAGAGCAGCAAACAAACAAAAAAGAGGTAAAGGACCACAGGGAAGGCGCCTTGCTAAAAATAAGCTGGAATTCTGGAGCCAAGCATAAATATTTTTCTTTCTTTGCCATAACATCTCCTGGTAGGCAGCAGAGCAAGCAGCTCTGGTGTGATGGCAAGTTTTAAAGGGAAATGTAATTTTTTGATCCCTGCAATAAAATAATCCAGCTGGGAGGGGAGGAGAGGCAATGTGGGGCTGGCAGCTCCTTCTGCTTCCCAAAAGAAGCTGAGATCCAGGCTGCTCCTCTGCAGCAGGGCCTCTAGGAATGGTTTTGGGCTGGAAAGTAAAGTTTTAGCTCCAGTGCTGGTAATCCCTGCACTTCCCCTCCCCTGGTCCTGCTGTTGGCAGTAAACCCAGTGTGGTTTCTGTGGACTAGCAGCGTCTTTGCCTCTGACCTGCTGTCCTTTCTGGGAGAGCAGACGGAGATCGAGGCTTTCTGCACAGCCTGTTCCCGTCTCTGTGATGGGATTTAGTTGATCGTTCTCATTTCCAGCCCGGCTTTGCAAAGGGTTAAGCAGGAGCCCGGGGGGGGAGCGGCTGGCATTGGGGAGGGTCCTGGCTGGGCCCCTGCCCGGGATGTGCTGAGCTCAGCGCTTTTGCAGGCTGCAGGGGGAGGGGCTGGGAACAAGGAGGAGGAGGAGGAGGAAGATGAGGAAGGGAGGAGATGTACTGAGGGGCTCAGCGAGTGCCCTGGCTCACGTCGGGCGCAAACTGTGTCCCCTGTATGGTGGGGAGCAAATTCCTGCCCCATGGGCTACTGCTATGGAGGAAGCCCTGGCTTCACGGTTTTTCCCCAAAAAGTTGCTCTTAGGTAAATTTGCACACTGTTTTGACACACTGGCTTGGCACAAACACGGGTGGCACCCTCTGTGTGCGAGTCACAGAGGGGCTGAGGCCATGGTTTTCACTGTGCCCCCGAGTGCCGGGTGGGGTGTGTGTCCTTCACACCGGGTCCCTGGTTGTGGCTGGGGGTGACAGGCACGCGGGGGGTGACCCCGCATCTCCCGAGCCCGTGGCCAGCTCCGACAAGCTGCGTGGGACGCGGTGGCAGGTCCCGGCGTGCCGCTGGCCGGGCAGGTCTGTGCCACAGCCAAACCTCGCGGGCCCGTCTCTCGCCCCTGGGACAAGCAGCTGCAGGAGCCGGGCGGAGAACAAGGAACGTGCATCCAGGAGGGCGGCGGACAGGTTTTGGCAGCCGAGATGCTGGGTTGAGTGCTGGGTCGGCACCGTAGGGTGCGGGGCTGTGAAAGTCATCTCCCCTTGGGTGTTTCGGGGGGAAAAGAAGGCAGAGGGTGTTTCTGGGGGTGCTGCATCCTCGCTGCTGGGAGAGGTGCCCGGGCAGCGAGGCGAGCGCGTGCCTTGGCGCCGTGGCCGGCGTTTGGGGCCGCGGCCAGCGGCGAGAGCAGCCGGGGAGGGGAGGTGTGAGCGGGGCTTGTGCCGGTACATAACGTTCTGCTGCGAGCACCCACAGGAAAACCAACCACCAAGCCCTGAACGAGGCTCTTTGTTCGGCTTTTTTTTTTTTTTTTTTTTTTTTTTTCCCTCCCGCATCAACTTTTTCTGGCAGCTGCCGGGCTCCCTCCCTCCCCCCCTGCGCTCCCAGCTGCGGGCTCCGAGCAGCCCCAAACTCCTGGGACCCCAGGGACGAGGGGGACGCGGGGCTTCCACACCCCAATCTGACATATCCATATCCACCAGAGCAGCCCCACTGATCTGCAAAGCAGGAAATAGGTTGGCTTGGGAATTTCCAGCTGCCAGGGAAACCCTGGGTTTGGAGGAGGGGGAGCCTGGAAGGTTTTTGCCCATACGGATCCCTCCAGTTCTCCCTGCCTTACATAAAGTGTTTACTAAGCGGGAGGAGGGAATGGCCAACAACATGTTTTTGCATTCGTAGTACTGTACAGGGTGAACTTTTCACTTCCTCTCAATGGCTCTCACACATGTGTCTATTTTGGTGCTGGGCACACATACAAACACACCATGTACAGCACAGAGCTGGCTGGGGACGTTCTCTGCTCCTGCTCTGTCCCAGCACAAGAAACTGCTGGAAAACAAGGATGGGAGGAGGGAGAGGGGGATCAATCTCAGCCCCGCCGTGTTCTGGATCGGGACAGAGAAATCTGGGCAATGCTTGGGCACTGCATCCCCTGGGCAGAGCTGCAGGCGCCGAGCCCCTGGCATCCCAGGAGGGCTGGCAGGGTGGAGAAGTTTCCCCAAGTTGAGCAGCAAAACGGAAAAGCTCTTTCTGTGCCTGGCTGTGCTGGGTCAGCGAGTAGGAGGGACAGGGTGTGAGTGGGGGGATTTGGGGGATCTGCTGCTCCCCACAATGATACGGGGTGAGCATTTTTGGCAGCTTTGGCCAAGGTAGATTTAGGTGGCTGAAGTTAGCAGGATTAAAAATAGATGCCAGCAAGCAAACAAAAAAGTGGAGGGCTGAAGCGCTCCCTCCTTTCCCATCTGGGATGGAGTTTGAATCCCGCCTGCCGTCACGTTTGGAGAGCCGCTGACTGTGCAGGAGGCCCCCGCAGAGCTGGGCCTGGCAGCCCTCCAAGGCTGGGGAGGAGGTTTCCGGGCTGGGGCCGGGGCCGGGGCAGCCAGCGTGGGACAGTCTCAGCTGAGCTGCAGCCCTACGTGAGAACGCCCCTGCGCTGCTCCGGTGAATTTCCACGGAGCTGGAATTGCGGCTTCACCTGCGGATCGGGCAGCGTGGGGCTTCGGATTGCCCTGAGCTGACTCTGGCACTGGGACTGATTTATTAACAGCAACAAACACAGAAGGTGGCTGCACACTTCTCCCCCTCAGTTTTAGCTAATTGCTGGTGATCTAAAATGGGAATGGATCCCAGTTAATCTGTTTCAATGCAGATGTGGCTGGGTTGAAATAGTGAGTAAGAAACACAATAATCTCGTAAGTAAGATATTGAAAATGGAAAAATTAGGCATCTGGAGCAGTAAATCAAACAATTGCTTGCATACGGTGCTGCTCCTACCCCCTGCTGGCCAGCAGAGCCGTGGGGCGAAGGCTCTCATCCATGGAAAATCAACATGTTGAAACGGTTACGCCAGAACATGGAAATTCAGTTCCCTCCAAGAACAGAAGTGAAGTACAACCAAAAAACAAGATTATTAAAATTGATGGTTTTAAACCAGGGTCTTCTCCTCTGGCTGAGTTAAACCAGGATTAAAATCTGGCTTAAATCAAGCCACTTTTGAGCTCACATTGAACTGCAGTCCACCATCATGACAGTCAATCTGCCTCTGAGCTTCACGAAACCTCCTTAGCTCCAACACAGCCAATTGTTTCCCTCATCAGACCAGGTAAAGAGTTTCACAGTCGTTTTATTGTCACAGAGAAACCTAATACAGAACAAAGAGGATAAAGTTTCAGGGTATTGAAGACAGACAGCAGCGTCCTGCCAGCGCTACCAGAGAAACGGCGATGAAGGGGGAACAGCTTGGGCAGTGGCTGAGCACTGCTGGGAGGTGACACCACCTGGCCCCTCACCCGACCCCAGGACAGCTTGTGTCCATCCCCCAGCACGACAGCCAGGGCTGAGGAGTGCTCCTGGCACTTGCTCCAGAGGGTTTCCCCGCTCACCCAGCGCTCCGGCTGCGCTCCAGCGGGAACCCCGCAGCCACGCTGTCCCTGTGCCCTCCTCTGTAAACAACACGGAGATTCTCTGAGGGCTGCACAGCTCATCCTGCCTTCTAAGTTACAGAATCAAAGCCCTGCCAGCCTGTAAGGACCTACAGAATCCTGTCATTTCCGTTTATTGGCAGCTTCACGGGGGATCCCCACTCTCAAAAAATCCTAGAGCCCCATCGTGCCGATGCAGCTGTTAGCATCTGATAAATGATGGGGGGTGTTTTGAAGCCAGGCCAGGGAATGTTTTTCTTCTGCTCCCTGACAGCAGCGATCCAGACACGCTCAGCCCGAGGAGGGAGTGAATCCCAGGAGCTGCTCTATTGGCTTGTACCTCCACTCATCTGCCTCCAGCTCTTCCACCAGACCGGCAAGTTTTTCCATCCTTGCGACTTGTTGATCTGCGAGGAGTTCAAAGGTAACTGTGGTTTGCAATGGCAGTGCAATTAAACCTTTCAATTAGATGCAAATTCCCAGCTGTCAGTGAGGAGCAGGGCAGAATAAAACCCACAGAGCCCATTTGAATCCAAACCCACTCTGTACAAACAGTGAGGAGAAAGCAGGGACAGGCTTTTCTGCCCCAGTGTGTGTTTACCCATCCCTGCCCGTGCCATGTACATTCAAGTCCTAACAGGGGAACATCAGGCCCATTAGTGTATGGGGGTGAAAACAGGATGAAGCTCATTTCATAAAGCATAAATATTTATAGTGCAGAAGAACAGAGAAGTTCAGAGAGGGCTTGGTCAGCCCACGGTAGAGCTGGGTGCAGCAGGAGGAACTGTGCTTTTGATGAAGGTCCTTGGAGGAGGACCTGGATGAGTGTGGCAGAGAGGCTCTGCAACCAGAGCCTGCTAATGAGAGGAAGGTCCCCAGACAACGTCTTCCTCTCAGGTTTATTTATAACCTGTGGTGGGTTGGGCACACAGGACCCATCTTCACTTAAATGTGCTGCAGTGGTGCAGAGATGGGAATATCCCTTCTCCCAGCTCTGCTGGAAGTCTAACAGTGCTGTGAGCTCACTGCAGCCTCTTATAGAGACCAGGGCAAGCACGAGGTGTAACATAAACTGTGTGTGATTTATGCTGACTGCAGCAGTGGGTCTGTTTTAAGAGGGACTGTTCTCACTCCACCTCCTGCACCCTTTTGGGAACTGTCAAACAAACAAGCCAAAAAATGATGACCTCCATCTTCTTTTCTAAACCCTTCACCTTTCTTACAGGGAGGTGCTCCACAGTTCCAAGGCTGGTGTCTATCAGGGTGCCAGGCCATGTGGCAGCCCCTGGTAGCTACAGCCACAGCAGAGCTGTGGGAACAATGGCTCTGGAGTTCAGCTTTGCTTTCTGGTGCAGAAATACAGGATCACAGCTTAGCAAGCTGCTGCACGCCCCCACAACCGGAGGAGGACAGGAAACCTCTCCACTCAGAGACAACAGGTGGAAGTACCATTCTGGCTGACCAGAGGCGGGGACCAGAGAGGATGTGACCCTCAAGCAGCAGACAGGATCTGCTGCTGGGCTCTGTGAGAATGAAGCTGTGACACAGCCAAGCCCATCGCTGGGTCACAGGCACCTGGGCAAGGCAAAGGGCCCGGCAGGGAAGCAGAGGTTCAAACAGGATGTCAGGCTGTTCCCTGGGGAGGCAGGGAGTGGCCTCAGCCCTGTCACGCCACGCCACGCGTGGCCACCTCCCGAGTGCCTCTGGAAACCTCACTTGACCCTGCCAGGGCCACAAGGGCTCAGCAGAGAAACAAAGGTGGAATGGAGCGTCTCTGTGCCCCAGGCCAGAGAGACAGTCAGCACTGGGCCGAGATCAGAGCGTGGGCGTTTCCTGCCCAGAACCTCCTCCTCGGGCCTCACCTTGTGCTGCCACACAGCCATGGATAAACAAGCTTTGGGAGGCACAGCCCATTCCCACCCAGCCTCTGTGGGCTCCCAGCGCTTTGCATAGGGCTTGCAAAAGGACTCAGTAGTGGCCTGGCTTAGCGTTCCCTCTGCTTTCTTGTGGCTGGCACCTGAGAGCAGGTCAGGCTCTGCCCCGAGCCATGCACGCCGGCGCTCAGCGCTTACCGTGCTTCACTTGCTTCAGCGTCGATGCCACCTGGAAGCTGAACACTGACTCGCAGAGGAACCTCTCAGAGCCATCTGTAAACAGAAAAAGGACATGGCTGGACCCCAGAGTCTGAGGCTGAGCAGCCTTCAGTGCTCCTGATCTTCTGTTTTTATGTTTGAGGCGTGGGTTCCCCCTTGCCTCGTTCCAACACTTTCCCCTGTGCTGAGTGCAGCCCCTGTGACCCTGCGCAGGGCTTTGGCTGGCTCCTGATGCTTCCTGGGATGAAGAGATCCCTGCTGGAATTCTGTTACATCCCCTCTGACAAGCAATTTTAGTCCATTTTAAATAGAAGTTAAGCTGAGGAGAAGCCAGGTAATGTTATGGCAGTCTCTGATTCCCTCAGGGCTCGGACGCTCATGCCTTTAAAATGTTTTAGGACTTCCCACGGGCTCAGACCATAACCCCACACAGAGTTTCAAATAATGTGTATCTTGCCATTCAAGTTAGTAATTGATCATACAAGTGACTCAGAAATAGAGCAATCTGGAAAATATAGTTAATTGTCTACCAAGTACTGAAATAGTTTATACTGCCTCCTTCTAAAAAACCCTAAAATACCTACATGTTTATTTAGAAACAAGCGAGATAGTTAAAGTAGCAATAAAAATCAGTCAGTGGGAATTTTTGAAGAGGAAACTGCAGCTTCTCCACTGGTAGCTGCCTGATGAAAGAATGGGCGTATCACCTTTGGTGTCAGAAATTAAAAGGCCAACCTAGAGCTTCCTGCACCAGGGACAATGTTTGGTTGTTGCTGCCACCCAGAGCAGGCGAACTGCTGTGTTCCTGGTAAAGGGGTCAGCCCAAAGCACAATCCATTTAAAGCTCTGTGCCCTAACAACATGGAGAGCAGCTTCAAAGACAAAACTCTGGAAAAATCTAATCCAAAGCTGAACCCCAGGGAAGAGCTGGAGTTTCACCGTGCTCAGAGCTTCCTCTTACAAGTGCTGCCCCAAGTGCACCGTGGAGACATCAGCAGGAATTTTTACATGGAAAAACATTGTAAGGGGCTGTCCAGGTAGGTGGTGGAGCCACTGTCCCTGGAGGTGTGCAAGAACTGGACATGGCACTCAGTGCTCTGGTGCTGTTGACAAGGTGGGGTCTTGGAGGCCTTTTCCACCCCAAATGTTGGATTCTCTCTTACAGACTCCCTGTCTGTCCTGCTGAGTGGCTCTCAGGAGGAACAGCTGCCTGTCTATTTGGTAACACGAAGTGCTTCATTACTTTAATTTGTTTTGAGGGCTCGTTACGTTCTGTGAGCAAACCTTTAGTCATAATTACTTCAATAGCCTGGCATATGGGCTCTAATGTGTAATAGAAACAACCCTTCAACGGCACAGCCATCAGCTCCCAGCTGCCCTGTGCTGCAGTAGGGACACTCCAGCCACCCCACGGTGACAAGGGAAGTTCAAGGGGAGCAGACAGAGAGACTCTGGTCTTGGAGGACCTGCCCTTCCTCCCTCACCCAGAGCTCACTGGGCTTCTGCCTCCACAATCCCGACAAAGCCGGCGGCAGGGCTCGGGCACCCAGATGCAAGCTGGCAGGGAGACAAGCTGCCTCCTGGACTAACCCAGTCAAATCCAACCCAAACCAAGAAAATTACTACTTCTGCCAAGAAAAATACTCCTGTCTCAGCTATCCTTGCAGTAATCCCTGCCTGACATCAAAGGATTAGCTAACAATGAGCAATTAACACAGTCATGTTCCCTTTCAGGTAGATGCTTCCTGGTCTGAAGTGTTGTCATGGAGCTAAAAAGCAGGTGACTGCCAGAAAAATCACTTCCTCCTGATCAACTGGTGGGAAAGCCGGGACTAACCAAGCCCTGGTGCTTCCTTTCTCCCTCTAGCTTTTGCCAGTGGGGTGCAAAATTCAGCAACTTGGGGAAGGAGAAGGGCAGGAGCAATCACCTTCCAGCATCTCCCCGGCTCCTTTGGGATAAGTGAAGAGGGCTTTCCGGGGCGGCGTCAGGTCCGAAACGCTGAACCCCGACCCTGTCACGGAGCTGCCACTGACTCCTCCGGCCGAGGAGGATGAGGAGGAGGCTGCCATCGCACCCCGGCCCAGCCTGCGAGGACAAAGAGCAGAGCCTGAGTTAGGAAGGGCGGGCGTCTCAGAGTTCCCCGGGGCGCAGAGCCAGCAGCCACACGTCTCCGAGGACGCATGAAGGCAGCGAGGGGCAGGATGAAGCCGCCTCTGCTGCCCCAGAGGGTCCAGGCTGCCCTGAGTGTGTGGGAGAGCTGCCTGCACCCACTGTGGGGATGGGCACAGAGCTGTCACACCCCGAAACTGATGGTAACCCCTGCTCCAACCCCTCGGAATTCCCCTGGGAATTAATCCAGAGCGCACACAAGAATAACGAGGTACAGATTGCTGGCCTGAATTCACTGGCCTTTAGCTGCCCTGGCGCTTGTCCCGCTCCCCAGGGTCATAAAAGGCGGGGTTTCTTTCCTTTTCTCCCCCCCTTGTTTCCAGGAGCACAAACACAGAAGCCCTGCTGCCTCATAAAACCTGGAAGGCTGTGGGACTGCCAGTTCCAGCGCCGCATCCTGCACGGAGCCACGCCGTGCCTAACTCACAGCAGCTGCTTTCTGCATCACTCCAGATGTGCTTTTGCCTTTAAAACGCTGTATTGGACTTAAACTGGCAATGCCTGAGCACCCATCTGCCCGTGCAGCACAATTCCGACTGCCTCTTGCACGCTTTCTTCTCAGCCTTGTTTTTAAAAGGTACTGTGTTTGTACCAGTTTGGGTACCCAGTTTGTACCCAAACTGGTACAATTTGTCACAACATGGGACTCAAAACTCGTCATGTACCTCTCTGATAGTAAAAAAGGTGTTGCTTGGCCCTTATCAGTGACAACACCTGCTGCTCCTCCAAATAGTTATAAGTACTCATAAGCACTTCCAAATTACCCTGCCCATTTCATTCATTTCTGTTATCGTATTTAGTACACTTCTGCAGGCTCTGGAGGGTACACAGCACCCCTGGAAAGCACTCAAGAGTTTTGTGGAGAAAATGGAGTTTTAAGACCTTAAAGATCATCTCATTCGACCCCCTGCCACGGCCAGGGACAACTTCCACTATCCCAGGTTACTCCAAGCCCCGTCCAACCTGGCCTTGGACACTTCCAGGGATTAGACAGCCACAACTCCTCTGGGCAACCTGTGCCAGAGGCTTGCAGGGAATAATTTCTTCCCAATCCCCCACCTAACCCTGCCCCCTATCAGTGCGAAGCTGTTCCCTTTGTCCTGTTCCTCCACTCCTTTTAAGTTTCCACAGAGTGCTCAAGGTTACTGTGTGTAACACAGCATCTCACAGCAGGCTGGGGGCTTACAGAAAAAGGCAGGCATAAAACAAACTTTTATTTTCGCTATGCTACAGCCAGCAACACCTCCCTCAGCAAACCCTCAGGCTCAGTTCGCTGCTCGCAAGGGAGGTGCGACGATCGTTTGCGCTGAAACGATGCCAGCCGGGGCTCGCAGACCCGACAGATTCCTAAGTGTGGCTGCAGGGAGGGTATTTTAAACAAACACACAGCAGAGGAGAGGAGGCGGCAGGTCAGGGCGATGCCTGGGCCTGTTACGGGAACCTCCAGCCAACGCCTCAGGCACCTCAGGTGCCGCCATCTTGGCGGGGGCGGGGAGCCCCACTACCCGCCCCCCGCGGCCACGCCCCCGAACCACGCCCCCTCAGGCAACGCCCACAGCCTGACCACGCCTCCTCCACCGCCACCCGCCCATGGCTCCCCCGAGCCGCTTCCCGGTGAGTGCGGAGCCCACGCGTCGCCGCAGCCTCCGCCCTCCCCGCGCGCTCATCCCGTCGCCCTTCACCTTCCGGGCCGCCGATGCCCCCCCGGGCGCTGCCCGGCCCCGTCCCGAACCCTCTCTCCTTCACCTGGCAGCGCGGACCGTGGCTTGGTGCGGGCGGCGCGCGTGGCCGCGCTCGCGGTGCATGATGGGGCGGGCACGCGCCACTTCCGGCGGGACGCGAGGGGGGAGCGGGGCGGGGAAGGCAGCGGGAACAAAATGGCGGCGGAGCCGACGAGGGCGGTTCGCTGCTACCTCCGCCGCCTCCCCGCAGGAGTATGAACATAAAGCCGAGCGATTCTGTTGCTGCGGGAATTTCCGCGGTGTCCCTGCCGCCCTCCCCGAGTGGCCTGGAGTTGTTTCCCGCGGAGCTGCCCACAGCTCCTCTGGATCCTGCCTTCAGGAGCCGGATTCTGCCATAAGGCTGCGGCCCCACCCGCCTTCTGCTTCCCACTGTTGCTGCTCACTTTTCAGAAGCCCTGTGTCAAGAAATTGTGGCACCAATGTGTTAAAAACATAAGCTGTCCACAAAAGCCTGCCTGGAAGCCAAAACCCCAGCGGCAGATTTTTCATGGCTTTTTCAGTCATTGTGCACAGTTGACCTTTGAACTTCTCCCCTTGAGCTACGGGAATTATTACTTTTATTGGAGTGTAAGGTTTTTTCATCTTCCGTGTAAGTTCAGATGATTGTGAGTCATTTCAGAAGGTGGGGCTCGAACTGAGGGAAGAAGTATTAACCTTCTCAACCTGATGTCACTCTGTAATAAATTCTAGTTGCTTCCGAGGCAAGCTCTTAATTTTTTCCTGTTCTGTTGCAGTGGGCAGGTAAACCTTCTGACAGAGGTGGATTTTTTTTTGTTGGAAACTGTATTTTCTGAGTAACTGATTCTGATTTAAAATTCAGACAACCAATATTAAATTAGAAATTCAAGTGTTGAAGATGTGAAGTCTCTGACAGAACACTGTGGCTCTTTGTTTTGGCACCATTAAATGTTCTCCACTCTAAATGTTTTTAACTCGGTGCCAGCTAAAGCCCAAAGAAACTATGAAATGTCACATTGATTGAGGTTACAGTGAGTTTTAGCTGAAACCTGTGAGTTTCAGAGTTACATACCTCACACTAAAATTTCCTGTTTTCTCTTGATTTCGCTTGATGTACTTGTGACTTCTCATAAAATTACTCTTGGATTGAGGCACATAAGGTTTGAGGAGGTTTTGCCTCTCTGAAGACTCTACATGGAGGAGCTTATAGCTCGAGGAAGGGAGGTTGAGATTAAATGTTAGAAAGAAATTGTTCTCCTAAGAGGGTGGGGAGGCCCTGGCACAGGTTGCTCACAGAAGCTGTGGCTGCCCCATCAGAACAACCTGGGATAGTGGAACCTGTGGCAGGGGGTTGGAAGGAGCTGAGCTTTGAGGTCCCTCCCAACCCAATGAGCAAGGAAACACCAAAATGAGCTTTTCCTTGGCCTGAGTTAGCGTGGCTGTCTCTTGTTGCAGTAGGAGGAGGAGCAGGATGGACGTGCTGCGGCCCCCCCTGATAAGGATCGGGGGGCGAGTGTACCGGAAAAATCTCATCCAGGAGCAGCCCCTCCCACACGAGGAGGAGGAGGAGTTCTGTGCAGGTAAGGAGTGATGTGAGGAGGTGTGAACATCAACACAGGGGACCTAGGGAGCTCTCAGTGTCATCTCTGATGCCTTTGTGAGCACAGAGACCTGCCCATGTGGCAGATTGAGGTGTTCAAGAGGGACAAAAAGGCTTTGCACTGGTCCCTGATGATCCTGCTGCCCAAAGTGGAAGCAGCCCCAGTTATCCCTAGTGGGTTGGCTGACTGTGCTGCTGACTGTTCAGTTTGCTTGCTGACTGTGGAAGATCTCCAGGAAAAGGGAAAACCAGATTAGCTCTGTAGATCTGTTTTTCCCAGGTTTCTTTCTTTTCCTTACCATCATTATTTGCAGATATGGCAGCTGCTTGCTAAAGACCCTCTGTCTTTTCAATGTTTGTACCTTTAAAAACTGGCCTCTTACAGTGCAGCTTTTGGAAGGTGTTACCTATTTTGGGGACAAAATTCTTCCTGTCCTGGTGTGTTTTACTTTGTCTTTCTGCCTGTATGTTTGCTGTAGTTGTGTGTGAGTTGTGGGCACAGAAAAGCTCCACTGTTACTTTTTAGATGGGAGTGTGGCACTGGTGTCCCACCTTGCCTTTCAGTGGATTGCACTAAGCTTTAACAAGGTGCTTTCCATCCAAATTCATCCCTGTTTGTGTTGGGAAGGGGAAGAAGCAGGCTTCTTTCAGGATGCTCTGTTTGATCTGTGTCTGTTCCTTTGAGGCTGTTTCTAAATCCCTGGCTTGAACCCTCAGACCAAAACCATCCTCACCTTTTATCTGTGTTCTTCTGCAACCTTAAATTTCTGCATTGGCTGCCAGAAGAGACTATTCCCACTGTGTAGGAATTGCACAAACTCCAGCTGAGTAAAAACCTGGGCTGTACCTGCACCTCACAGCTGGGTGGATTTAGAAGCAGTCATTATGTGTTCCAGAGCTGGTAGTGAGGTGATAAATAAAAAGCAGTTATCCACAGCAGAGAGAAGCCCATTCCTTCCTTCATTTAACCTTGAGAGAAGGCTGGGAGGAGGCTGTTGTCCTGCATACAGCACTGGCAGGTGTTGTGCAGGGTCTGATGTGGTTTTCCTGGTAGGTCCCAGTGACTGTGTGGACGAGCCCTGCGATGCCTTTGTGGTGGAGGAGACTGAGCGAGGCTTCCAGTGCCGGGTGGAGGTTCCCAGCCCCTTATACAAGTGAGCCTGTGTGCTTTGGTTTGTTTGATTTGCTGCCAGCTGGGGAAGAAGCTGAGCAAGAATGTTTATTTCTTTTTGAGGCTGGGGTGAGCGCTGGATCTCTGGAATGTGCTCTGTGCTCTGGGTTTGAGTGTTGGGGAAGGGGAAATTGGAAATGCCTTTCTAGTGCAGTTGGGCCACGCTTGACTCCTCACTGTCCCCGTGGTAGGGACAGCAGGTGGTGCCTGCTGGCTGGCAGCAGAGTCTTTGAGCATCTCTTTCCTTGAAGATAAAAGCATCAAGGAGGGTGGGAGAAGGAAGGGGGGAAAGAACTGGAGCGAGCAGCCTGACAGGGGGACTTTGTTGAAGCTTTCAGAGAAAGGGACTGGAATTGGCTGTTTACTCCAGTCCCTTGACTACTGGGGAATCTGTAGTGTTCAAAGTTTTATCTAGTTATTTTTGATAGTTTTATTAGTTGAATACTTTTGCTGAAATATAGAGAAGGAAAAGTGGTCCATTGTGTATTTGGATGCTGCCAAATGACTACCTGGAGCAAAGCAGAAAGCAGAAAAAGAGCCCTTATTTTTCCTCAGCTGGGATAATGGGAAAAGAGAGAACCCAGCTGATGGAGAGGCTGTGGCAGAATGTGGTGGGCAGAGCTGTTGTGGACCTACCAACTTATTTTAGCTTTAACCAGTTGTGAGCCATAGCTCAGCATTGTCCCAGGCTTGGATATGTGTGAAGTCCTCTGGGAATCACCTCTGGTCCTGCACATGGAGCTGGGTTTGTGCATCCCTGCAGCACAGAGGGTCTGGGTTTGGACACACATGATGGAAGGTGGCTCAGTGTCACTGTGTGATGGAAACTCTTGCACTTTCTGCCTCTAGGTACATCATTGGGAAGAAAGGGGAAACCAAGAAGAGGCTAGAAACAGAGACTCGAACCTCCATCAGCATTCCCAAGCCTGGAGTGGAAGGAGAAATTGGTGAGAAGGATACACATAAAATTAATGTGCTTTTATCTGCTCTTGCACAAGCACAATTTGGAGGGGGAAGGAGGGGGTACAGAAGGTGTTTTCCCTTTAATTCCTACTTCTGACACAGCACTGACTCACTTTTTGGCCCTGGGAAAGTCTCTTCACTTTTCTCCTGAGTTTGTTTTTATTGTCTATAAACCCTTATAAAACAGATGGTTGTTTTTTTTTTTTTTTTTTTTTTTAAAGACACTTCTGGGCCTTAAATGACTGACTTGAGAAGTTGGGTCCTGAATGTGTTGTTTTGGTTTTTTTTTATTTTGCTTTTTAAGTAGTATTCTATCAACAAGAAACTGAAATAAGCATTCAGAGAAATATCTTGTTTGTCTGTGTGCAAAATAAACATCAGCACATGCTTTAATATGAGAAGGGCTGACATGACATTCCTGATTTTCTGCTGCTGTCACTAGATCCCAGCAGTGAGAGCAGGGCTTCTTGTACCATATGTTCCCTCTCATCACTTCCAGGGATTTAAAAAGAAAGGAGACCTTGCTCATCAGAACTGACCCATGTGGGTCCTGCCAGAGTGGGTATTCCTTTGGGCATGCTCCAGAGATTGCTGGCACAGTGTGCAGGGATGTTTGTGGCAGAGCTGTGAGGAGGAAGTGCTGGGAGGATCCCACTGTGATACTGTGCAGCAGCATGGTGGTGCTTCTCAAAGAGTGGGTCTTGACTTCTTCCCAAGAACTGTGAAGGACTGTTAGGAAGGTTGAGAGATGTTGAAAACATGGAATAATAGGAAGCCAAGGAAATTTTGCTCCTTGCTGTTCTTCCCTTTTGAGCTCAAGTGTTCTCTGTTTGGTGCCTTGAAGTGCATGCACAAACGACATGGACTGTCTTGATCCTTGATAGATTTCCTTGGCATTTTCACTCTGCCTGCCTATATGAAAACTTGAAATAATGCTCTAGAAATCTGAAGGGCCCCTGAATTGATGGGTGTCCTGGTTTGAAGGACAGGTATCTGCCAATAAAGGCAGAAGCTTCTCTTTGAAATGGAGAATGTAAACCCCCTCCCTCTAAATTATTATTATAATTTTGAAATTAAGGGGCTTTCAGGCAAAGATATGGGAATTAGAAATAACAGTTCTTTACTAGGAAAATTAAAATAGAAATACAGTATTACAAAGAACAATCCCAAAACACTGACAGAGTCAGAATCCAACCTGACACCCTGTCAGTCAGTCAGGGTGTTGGCACAGTCCCATTAAATGGTGGCTGCATCCTCCTGCAGTGGCAGATGTGGTTCAGCTGGAGCAGTGCTCCTGTAGAAGGTGCAGTTTTCCTCTGAAGGTCCAGAGATGATGTGGAAAGGTCCAGCTTTCCTCTGGAATCCAGTGGAAAGATGGTTAACTTGCTGTCCAAAATCTCAGTTTTTATCTAGGTAGGAAAGGCTTGGCTCCTCCCCTGGCTGGAGCATCTCCCAATGGGATGATGTAATTTTATCAGTCATACAGTGGGACTGAATGTCCCAGCAGCAGATGAAATCTTCTTGGAGGGAGGATGGGTTGTGGAAAAAATAAAGATGATTGCCCCAGCTGGTTTAAAGCTGGCCCATTAGCAGATAATGTGTGCCACTGAGATAAGGGTCACTGCCCCACCTGGCTTCAACAGATGGTGATAGAACACACATTTCTGGCCACATCAACCCAACACCATGGGCTCTCAGTTACTGTTTTTTAGTCCCTCAGAGCTGACTTTCTGGATGACAGAGAGATGCTTTCGATGCCATCATCCTGTCTTTGCTGAGGAAAGCGCAGCCGTGTCAGGCATTTTAAGTCAAGCAGAGAGTCTGGCGGGTTTTTCAGGGCATGGTTGGGAGTTTTGATTCCTCCTGCTTCCTCAGGAGGCTGGAACTAAAAGCAGAGAGGTTGAGGGAAGCAGAGGGGTGTTGCTGTGTTTCCCTGCAGTGATCACGGGGCAGCAGCGGAGCGGTGTGGTCTCGGCGCGGACGCGGATCAATGTGCTCCTGGACAGCTTCCGCAAGAAGCAGCCCTTCACACACTTCCTGTCCTTTGCTCTCAACCAGCCTGCCATCCAGGAGAAGTTCCTGCAGTTCAAGGAGGAGGTGCTGGAGAAGTGCTCAAAGGTAGGGATCCACCTGAGGGTTAGAGTGCAGAGTGCTATCTCATTTATTGACAGAGCATTTTCCTTATTCTATTCTGTTTCCTAGGAGTGCATTTTCAACAGGCCCTTTGCTTAAGTTAGTGGATCTGCTGTGAATTTGTTGAGTGCTGTTGTGAAATTTTCTGGAAAGTGGAATGGTTTACTTAGTGAATTGTTAGTAGAGATTTTTCTAGATGAGAGGATATCTGAGTTTCAAAAGTTTTGTTTTTAATAGGAAAGTCGCTAATAATGTAGTGGACCTGTCTACATTTTATATGATTATTACATAACCATGAAACCAGGTAGGAATTCACAAATTTGCTGCTGCTTGTGTTTCACTTTCCTTTTGGCTCCTGACAGGGAAGGAAGATGGGTGTCATTGCCAGAGCTAGGCAAGAAATGACTTGGTAGCACATGCTATCCTGCAAATCTCATCACTTCCCTCCTTCCCCAGGAGACTTTGTGCTGACATTCCTGCTTGCCTTCAGATCTTGTGTTGGGAGTAGCAGGAAATAATTAGGCATAGGGAAATGAGGAAGAAAATGAAGGGAAAGCTCTGCATTCCATGGTCTATTTTAGTGTGCTTCTGGTCTGACAGAAGTGGTGTGTCAGTGCACAGGGCTGGGCTGAGGAGAGGAAATGGTGTTACTAAATTGCCATGTCCTCTGTGTCTGCTGGAGGATGTCTCTAGGCAGGAGAGAGGTCTCTTTGTGGCCACATCACGTTACATTGCACACACACTGCAGAGCTCTGTGGGCTAATACTCTTCACTTTCATGTCCATCACTTCTTCTGGTGCCTTGCTAAGGGGAAAGTACAGTCTTGCAGATAGCCCAGCTTATGAAGTTTAGTTTCCTATGTCTTCATGCCATGGGTGTGAATTATCTGATATCTGGGGAGATAAGAGTTCTTGCTCAAGTTCTCATGGTCCCTTGCATCAGTTGTTTCATCTCCAGGAGCAGATCTGAGCTGTCTTTGCAGTCTTGTCTTTCCTGGCAGCCAGGATTTAAGCCCCTGTTCTCCTCCCAGCTGTTTAATTCCATGACATCTTTGGAGCTTTCTAGCACCTGACATTAAATACAACTGAATTTGGCCAACAGATCCAGGGATTAGCCAGTGCAATGCCAGGAGAACCTTTCCCTCAGGCTAGGAGGATGAACTCTCCTCATTAGCCAGCAGCATTACCTTTATTAAAGCTCACCTTGATTAAAGGAATGCCCTGCAGGCAGGGGGATGGAAACATTAACCTGGGAAGGTGTTGGAAGGATTGCTGGGACCTCGGGCTGGCATCAAGTGATGACCTGGCTCCCTCTGTTGGTTTCTAGCTCCAGTCCTTGTGTGGGACACACCAAAGGTACAGTGAGAGGAGCAGCTCTTTGAGGGGCTGGTTGCCTGCACAGGGCTCTGTAGAAGCTGCTGGTGCCATTGGCTCTGGATTGAGGCTGCTGCTTTCAGCCTGGGGTTTCTCTTGCCCTTTATCCTGTTCTGCCTGGGCTTATGGCTGCTGCAGTCCTTTCACTTGGCCTTCCTGGAGATCTGGCCCTGCTCTGCCTGAGGACTTGGCATCCTGGACTCTCTATATTTGATCATCCTCCTCCTCTTCCTCAGTAACCTCAGTCTATCCCATACCACTTGCTGACTTCTGGCTTCCAGGCTGCCCTGGTGTTTGGATGAGTTTTCTAAGGAGCTTTCTAAGTCCGTTCAGTGTCACATTGCTAAGATGTGTGTTTTATCCATCTGTGCTGGGAATGCTGTTGTTTGTGCACTCCTCCAGTGGTTTTAATCCTGCAGCACAGCAGACTCACACAGGAGCAGTGCTTCTCCCAGCAGAGCACTCATTTTTCCTGCCTCCTGGGTGGGTTGCATCTCTGCAGCCCTCCACTGGCCCAGCCTCCACTGTTGATCCTACTTGCTCTCTAAACCCCTCCTGGTCTTGTCTGTCACATTGTTTCTCTCTTGCTCACTCTTAAATGTCAGTTTGCATCTCTGGGGGCAGTGGAGGTTGTCTGCCATCCTCTTCAAAACATGTTCACAGACTTTGTGCTTTCCCCAAGTGTTGTCAGTCACATTTGGAAGGAGCTGCCTGGGAACATCTGCAAAACCTTCAGATGCTCCTTGCCTCAGAAAACTGCAGCAATCCAGTCTCAGTCAGAGAAGTGCTGAGACCAGGTACTGGCCCTGTTCATCTTTCCTCCTCCTGCCTGGCCTTGTGTCTGTCGTGCAGTTTTTGTTCTGTGTCTGGACAGCTCCAAGTCCTATAAGGGCCTGAAGTGTTCCTGGCACAACTTACATCAGCTCTAGGGTTTCAATTTTCAGTTTGCAATGTAGAACTCAGGCAGTAACAGGTATTCAGGGGGTTGCATATGTGTAGCCTAGGAATATATAGTGCTTTATTTTTCTGCCCTTCCTTCTCCTGGTATTAGCAAACAGGTTTCTAGATGTATTTATTGCTTCCTGTTAGTTGGAGGAGTACAGTGCAGCCCCGTGCATCTCTCAATCACTCCTCCAGCCTGTAATGCCACTCTAATACCACTTTATCTCACAGCAGGGTCTGCTAGAAAGCACATCAGTAATGAACAACAGTAATTCAAAACTGTGCCTCACAGAACAATAAAAGAGCTTATAGATTTGTCCAAAGCAATGGGATTTCTCAGAATACTTGAGGAAATCTGAATAGGTTTCAGTGACAGAAGAGGGGCATTTCTCTACCTGGTGCAAAACAGCACAGAATTGGGTAAACTTCAGCCTTTGAATGAGGGGTAATAATGGCAAGGAAGGGAAAAGACCAGGGGTGTGTGTGTGTGTGTGTGTGTGTGTGTATGTGTATGTTGTGTGTGTATGAGGATCTCTTCTGGCCATTGAGCATTTGAGAGGGACTCTGTTTCTCTCTGAAGCAGTTACCATGACAACCATTCATTTATATTTTATAGCGTTATGTTGGTGGGTATACGCTTTCTAAGGTTTTTTTGTGTGTGTCTTTAAAAGGTTTTAGAAGATTAACCTTGTGCTGAAATACAGAACACTTCAGGTGTTGTTCATGCTGTACAGTCAGGGCTGCCAGGCATATAAAGCAGGACTGAGAGGAGGCTCTTAGGTTGATTTAATCTAAATATGGGGAGGTGGCTCACCTGGACAGGCTCATCACTGATGTGCTGCAGTGGGAGGTCTGGATGACCTTGGAAATCTCCGCTCACAGTCACGTAGGTGTCAGAGTGAGGAGAGCTGAGACGTCTGTCTGAGCATGCAGGTGGAAAAGGGAAGAGACTTCACAGTAACATTGCTGTGAAAAATCACAGTTGGGTCTTGGAAAGCTGTGCAAACGCAACGTTTGCAGGCTGAACAGGATGCAGATGTAGCAGGGAAAAGAAACATGATTGCTGTAATGTATGGCAACCTGTAAGTATCAAACCTTGCTAATGAGGTATTGTATCTCAGAGTGGAAGGGACAGAAAGTGGGAGGGTTTTTTGAGCCCGTAGCTCTTCAGTCAATCCTGTGCAAATGCTGTTTTCCTGGCTTGCTCCTTTGTTTGTGGATCAGAGTGGCAGAGGGCTCATAGCTGGCATGCAGTATCCTGCTCTTAGGGGAAAAAAAGCCCGAAAAACAAAACTGTCTGCAAACATTGGGAGCTTTTAGAACAGTAGAGAGGACACAGCCAGGGTAGAAGAGCTAAGGAGCTTGATCCCTTGCCTTGCCATGTAGAAGGGCTTAAGTGTGTTGTGGTTTATGGTTTCCCTCCTACAGGGTCTTAGATTTGAAGGGACAACATGCTTGATCTTTGCAAAGAGCTGGAGTTCCCAGATAAAACCCTTTCTGTGTTCCTTCTAAAGAAGGAGAGCAGAGGTAGAAGTCTTTGGTAGCAGGAGGGAGAAAAAACAACCGAGTGGAAATGAATTGGGTTTTTTTAACCATGACAGGGCAGTGTTAGGGAGAGGCATAAGCTGTAAAGGACAGTCATCACATATGGATAGTGCATAAAGGGACTATTCTTCCTGTCTCTCAATAAATCTTAAAGAGCCCAGGTTTGAGCAGTAAATTTTTGGAGGGACAATAGGGCAGGTTCCTGTGAGGTGACTCAGTGACTGCTGATCACACATCATGATCTGGGATTAGAATAATTGAGTTCCAGGCTTTTTCCATCCTGGTGAGCAGTATCCAGCCAGGAAGGGCTGCTGAGACTCCTGCAGGAACGTTGGCTGTTCCAGGGAGAGCCACCTCTGACGCAGCATCTATTTTATGTGTGGGAGAAGTGGGATCTGCTGGCCTGTGAAAGAGTAGGGAGTGTAAGCAGGGTTTTGAGGAGCTGCCTGAAATACTAGGGAGTGAACCAGGAGGATTATCTAGGTCTTGGCCTGCTCACTGTGCAAAGCTCTTCCCTTCTAAACTCCCCAGCAGCAGCAGCAGCGTGGCTCATGGAGGTGACGTGCCACTCTCAGCCCACACTCAGGTGTTGAAAACCTCAGGGGAAAGTGCTGCTTTTGGGGCAGAGTTATGTTTACAGCACAGTTCATGCTGGAGCAGAAAATGAGGGCAGGGCTTTGGCTTTCTGACCTGCAAAGGGCTGTGCTGCTGTACCTCATCTGTGCACTCTGTGGGAGTGACCTCAGCTGGTTATCCATGGCAAGGTTAAATCAAACCTTCTCCCAGTTTCTGTTAGCCAGGCTGTTTTGTGATAGGCCAAATCTTCTCTGACTGCAGATATCACTGGAGCAAAAAGGCTGACAGAGAGAAATCATGTCCTGTCATGCATGTGAACAGCAGCATGAATTAAAGGAAGCCACAAAACTTTTACTGAAGGGAGGGGAAGGTAGGGAGAAAGTGAAATGGGGCCACCCTTGGTTTTTGCCAGGCTGTGGCTGCTGGAGCAAGCCCCTGGCCTCTGTTTTGCAGCCTGCCTTGTCCCTAGTCCAGCCCATAAGCTGTGCTGTAAAGAAGGGCCTGCACGTGGTCATTAGGCATGAAAAATGCTGAGCGAGATGTGGGGCATTAAGCTCTTGACAGGCTGAGATACTGCAGCATTTAAACATCTGAAAGGTTTTATTTCAAGCTCTGGAAAGCAGTAGAAACTTCAAAGCTATTGTTCTCAGCTGGTGCACTCTTTTCAGATGCAGAAAGGCTTCCATGGCCTGGCTTCTACTGGAGTTAAAATTGGAGGTTATTTAATGCGCTGATGGGAATAGCCACTAAGTGGAAATAATTGTTTTAATATGGGTGTGTTAACCATCCTTGAGGTATTTTTATAAGTATCCTAGAACAGAATAGCATGTTTCTAAAAGCTGGATGCAACCACTGCTCCACCTGGGAGCAGTTCCTCCCCAGCAACAACAAGCAGCTCTTCTTATAAAAGGAATTTAAACTTAATTCATCTCGGCAAACTATAGGGCATATGGGAAGAAGAAAAATATAATTATCAGAGCTGGCATTAGCTGTGCTTGTGTTGTGAGGTGCAACCTGTGTTTAGACAGGATTTAGAGACCATTTAGAGCTTGTCACTACAGCTGGTCTCAGCTTTATTGCACAAGAAGTGGACTTAAGTTTTAAATCTGAGCTGGCTTGTGTTGAGTTCATTGCTGGTAGCAGATGCTGCGTCGACAGCTGTGGAAGTCTCCTCCCAAAAAAACCCCATGGGAGTGAGTGTTGCAGGTCCTGGGTCCCGAGTTACAGCCTGCTGTAATGATCTTCCAGGCTGCTGTTCAGCAGCTCTGATGGAAAAGCAGGCAGGGAGCTGCCTCACCTGCCAGGCTGAGCTTGTTTCCTCACAAAGCCTGAGAAATGTTCAACGTCGAGTCGTTACCAACCCAACTAGAGACAGAAGGATTGATGCCAGTGACTTGGTAGCTGTTTTGTGTAGCATTTATCCCTGTGATGGAGCAGGGTGTGTGTGGATGAGGTAAGACACCTCTGTGTGATGGATTGATTTGTAGGATCATGGCGTCAGCAGCAGCCTGTTCCAGAACCCTGCCAAGCTTCACCTGACTCTTGGGACACTGGTGCTCCTGAATGAACAAGAGATCCAGAAAGCGTGTGACCTCCTGCAGCGATGCAAAGAGGACTTTGTGGAGTAAGTGGTGGGAAAGGGATGCCATCACCAAGGCCTTGAGAGAGGGGAAAGCAGCACTCTGTTGTGACAAGGAACAGCAAAGAGAAGAGCAGCTCAGTAGTCTCTGTCGACTCTAAAAGGCTGAATGTTTCAAATGGGGCAGTAAAAACCACTGAGCAGCCACAGAGAGCTCTACAGCATCTGCAGCTCAGCTCAGCCCCTCGGCATTCCCTGAAAACCTGCTCTGCTCACCGCCCTTCCTCACACTCTTTCTGCATGAGCAGTTTTTGCCGCTGTCCCCTGCCTGCTGCAGAGGGAGGGCTGAGCTCCCTTACCTTTGCACGCTGCCTGCAGTGGGCTCTGGCTCTGGCACTTCCCTCCTGCCTCAGAGCAGATGCTGAGGTGTCCTTGACATGCATTCCTGGATGAGGGGAGCTGTGTGCAGGGAAGGCATCAGGAGAGATCAGCCTGAAACAGTCCATGCTGCTCTGCCTCGCTGCCTGTTAACACCCAGCTGCAGATGTTGGGGCTGTAGCTGCAAATGTGGTCCAGTGACAAGGTAATTAGCTTATCTCTGGTCAGCTTAGTAATTGAAGATGGCCTGAGGGGGTGGTTTATTTATTTATTTCTGCCAAGCCTTTGCACACAGAGCACGGATCCTTCGCATTCATTTATTTACTGCCTCGGTGCATGAAGAATTGGCCATGCTGTGCCTGCTAATATCTGTGGGAATTAATGCATGGCCAGAATTCATACCTCTGCCTTTAAAAGGATGGCTCCAGTTCAGCTGCTGAACAGAAATGCAAGTGTGTTTCCAGGGGGAGGCTCTGAATGCAATATTTGGAAAGTGCCAGCTTCCTCATAAGTGGATTGAGCTGATGCCGAGAAAATCATTGCTCCCTATTTCCTTTAGTGAAGGGGGAATCAACATTTGAAGGTAACCTTTAGTTTATTTCCCCTTCCACACCCAAGTAAATATACTTGGAAAATTAATTAGGCTCTCTTCCACCTACATAAACCTTCATTAGCTCTCATTTCCTTTTCTAAAGTGCAGGCAGTGCCCTGTGAAAGTAGCTGTGACCTTTTTGACCCTTTTTAGAATACATGACCTTTAGTGCTGTTAGTGGGATGTCCATAAAAGTACATTTGTACTGTTTCCCTCCCAGTAACTATACTGGGAAGGGAAATTACACTCTGCTTATTTCAATTGGGAATCTTTGCTGAGAGCCTCAAATGCTGAACAGAAGTGAGCAAGGTCAGAGCAAAGTCACACTCACCTTGTTGACTGGTGTTTGTTTCATCTGCCTGCCCAGACACTCCCTGTTCTTTCCACAAGTCCTGGATGTTAAACAAGGCATCACTACTCACAGGGAGCACTGGCTGCAGCCCCAGCCTCCCTGGGGTGCTCTGCTGGGAAAGGCAAGGAGGTGGCATGTTGGGAAGCAGATACACTCTACAGCTTTTGCAGGTGTGGGAGTGCATATTATATCCTGCATGAAGAGCTGGAGCTGATTTTAGACCAGCCCTATTTACTGGTTGGATGTTGCACTCAGAGCTGTGTTCTGTATCGAGTACCTTTCCCAGCAAAAATCAGAGAGCTGGTGACTTTGTGGTTGGTCTTTTGAGCCTCTCTGGAATGAGAACTTGAACTATTAACTTCTGCTGGGTTTTCTGACATGTGGATGGAGATCTCCATGTTGAGGTGGCCTGTGAGCAATGACAAGTTGACTTAATGTGTGTCTGAAACACCAAATGTATGAATTTAAATTCTTTTACCACTTGGGTTGATAAGGCAATAGCAGCCATAGCCTTTTGATTTTCGGAATTAGGGAGATTTTTTGAGTTTGGGTTTTTTCAGTGCAAGCAAGATGAAAAATAAGGGACAGAAAAAACTCCTCAGTGGAGTTCACTGCCCCATAGGCTCTGCATAACATTTAAGTCCCACTTGCCATCAAATTTGTGTCTCACTACAGCAAAAAGACTATTAATCGCCTTCCTATAGCAAACTCAAACATTTGGTATGTGCACGAGGAGCACTATGTGTTACATTTCAAGAGCTGGTGTGATGTTTTGCTTTTTAACATGAGGGATTTCTTGGGTTTCAGCCAAATCACTGGAGGGCAGCCCCTGACCGTGGAGGTGGCAGGAGTGGAGTACATGAACGATGACCCCACCATGACAGACGTCCTTTATGCCAAAGTCCACATGAAGGATGGCTCAGACAGGTGAGTTCCCCATGCTCCCCTCTCCCATTGCTCCCCAGAGTGCCAGGGAAACACCCTCTGGAGCTGGTGGGTGCTGCTGGCAGTGCTCAGGCCAGCAGTCACCAAGATGAAGTCATCCTTGCTTCCTGGAGCAGTTAAGGCAGTGATGTGTTTGCTCTTTAAATCAGTCACTGGTGCTGCAGCTGAAGGGTGTCGTTTGTTTCTGTCAGCTTGAATAATGGAGTCAGGGCTCACACGGGGATAAGATGGCCAAGGAGACACTCCTGAGATGACTGAGAAGGCAGGATGATTTGGCCTCTACTGTCTAGTTCCCAACCTGCAATCCAGATTAATCTGGACAGCCTGGTGTATTCTGTGCACTTAATTATTCTTAAAACCCAGTTAGCCCAGAAGGTCCTTAGAAGAGCATGACCTGATTACAGAGTTGGTTTGTGTGCCTGTAGCAGCCTGGAACAGGTGCTGGGTGTGAAATGTCTTTTGGAGCTGCTGCTGCAAAGTCTTGAAGCCTGATTGGTGTCAGCTCGAGTGTTTGTGCTGATGGCTTCAGCTCTACAAGCAGCACTGCCCAGGATGTGGCAGTGTCTGGACAACCTTCCTTCATCTTGTTTTTGGCAAGGACCACGTCACCAGTGGCAGCACCATCTTTTTCTCTTGGTGCTTTCTGGAAGACTGAGGAAACACAGATGGGGCTTGGAGCACCCTGGTCTAGTGGAAGGTGTCTCTGCCCCTGACAGGGTTTGGAAGCAGATGATCTTTAACACCTCTTCCAACCCAAACCATTGTAGATTCTATGATTAAGATAAGAGCTGTTGTACTCTGTGCTGCTGGTTGCCAGAAATAGGGAAGGAGAGTAGCCAAAAGAGCTTTACCTCCTGTCTCTGAGCCTCAGCCTGCTCTTTGCCTGACAGCAGTGCCCTTTTATTGTCTGTTCCCATTGCTAGAGGACAGCAGGAGCTAGCAGAGGAGCATGGGGCAGTGCAGCTGGAGGAGGGAGGCTGTGAGCAGGGACTGGCTCAGGGAAGAAGGGATATGTTCTGGCATATCCTTTCCCTGAGGGCTGAGGAGATGGCAGGAGGGGGGCCCTGCTTAAAACCACACTTTGGAGGCTGTGTTGAAGTAAGAGATCGGAAGTGGGATAAGGAAATGAGTGGGAAAATAAAAAAAATGTAAGAAGTGCTGGGAGGCAGTAGGAATTGAAGTCTTTTCCTTTTCTTGGCTCTTCCACTTTGAAGTCTGTCCTACCCTGAAAGAGGTGAGATAAAAACAGATGGGGCGGGTGGAGAAGCAAGGCAAGGCAGAGATCAGCCAGGAGACAGAGCACAGGGAGAAAGAGGGCAGAAACATTTGGAAATATGAGATGGAGACAGACACTGGATGACCCAAATGCCTTTCTGTGGCTTTTGTTGTAGAGAGCATTTAAAATACCAGCTCTGGGAGCTGAGGTCTGGGCCTCTTCTCCTGAGTCACTGAGCCCTGGCACTCTCTGAGGTGCAGTGCTTGCCAGTCTGGTTGCATCTGAAACTAAGGAGGAGCTGGGACAGAAATCCTGTAGAGCATAAGCAGGGCCCAAATTGGCAGTGATGTCTGCCTGCCTCTGGGGACAGCTTGAATTGTTGGTACTTGCACTGTGCTCTGTTTCAGATGCCAGCTGTAGCCTGTGTGATGAGAACCCACTTAGGCACAATGCTGGAGGAAGTGCTGATGTGCATCACGGGTGGCAGAGCTGCTTTGGGGAGGGGGGAGAAGTGAGGTCTTCAAATCCACCTTGCCTTGAAGCTGAAAATAGCACTCCCCACTCCCTCAGGAAAGGACTGATGTCTCCCCTGGCCTTCACAGAGATCTGGTAGCTGAGGTTTTGACCAAAACGAGACCTTGTGCTTTGCATGGCACCTGGAAACTGCCACACTTCTCTTCCACAGCACCTGTTTGGCTTTTTGCATAGCAGCATACTCAGAGAGGGCCAAGCAATTTGAAGTTTTAATCCTGGGCCCAGGCTGGTCCTGCCCTCACCTGCAGATGAATTCACAGAATAGGCTGAGTTGGAAGGGGCCCATCAGGGTCATTGAATCCAACTCCTTGCTCTGGCCAGGGCACCCCAATACCACCACTCTGTCCCTGAGTGTTGTCCCAGTGCTCTTGGAGCTCTGTCAGCCTTGAGGCCAGTGACAATTCCCTGAGAGCCCATTCAGTGCCCCACCACCATCTGGGGTGAAGCACCTTCTGATATCATATCCCCTTATATAGTTCTTTAGCTATTAGCAAACATCCAGAAAAAGATTTAGTTTTGTAGAGGGGAAAAAAAGGTGTTTCTGTGTTGATGGAGAGCAGCCTTTCCTTCCTTTGAGATTCCAGCAGACACTGTGTTGGGCTAGCAGTGATTATAAAGAGGGCACAAATGGTGATCTCTCCAGAAAACCCTGCTCTGTTTTTTGGCCTGTGACACACATCATTGCTGAGCAGCTCCTTGAACCTCTTGCCTGCTGAAACCTGCTGTGCCTTGCTTAGGGAAATGGGAAAGCAGTTTCTGAGCTGCAAGGCCAATACTAGAGGAGAGTAGCAGCCACGTGGCTTCCTGTGCTGGATCAGGCTGCTGCAGCCTGTGCTTTAGAGAGGTGTGTGCCTTCCTGTCTCATGCAAGATGTCCTGTTAGCTCTGTGTAGTTCCTGGCATGGCTGAGGGGTGGAGTTCCTTCCTGATCTTTGGATGATCTTGATCAGCTTAAGCTGTAAAGCAGGAGATTTGATTTATCCTGACTTAGCTTGCATAACTGCAGACAGAATTAGGGGTTGGCAAGCCCTTCTGCACATATAATGGCTCAGACTGAAAGAGGGATCATGCTCTGATGCCTCCCACATGGCAAATAATTTCCATTATAATTCATTCTAATTTGTTTTATTTCCTTGATTAACTTTATAACGTAATAAAGCACCGTTTTCACTTGAGCTATTCTCTGTTAATTTGTTTTAGTATTGTCTGTAATGATATTCATTTAATCTTTGTCATTGCTAATTTTAAAAATCACTGAAGTAAAGCCAGAAAATAGTAGAAAGCCATGACAATTGGTAGTTTGAGAGTCTTGAAATGGTCACATGGGGGCTGGCAGTCTGTGAGGGGCAGTGGGGTTGGAGCTGGCATCCAGAGCGTGGCAGCCCCAGGCTCTGGGGACAGGCCACGCTGTGCCACAGCTGAGACACCAACATGGTGGGACCTCACGGAGCAGAAAGCTCTCTAATCCCTGGGACGTGCTGAGAGAAGCTCAGATTCTTCTGCATTGACTTAATAACCCCTGGCCTTATTTTCAGAGATGGGAAGCTCTCATTCTGGCATATCCTTGCTGCCTTTGGTAAGAATCAGGCACTGCAGAAATTTTTTGGGCACAGCAGCAGCCTGGAAGTTCCTTCAGCTCTTTAGATATGAGTGCAGTGCTCTGATCCCTTCTCCTGCTGCCTGTCCTAGGGTGGGTCTGCTCTCAGATGATGACAGTCAGACACAAAGGTGGAAATAAGTCCTTGGATTTTGCTTGCTCAGTAGCTCCAAAGCTGGAGTGTTCACCAGGATGTGCTGACTGGGTTTGTGCCCCCTGTCACCACATTCTGGGCTCTCCCAGAAAGCAAACCCAGTGGCTGGGTTGGTTATGTGGGACAGAGAGGATCCAGGCTGCAGCAGTCCCTGAGCAGATCCTCTGGGAGTCAAGGTGCCTAAGCCCCTGCGGGTTTGCAGATTTTAGCATTTGCAAGGAGAGTCACATTGTGTTTCCTGGCAGTAGAAAGATGCATCCTTCAGCTCCCAGTAACATCTGTCACTGTGAGCGAGCTCTCTGCTGTGCTAAGTCTGCCCTTCCTCATGGAATATTTGCAGCAGAAGCAATCACAGACAGAACTTCTTGCATTAGAGCTGAATCCTGATGCCTGTGCTCACTTTCCATCAGGGACCAGCTCCCTTTCCTGTGTGCATGCAGACTTCATTTCACACTTGCTGCCCTCCTGGCTGAAAAGCCAAAAGCTGATGATGCAGAGGCTCCTTGTTTGACATGGCCCTGTTCTTTCTTTTTGTGCCTTCCCAGACTGCAGATGGTTGCTGATCAGCTGGTGGAGCGGTTTGTGGCCTCTGGCCTGATGCTTAAAGAATGGGATAGGGTGAAGCTGCATGCCACAGTCATGAACACTCTCTTCAGGAAAGATCCAAGTACGTACAGAGCCTTCATCCCTGCTGCTAAATGCATTTAAAGTAGTCCCATTTCTCAGCAGATGCTTTTGTTGTTTGCTTTTTCAGTGTGGCTTTTCTTACCTACAGGGCTGGGGAGGTGATGTCTGCAGATAAAACCTAGAAGAAAATAAAAAAAGCAATGAGCAGGAGTCATAGATTCAAAACCTTGTCACCCAGTAGTGCTCATAGTATCTGGGCTAGCGAAAAATACGTTCAGGTAGAATCACAGAATGTCCTGAGAGGGAAGGCACCCACAAGGATCATCCAGTCCAGCTCCTGGCCCTGCCCAGGACACCCCAACAATGCCACCCTGTGCCTGAGAACATTGTCCAAATGCTCCTGGAGCTGTGGCAGCCCTGGGGAGCCTGTTCAGTGTTCCCTCTGAGGGGAGAACCTTTTCCCAATATCCAACCTCCCCTGGCACAGCTTCTGCAATGCCCCTGGGCCCTGTCCCTGGTCACAGAGAGCAGAGATCAGGGTTGTTCCTGCACTGTCCTTTGTGAGAAGGCTGCAGACCCTGATGAGGTCTCCCCTCAGTCTCTGTCAGGCTGAATGGGGCAAGTGACCTCAGCTGCTCCTCGTGGAGGTGAAATCTTGGGCTCTCTGTGTCCCCGTGTAAAATTGAAACTGAGAAACAACTCCATGTGTTGTGCTGACCTTCAAACAAGATGAAAACATAATCCTCTTTGGTCAACTTAGAGACTGCCCATTTCTTCAGGAAAGTGATTCCATTGTCTTTCTCCTTAAATCAGATGCAGACGTCTGTGAGGCTGAATGTGAGCTATTCTTGAGTGTGTGGCGTCTGCTGTCTCTGCCAAAAGATGGTCTGCTCTGGCTGTCTGTAGCACCGTTCTGATCACATTACTTTATAAAGCAGCCCTAAAAGCATCATCTTTGGGGAGGGGCAGCATGCTACAGCCTGGTTTTCTGTGTGCAAGTGTGCATGCTCTGGCACGGTGGCCCCTGTGCACTGCAACAGATTGTGTCAAGAATTCTTTAGTTGTTGCCTCTGTGATTCTCTGTGGGGACAGTCATAACAGCAGGTGATTTGTGTCATTGTTTTCTGGGCAAGTTTTGGGTCTGACTGCTGCTGAGGTCAAACACACCCACAGCATAGAAGCCCTGTAAAGATGGGGTTCAGCTCTCAAGCTGAGCCCTGAAAATGTGACCCCCAGAGTGCTGATGTGGCTCGGTGTGAGAGGAGGCACATGGGCAGCTAGGTCTGGCATCCCCAGTCTATATTCTGCACAGCCCCATGAGGCATGCCAGGCATTCAGACACAATGGGGAGAGAGCATTCTGCAGGCAGCCATAGAAGTCGCTTTGTATTCCACACAGGATTTGAATAGCAAGCTGCATGTGAGGGGGACTTCACAGTTCATGATGGAGATGAAAAAGAAGTGCTGAATATATTCACCAAGTGAGGCAGAGGTCCTGTGGAAGGAGCAGATCATGTACTTGGGGGTTATATAAAAACCCCAACGTGCTCTGGAGAAATGGATCTCAGACTTTTGGCAGTTCCTGTAGGCCTGGGTTGCTGTTCTGAAAGTCTGTGTGTGTGTGTGGCTGCTTGCCCACCCCAAAAGACCCACACCACGTGTATGGTGCAGGCAGCAGAGGTTTGTGTCGGTGCTGTCTGCATCCCGCCTGGCATTGTGCTGGCATGCTCAGCCTGGAATTTGGTGCTGTTCCAGGCCACACAAGTGCTGTCTCTCACCCTGACATGACAGGATGTGGGTTGAAAACGAGCCATAGAGAAGCAGGTGTGTTGCCCTGAGCAGTCAGCCCTACAGAATCACCAAGGCAGTAGTTGTGATTTAAGGCCTTTCCTCCTGGTAACAAGAGGCAATCCCAATAGGAGCACCAATTCCAGCCCTTTTCCTCCTAAAATCCAAGTGGAAGTGGGGTTTTTTGCACTGAGAGCTGGGCAAAGATGGTTTATTAGCTGACAGCTGACTTTGGGGAGGGACAGAGTGGGGGGTGAAGTACAGCACACAGAGTTCTCCCATCTGAAGCTCATTCTGGTGGTGGCTTTTCTCTCTACAGCTGAAGAGCGAAACAACACAATGACTGGTAAATCATCTTTCAAGGAGCGGGAGTCATTTAATGGCCAGAATATCCTCAAGGTCAGTATGAAACAATTAGGGAAATGGAGCCAGCTATGGATATTGTATAGCCAAAAGAGGTCAAAACACCTCTTCAAACTGCTTTTGTCTTAGGCTTATGGGATCTCCTGGGGTTGGGGGATGTGGGGGGGAACAGGACTCTGTTTAGAAAATAAACATTCCAGATCACTTGTAATTGGGAGCATTACAGTATTTTAACAGGAGCATTCCTTTTAAGCTGCTGAGGCTCAGAGCAGGAATATGAAGCACGAATGCTAAGTGGGTGTTCGTGTTGTCGTTTACTTTGCTCCTGTTTTACCCTGGAGACTCAGGCTTGAGTTGATTCTCAGCCCACCAGAAAGAAGCTCTTCATTGCTCTTGTGCTACTCATATATATTTATGAAACTAAACCCTGCTCTCATTTCACTTACTCTTCTCTTCTTGTTTTTAATCTTTGCTATTGATTTGCTCCTGAAAGATAGTGGGTCGTGGTAGGGAGTCCCACCAGGATCTGAGGGCTTTGGCAGTGATCAGAGGGTAGAAACCACGATCCCCCAGACTGTGGAGGTTGGGTAAGGCTCAAAGAGGAGCATGCTGCAGCATCCCAGGCTTTGCCAGCCAGGGCTGGGGCTGCAGGCAGCCTCTGCTGCTCATCCAGATGGCTGTGGCAGACTGATGCTGTGATGCTCGACCCCTGCAAGTGTCCAGAGAGAAAAGAGATGCACAGAGGAGCAGAAATGGAAAACAGCACAGGCTTGTAAGCAAATCTGCAATCCTCATTGTGTGAGAGGATTTGTTGCAGGCAGCTCTGATAAGAAGGAGTGAGGACAATGCATGGATACATTGGGGAATGGTAAGAAGATATTCTGGTAATGAAGAGACCTGAGAGAGGATGCAGGCTGGGTGGGAGCTGGACAGCCCAGAAGGACTTCAGAGCCCTCCCAGAGGAGAGGAAGGGTGCACTTTATTTGTATTTACTGTCTTAATAATGTATGGTCACTGGATGCAGGGGGATGTGAAGGCAGGGAGTGGAACTGATTGATCTGTGTGCAGAGGACAAACAAAGGGACAAAATTAGGTTAAGCTCTCATTGTCCTCAAACGGTCTGTTTGAGCATGGTGTCATGACTCAGCGTCACCACATGTTGAGTGTGCAGTGTGAGACTGCAGTATTGCAAGCTGGAGCAGGGAAGCCACAGCCCTGGTCCCTTTCTTGATGTGATCTGCAGTTTTGGATAGCTCCCAGTGTTGGGAGAGCTGGCTCTGGAAGGGGGAGCTGTGTGTCAGGAGCCCTGAGTGCCTGCAGGACTCTGCTTGCTCTGTGTTCACCTTTGCTCCTTTCTCCTGCTTCTGTTAAACTTGTCCTCAGGCTTTAGAGACACATAAAACCAGACTGTGGGTCTTCCTCCGTGCTCTCATCCCAAGCTGTTTGTGCTTGGGAAGGTATTAATGATGCTCCCTCTGCTGGCCACACCATTCGTGGGGTCTGAGGATCTGGGGAAGGGTCTTGCTTGCAGTGCTTGGAAATGCAGCTGCTCTCCTTCCAAGGCTACTTCTTATTCTTGATGCTCTCAGAAATATGAGCCCGATGCATTTTTAAAGCTCCTAATTGATTTTGTACTGACGTAGCTGAAAGAGCTGGCTGTTTGGACTGCTGGTAATTACTTCAAAGCATGTCTTGCCACAAGAAATGTCATCCTTCTCTCCCACCTCCACTACATTTCCTAACCTGCCCGCTTCGTATTTCCCTTTGGTCTCCCACGTGCCTGCAGCAGAAGGCCCGTTGGCATTAATTAATTACATGAGTCATAAATAGCTCCAGGCTTCTTACTGGAGGAGCCCAGCCTCAGTGAGCCACTGATGCATTCCAGCATGACCTTGCAGGGATGCTTCAGTTCCCTCCCAACCTGCTTTTATATCCATTATTTATCTGCTGCTGGGGAGGCTGCCCTCTTGCAAAGTGGCTTCGTTAACTTCTGCACCAGGATCTAAACGATGGCTGTTCATGAATATGGCTGCATGGAGTTAGGCAGGCTGGTGGGAGGGAGAGCTGTGTGCCCCCCATGTGATTCCAGGCAGTGGGACTCAGGGATAGCTGTGCTGAGTGTCTGTGTTCCCACTTGGAACACTAACAAAGCATAGGAGGGTAAGTGGGATAACTCAGGTTTCATCGCTCTCAGTCCCGTTGTGCAGCCCTGTAGGGCCAAAGGCTCAGGGCAGGGCTGGAGCTGTTGGGGCATGGAGCACAGTTCCAGCATGACCTTGCAGGGATGCACTGGTTCCTTCCCAGCCTGCTTTTATATCCATTATTTGTCTGCTGCTGGGGAGGCTGCCCTCTCGCAAAGTGGCTTCGTTAACTTCTGCACCAGGATCTAAACAATGGCTGTTCATGAATATGGCTGCATGGAGTCAGGCAGGCTGGTGGGAGGGAGAGCCATGTGCCCCCCATGTGATTTCAGGCGGTGGGACTCAGGGATAGCTGTGCTGAGTGGCTGTGTTCCCACTTGGAGCTCTAACAAAGCATGGCTGCTGGTAGGAGGGTAAGTGGGATAACTCGGGTTTCATCGCTCTCAGTCCCGTTGTGCAGCTCTGTAGGGCCAAAGGCTCAGGGCAGGGCTGGAGCTGTCAGGGCACGGAGCACAGTGAAAATGTTGTGGATCTGCTGTTCCAGGCTGAGGCTCCCCATGGTCAGAGCTCTGTGTGTGTGTGTGTGTGCAGATGCGCTGGCAGCACATGTTTGCTGATAACATGCCTGCGCTACACCAGGCTCCAGCTGGTATTTTGCTTTCAGCTGAACTAATCGGAATTTTATTTAATAATCCTTTGTTCTACCCGTTCCGCAGAGTTAAACATACACTCCTATTTGTGCTAATAAATGGTTGTGCAGGCCGGTACCTTCCCACACTGCTCAGAAAATAGATCCTGTAGGATGACTTGCGTTTGGGAGTTTAAATTACTTCTGTCTTGAAGAATATCCCTGGAAAAGCTTTCCTGGCATAGGTGGAGCTGAGAGCACAAGGAGCTGTGTGACCCAATAGGTTTATGTCCAACAAAGCTTTGGCTTTGCACTGCTCTGGTACAGAGCAGTGTCCCAAAAAGCTGGGAATGCTTCATGGAGCGATTTCTAGTATTCCTTCTAGGCTGGCTTCGAACATCCCAGTCACGCACCGAAATCGCGCTCCGGTCAGGAAGGGATCTCTTGGCAGCAATTCCTGGCTGCAGGGCCCCCTCAGCTGGGGCAGGGCTGGGCCAGGGGAGAGGCCAGGCTGGCAGCTCCCTGCTGTGACACGGCGGTGGCCGCGTGCCCTGCGCCGCAGCTGGCACAGCGCTGGCACGGAGGCGGCCGGGGCAGCTGCCGGCATCTCCGGAGACGAGGCTGCTCTGCCTCCGGGCTTTTATTTATTTTTGTTCAGTGGGAGAAAAAAAACAAAAAAAAAAACACAAACAAAAAAAAAAACCAGCTAAGCCTGCAGTGAATAAATAAAAATGAAAAGAAATGCAAAAGGGCCGAGCGGCCAAAAATTTCTGTTGCACGTTTAAGGGAAAAGGAAGAAAACCACCTGGACTCTGACTGGGTCAAAATGGAATGAATTTTGGCTTGAGTTGAGGGCTGAGAAGTAAATGAATGGCCTTTGCCTCATTCAAACAAGAAGGAAGCAAATTTTGAGTGCAGAAAAAGCTGAACCCTGCCGCTTAGCACAGATCTCTGCATTAACAGCTTACAAGATTAAATATTGAGGGACCAGCTACTGAGGTACAGCAGCAGAAAGCTGCACATCTTATGTCTTAGGGCATTAGGGGAGACTTTAAGCTGGGATGGAAGACTGGGAGCGGGATCAGCCAAAGTGGTGACACATGCTGTGGCCTGGTCCAGCAGTAGGGCTGCAAGAGTGCCCAGGGAAGGCTGCTAGCTCAGATAAGGCATCATTTTATGAGGCTCCTTCTCTTTTGGGACCTGCATAAAATATACTGAGTTATGGCACTGTGTCTGCTTTCCCTGGGAGCAGGGGGAAGGTGCATTTACTGGCTGATGCACTGGCGAGCCAGTGGTGTTCCCTGTCACAGTGCCTGTCCTGCTGGGTGAGAGCAGTGCAGTGGCTGTGCCATGCAGTAATTCAGTTTAAAACAGACAGAGGTGCAATGGAAAAGAAGAACCTTGGCCTGGAGAAACCCCTGAGCCCTCAAAATACCCCAAGCCCACCAAGCTCTAAACAAATTAACATCTACCTTTGTGCAGAGACAGCTCTGGGTCATGTTCTGCAGCCACTGTACCCAGGTACCCAGGCCTTTTGTGTAATTTTTGTTTGTGGATTTAAGGAGGCTCAATCTTTTCCTGATGTATTTCTAAGCTGAGGTGAAATCAAAGAGCTAAAGAACTGGTGTTAGGTGAGGATCAAGACTGCCTGGTGTTCAGAAAGGGTAAGAACAGCTTGTTATCCTCAGCAAGGTGGTAAAGATGTAGATCCAAAGTAGGACTGACAGCTGGAACAAATACCTAACAGGAGGTGGCTGCTTGGAAAGTTTAGAGTTAAAAATACCAAACAAAAAATCCACTGGGGTGAGGAGAGACTGAATAAGAGATTGTGGTGCAACATCAGTATCTCAGAAATAAGCCAGTGCTTTCCTCACCTCGTTTTTGCAGAAGAATCAAAAGCAGGAATGAAAGGCTGTGATGCCACTTTGCAGAGGGGAGAATTCCTGCCATTACCAAGAGGTACCGGAACAATCGAGGGGGCTCAGCAGTGTGCAATTAGAGCAACAGTGGGATGGGAGGATGTGACAGTTGAGCAGATGAGACTGGAGATCAGTTTGTATAATCACGGGAAAAAAAAGGAGATTAAATTGGGGTTGCTGTGAAAATGCTTTCCTGTGAATTATATTCTTCAGGGGGAGAAAAAGCCATCTTCGTGTTATTTGCATTTGATGAAACAGGAATCTGAAGTGGCATTTGAAAAGGCAGAGTAGACAAAGGAGGGAAAATATCTTTGTTGGAGTGTTTGGGCCTTAGAGGCAGTGTTGGAGTTTTGGGGGAAGGCTGAGCCACTGCACTGAGAACGCAGTGCAGAAGGTTTGTGCTGCCTTTGTGTGACAGAGATCTCTTTGGTGACCTTACCAAGAAAAGGAGAAGCCTTTTTTTTTTCCTCTCAGAGCTGCTCTACACCCCTCTAACTAATTTTAGCAGGAGCTGTGAGTGCTGGAAGAAGATTTGTTGAGAGTCTCTGAATCCTCTTGCCCCTGCACCACTGCACTCCCACCCAGGCCAGCAGCTGAGCTTTTTGGAGGTTCTGTGGGTGCCTCTGCCTCCCACCTGGAGAGCATCCCACCTCCTCACTTCCCTGAGATCCTTGTTGTACCACCAGCCAGCCAGGGCAGCGTCACCTCTTTGATCTTAAGAAGATGATATTTCTCTGTGGAGCTGGCAGGGGTTGAATTACAGCAGCGCCTTAATAGAATGCAAGAACCCAGCACATTAAATGCAAAAAGCCCCAACCCACTGATTAGCAAAAGTAGGCAGTTCATCCCAAAGGTGCCATGACCCTTCTGCTGGATAATTTTCTGTGTCTGTCTGAATTAATTTACTGGCTCTGTAGCTAGACTCCTCCTCTTGGTGCTTGTGGGTGTAGTGAGAGGTCACACTGATGGGAGCTCCTTGTCCTGGTGTTCCCGGATGCGTCTCAAGCCTCCTGCCCTCTCTGCAGCAAAGGCAGAGCTCAGCTCCTAGAAACTGTTGCTGCATTTGCTGTAATAGGAGCCATGGGGATGAGGCTTCTGTGGAGATATGCAGTGTTTGGTTATTAATTTCCTTCAGTTGTACTGTAAATCCCTCATGTTTGAGGTGTAGGTCTGGGATCTTATCGAAACCTTTAATTTGCTGAAAGGGTTTTTGTTCTTGTCTGAAGGGCGTGCAAAAATCTGGTAACCTCCAAATGTCCCACTTGTATTTGTTTCTTAGTTTGCAGAATGCCTTTCACCATAGCAACTGGTTTGATTTCCTGAAGCACATGAATTTTCATGGATTTGTGATGGGGGGAACAGACCCAAAACTGTGAGCTAAGGCGAAGGTTTTGCAGTGTGGCAGTGCCAGGAGCACCACTGGATTTGGCTTGTGAGAGGGAGGGGGGGATCCTGGAGGGAGGGGATCTCAGCTGAACAAAAGCCTGCACCCGGCCCTGAGCAGTTCTGTTTGGAAAAAAATCCAGCCTGACAGATTAATTTAGACTATTGCTGAATGTCACCCTCCCCACTGCTGCATCACCCTCTGGCAGCTGAGGTGGCTTTGCTCCAGTTTTATGAAGAGCTGAGGTTTCACATGGCAGCAGTCAGAGAAGGATCAGCTGCTTCCATATTCACAGAGCTGGAAGCCTTGTTCTGGTCCCACCCGTGGAGGTCAGGAGGGTGTTACAGGCAGCAAGAAATACACTCCGAGGTCTGCAGGTGAAACACAGCTGGGGAGAGGCAGGAATATTGCACACATGAGTAGGAGGGAACAGAGCTCCAAACAATGTTGGGAAATCAGGCAGAAACAAACAGGCAGCTGTGAACAAGGACAGGTCCAGGAGAGAGCAGTGGCACTGGTATAGGATGGAGAAGTTCCTCAATACCAGCCTGACAGGCCAGGGTCTGGCTTATGGGGGGCTGCTCCAGACTGAGCAGTCTGTGGAAATATAAAAAAAGAGGCAAATGTCTTTAAAGTAAACCTCTGACTACTCTAAGCTGAAGGATTTGTCCAGTTTTGGGTACTGTGGATGGATGCAAAGAGTGCAGGGGACAACAGTAAGAAAATTGGAGGGGTAGAAAATGCCTGCAAGCTGGGGCTGAAAGAGTTCCTTTGAGGCTGATAAAGAGAAGGAGGGCAACACATAGGAAAAGCTCTTGAAGCTTGGGAATGCTTTTGCCCGTAGTGGATGGTAAAATGATAAAGAATGGGCTTAAGTTGCAACAAGGGATTAGGAAAATCTTTGTAAAGTGGAGGATAAGGAAGCACTGCTCTAAAGGAGCTGGGAAAAGGGGGTCCTGTTTGTTTTGAGGGAGCAGAGATGTTAATCTGGAATCTGCCACCACCAAGCTCCTCCTGCCTTGGAGAAGGGGAGGATGATGGAGCCAATGACCTTCACTGGTCTTCTCTTCCATTTGTCACTTCATGATTCCTACATGGAATGCATGCAGAACACCCATGAGATGGCATCTGTGAATGTACCAAAAGCTTCTTGGCGTTTATGTGGCATTTACTTGGGCCCAGGAAATAAAAATATGAAAAGGAAACCTGCCATCACACACCTTGGATCTTTCTCCATGAACTTGCTGCTGCTTCTTATGTTGGTGGTACTTTGCCAGAGAGAGATGGTTCTGTTGTTTCCAAGGGACTGCACCAGTGATTTAATTGTGAGGGATTTTCCTGTGTCACAGAGGAGATAGCCCTGACTTGGGTATCTCCCAGGAGAGAGGCCACTGGGACTTTTATGACACAAGATTTTCTCCCTCCTGAAGTCTGCCTGCTTTATTCCTCCTAAGGGAGATGAGGTGAAAAGGTCTTTGCTGGTGCCTTTTAAATCTTGACAGAGGCTGGAAGAAAAGGAGAGGGGAAGGGAAGGACTGGATGCTATATTGGGTATGGAGAGACACTCCAGAGCCAGCTGCACACTTGCAGAGCAAAACAATCTGCAGCCTTCTGGCTGGTGCTGGTGGTGACAGCCCAGGTGACAAACGCCCTGTCTCTGTCCTTCCTACCCATCTTCCACCCTTGTCACTGCACAGCATTTCCCAAGACTGTAACACCTGAACAGTCTTGGAAAATGTTGGATGGCCAGCCAGCCATACTTTAAAAAGCCATGGAAAGGAAGCAGTTGCTAATTTGGGGAGAAGGTTGGGAACTCTGGGAAGAGCTGCCTCTCTGGATGGATGCCTGCCTACCTGCTTTTCCTATGCTTCTCATGCATTATTCCTGGCAAGCTTCCAAGCACAATTAAATCTCTGACAGATAATCATTGGCAGAGTGGTGTCCAGGGTGAATAACACAGGAATCAGGTATTTCTTTTTTTGGCACCAAATTGTTTCAGAAAATTTTGAAAGTCAAAAATAGAAGGAAAAAGAATCTACTCATTTAACAAACTCCCCAGATCTTGACAGTTTGCCTGATTGTGTCTCATCTTCTGAGAGCCACCAGGGACTTTGGTTTGGGCTTTGTCTGTCATAGTCTGGGGGAGTTTGGGTCACAGCTGGGATGGAGTTTGGTGAGTTTTTTGGGATGAGGAAGAAGGAGCACTGCCAGCACATCCTGCAACTGGGAACTGTGGCAGCTGTGGAGATAACAGCCTTTTGGAGAGGTCCTGGTGGGTCTGTGTGGGAGGCTGCAGGACTGAGGTATATTAAACAAGTAGGTGGAATCCCAAAAGCAGGATTGGAGGTTGTTTTGTGCAGCAGAGGAGGTTAATCAGAGGAACTCAGATGGACTGAGTTCACTGGAGTTCGGGGACTCTCTCAGAGCCCATCAGTGTTTCTCAGTGTTGCTTTCACATTCCAGAATTTAATTTTTTGAGATTTTAAATTTTCCAATGTTTTTGCCATTTTCTCCATCAGTCCTTTTTGCCTGGTGGTGGTATCAGTAATCCAGCAGTTTGCTGAGGAGTCATTGCCTTCCTGTCCTACTGTGTCTGGCATGGGCACTGTGGTTGTGCTTCAGCCAGATGATTTGGAAGGGTGATTGTTCTCTGCTCTTCTCCAGTGTTTTCCATCCCAAGATCCCAAGCTGTGGACGTGTTATACAAACTTCAATTCAAATATATCATCCCTTATGAGATGGAAAAATTTCCAGGGGAGAGCACAGAAATTCTGCAGACAGACAGCTTGTGTTGCTCTGTGTTGAGGCACCTCTTCAGAATTGCCACTTAATTTTCCTCCATGCTTGTCAGCGTGTGCCTGGGATTTTGTTTGTTCCTTCCCTTCCCTGAAGGGGATAACAGCACCGTAACATGCTGATTTCCAGTGGAATTCTCCTGCCTTTCTGAGCCAACATGTTGCCTCATTCACCACTGCTCTGATTGGGACACGCTGGGGCTGTGAGCTGGTGATGTTGTCACTTGGTGCTGAAGCTGTAAAGCCTCCAGCTCCTCCAAAGCCTCCGTTTAATCTCCTGGTTGGAGCTCTCCGTGCGCTGCTGTCGGCTGCCGGACCCCAATTCCCAGCACTGGATTCTCTGTCAGCATGATCCTTCTGCACGTGCTCTACCATGGAGGCAGAGCCTGTTCACACCCTTCCTGGATGGCATCTTGGGGTGGATAAACATCTTCCACCCAGGAGAAACAGCAGAGGAGAGATTGCTGGCATCCCACCCTCAGCATGGACCACGCAGCAGGAATGACAGTGAGCTCATGCACAGCTGTAGGCTCCTGGAGCTGGGAGCCTCTTCCTCCCAGCCTCTCAGAAGTTGCTAATTTCTGTGTTTGTTCCAGATATGGATAACAGGACCCTCCCTCAGCTCCCTGCTGAGGGCAGCAGGGTTTGTGAGGCGGATTGTCACAGGCTAATGACATTACACGGCGCTGCTCGCCCGCGGCGCTGAGTCACCGGGGACAGTTTTGTGCTGTTGATCTATAATAGCCCAGCCCTAAGGCACTGCTTTCTGGGGCTGGAGTTCACAGCAGAGCTCCCCACAGTCCAGAGAGAGGTGTGTGTGTGTGTGTGCACATCCTTTTTATCCCATGGTATCGCTGCTTGTTAGTGGCAATTTTTAATTGCAAGGCATCGCAGTGAGTTGTTGCTCCCTCGGCGTTTCCAAAGCACTCAGCAGAGCTGCCTGGACTTTTTATAAATTCAGGATGGGTCTTTTTTTGGCTGACTACTGTAAACGACGTAAGGCTTTCAAAAATGATCAATAATCCTGGTGGTAGTGGCAAAATCCAGGCCAAGGCAGCGTGAATGTGAGCCAGAGATTACGTGAAGGAAGTTTTAAATACATCTGACTCCCTTTCCGTGGACTTACTTTGTCCTCCCACTTCCCAGTGCTTCTCCAGCCGAATCCGTTAATATTTCTCATGCTTGTTGAGCCCGTGACAGGTGATTTAAAAGCCCCAGTTTGCGTTGGCACCTCCGCTCTTCATAAGCAGAGCTGAAACACATCGCTGCTGTCCTTATGTGGATTAGCTGTGATTTATTGCTGTTGTTGCCAGGCTGGAGCACAGAGGTGCTGTCTCATTCCAGGAGGGTTGTCTGTGGGAAGCCAGCCCCCCGAGGAGGACAGCTTGACAAACACCCGCACTTGGGAACACGACATCGTTTAGGCGCCTCTTTTAACTTCTTCATTGAGGAGTCATCCTCCTCCTTGCCTCAGCAAAACTTACTTCACAGGCTTAAAAAGGGGAAGAAAGCGTGGCAGAGAGGGTTTGATCTGTTGCTCTGCCTTTGATAAGGAAGTTGTTGTGGTTTAGGGGTTGAAGTTTGTACGAGCAGTTTTGGCTTGGGTTCGCAAGGAGCGAGTGGTTTGATGTGTGGTTCCATCTCTCCCCAAACAAGCCTTCAGCTTCTTGTTTTCTTTCAGAAAATGATTGTCTCATCCCAGGCAAGGTGTGCTGGGTAATTTGTGGGTAATCGAGGGGAATGGACCTCAGAGGAAGAAGGGTTTCCAGCATCTGAACAGAATTGTCTTAAATGGGAGAAAATGTGGTGTCAGAAATGACAGTGGTGCTGCTGGCTTTTCCTGGCTCAGGATAAACAACTCTGGGGGGAGAAGTGGAGGAAAAGTTACTTTTTGGGAGCAACCACAGGGCTGCCTGCCTTTCATCATGACCTGAGTGGTGTGTTCTTGGACCCAGTCCCCAGGATGAGAGAGGAGCACTTGGGCCTATGGTAATTTGCAGGCTGACCTGTGAGATGTGGGTTATCCATCATCCAGTTCTCTCCTCCTCTTGGGAACTCATGGCTTTTGGGGAGGGCAGTGTGGCTGCAGTCTGTGCCATCCCCACAAATCCTGGGGTGCTGCTGCTGCCACTCTGCAGGCACCTGCTCTGTCCCCAGGGAGATGCAGCCATCCTCGCTGAGCGTTTCCCAAACCTATGTCTGTGGCTTGAAAGGCAGGGCACATCCCTGGAGCATTTGCTTGGAGGTACTGGGTCTGGGGTTAAAAGTTAACAGTGCTCTTTCCTTATTCCATTCTAATTCAATTTGGGAAGGCAGCGGGGAGACAGAGGGCACTTAGTCCTCTAAGTGCTATTCCCTTGGTGGGAGTTAGTAGCTTGCACTGCATGTGTGGTGTTGATTCTGTAAGCTGACCTTTACCTCCATCAGGTTCATTCTCATTTATAATACTTTAAAAAAAAAACCAACCCCAACCTCCATCCTCTTATTTATTCCTTGGGCATCGAGGACATAAATCCTTTGGCATGTTTGGATTTATAGAATTACTGTGCTTTTGCTGAGCCTCGCGTCCCACTCCAATCAAATGACACGGCTCTGCGGGCAATTGCGTTTCTCCTCCCCTGCCTCCCTCCTGCCTGCTCCTGATCCACATCTCCTCGTGTTCCCTGAAGCCTTTTCAAGGAAAGGTGGGCCCTTGGCAGCCATAGGAGAGGACAGGAAGGGGAGTTGGCCAATCTTTGGGTTATCAGTGATTGCTTCTGAAGGGCAACAACCTCCAGGTACCTTCTTTCCTGGTGCAGAATTGCTAAGATGCTTTCCCGGGAGGTATTTCATCAGCTGTGCTCCAGGGCTCCTCTGAAACCAGAGCGTTTCCGTGGTGGCTGGGGAGAGGGGGGAGTTAAAAATATCTTTCTTGGCTCTGCTTGGCTTCTCCTCAAGATAAATAGAAGTGAAAGTCAAAAGCAGAGGCTTGGCTCTCTGCAATCTCTTCCCGAGTCCCCAGGGACCCGAGCACAGGATGCTTTCATGATGGGAAGCCACTTCCTGGTGTTTCAGAGGTCTTGGAGGATTCCTGGTGTTTCAGAGGTGTTGGAGGATGATGTTTGAGAGGCCTCTGTCCACACTGCCTGAGGCAGGTCTCAGATGTGCAGTGGAGTCCAGTGCCTTCTGTCGTGGGAAGCCTCAGGGAGCACAGGAGCATCGGTGAGAAGCCGGCCTGAAACAAGAGCAGGAAAAAGTGTCTGTGGTTGTCCTCTAAATCTTGTAGCATGTTTACTCTCAGAAAGTACAGCCACATTACCAAAAATCAATAGTTCTAGCAGCGTTCCTCCCTGGGAAACACACAGCTGCTCGAACACACGGGAGGTGGTGAATCTTATAAAAGCCAAGGGAATACAAAGTGCTTTGCTACAATGGCTTTGCTGCACTTTTAGCAGTGTACAAATGGAGGGCCCTTGACCTGGGCAATGTCTTCTGGGGCTTCCCAATCATCCTTGTGCTGTGACGTGCCTGAGGCTCTGTGAGGCAAGAGGGGCTCAGGGAGGGTTGGTGTCATTAACTAATTTTGCTTTGAAGTGCCTGTGTTTAGTAAGAACAGGTTGTGGTGTGCAGCAATAGCATAAACAAAAGTTCCTTTGATTATTTTGTGGAAAGGTTTGACTTCTAGCGCTGCTGATGAGTCTGGCACATTCCAGCATTTTATTTGTTTTCTTCATAGAATCCTGGAATGGTTTGTGTGGAAGGGGCCTTAAAGTCCACCTTGTTCCATCCCTCTTGCCATGGGCAGGGACACCTTAGACCAGGGTGCTCCAAGTCCCATCTAACCTTGCACACTTCCAGGGACAAGGCAGCCACAGCTTCTCTGGGCAGCTTGTGCCAGGGCCTCCCCACCTCACAGGGAGGAGCTTCTTCCTAATAGCAGAATCTTGCTCCAGCAGTGGGTAGCCATTCTTCTTTGTCCCATGACTCCATGCCCTTGTCCAAAGTCCCTGTCCAGCTCTCTTGAAACCCCTTTAGGTGTTGGGGAGTCCTCTTCAAACCCTAGTACTTCTTGCTTACCAGCACACCTACCACTCCCTCTGTCAGGAATCAAGAGAGGTGATTTCTCTTTTTTCTGGGTGGAGAGTGCTGTGTGATGGGAAGAAGTGACAGTGTGAACAGCCACTGTGACAGAGACAGGTGTTAAGGTTTGGGGTGAGTGGGCACAGTGCAGAGCACTGCAGGGAGCCCCAGAGAGCAGGAAACTATCCTTCCTTCTGAGGCCAGCCAAAACAAAAAGAGAAAGGTGAGCAACCCCTTTTTACTGCCATCTCTTATTAATGAGACATTTTATCCTAAGTCCTCCAACATGAACGACTCAGGCTTTTGGGAACATAATTAATCTTTCTTGTATAAATCTTTAATTGTATGAAATGGAGTTTATGTGGCTGTCATCATTTCTCTTCCTCTCTTTTCCTCCTTTCCCGGTTTGAGATGCTTCCTTAGCACAGCTTCTTTTCTGCAGGCTGCTCTTCTTTAGGGCAGTGACCCCGTGGAGCCACCACTCACAGTTGTCCCTTGAGGCCACACTGCTGCCCTGGGGTCTTTTGCTCTGCTCCAAGACAGGGAGGGAATCACTTTTCCCTATGGCTCTTTTCCTTTGTGGAGTCACAGCAAACCCAGGAATTGTCCTGAAAGAAAACTAGCTGGTTTCCTTTGGAAAAAAGGGTATTTACAAAACAGAGTACTCTTGGGAGAACCAACAAAAGAGCAGTTGTGCCCAAATCAGTGCCAGGCAGAGCCAAATGCCTCTTTGGAGGAGGTGAAGTGCAGCCTTTCAGATGCTAAGTAGTTATTTGGGATTTCAGTCATTCCCTCTGTGGAGGAATTGATGCACCATTGGCTCCGGGGAAGTTTAATGTGTTGGCTTTCCTTCTTGCCTTCTGCAAGGGCAGGAAGGGCTGTGGGACTGTCTCAAGCCCACGCCTGCAGGGACAGATATAAAATTGAATAGGAGACAGATGGAATGGAGATTTTGGAGATCTCCAAGGTGGGGAGAAGCCGCTGCTCAGGTTCTCAGTGACTCACAGCTCCCCGGTTAAACAGAGCTTCCAAATTAGCATCTGCACCGAGCAGCTTTTCCTGAGGCACAGCTGATGTTCCCAGGTAGAGCAATTTCCTGCTGCTTAATGGAACGGGAGGAGCACTTTACACTTGGACACCATGCTTTTCCAGCAATAACTTCTTGTAAGAAATTCTGATGTCATTTTTTTTGGTCTGCTTCATGGATTGGATTAACGGGCAGGGACACACCCCCCGGGCGCCGGACTTGGCTCACTTTCCTTAATTTGCACTCAAGTCTTTGCCGAACAAAGACGGATTTGTTGAACAAAGCAGGGTCAGTGCTGGGATGAGGAGCCTTGTGCCTCTAGTTAGAATTAGGACTGAGCTGTAGCTGTTAAGTCCTGCATCCTGTGGCCTGGATTGGTGCAAACCTCCCGGCCTCAAACCTTACTCCTGAAGAGCCCGAGAGCCACCCGGGGGTGGTGCCTCCAGAGCAGTGAACAGCATCCCCATGCTCCCTCAGTGACACAGGCAGCAAAAGAGGGGAGGTTTGAGCAGCTGCTGCTGTAGATAAAAGGAGTTCAATGCAGCCTTTAGTGGGAAAAATAATGTAAAGAACACTTTGATTTAAAGGCAAAACCAATCTGTGAGTAGAGGCTTTTGGCAGGGCCAGCTCCTGCAAGAGAGCCATGGGCCAGCTGCAGGCTCCATTTCTCTGGTGCCCTTCAAGTGTTTTTTTTTCTTCTTTCTTTCAGCTCTTTGAGAATTTCCACTTCGGGGAGGTGCAGCTGGACTCGGTGCGTCTCTCCCAGAGGTTCTCCTCGGATGCCTCTGGCTACTACGCAACATCTGGGCAGCTGTGCTTCTCTTGAGTGGGTCTGCTGTGTGCATGATCCCTCACTGAAAGGTTTTATGGGACATGAATATTCAGTGGGAACCTGGGAACTCCAAGCTGGGATGCTTCGTGACTCCTCCAAAGCATGGGAACCACAGCATTTCCCTGCAGCTTTTCCCACTGCCCTCCCCTTGGGAGTTGTCGGGGTCCTTCCTCCTCTTTTCCTCAAAATGTCACTAAGTTGCCTCTTTGGTGCCTGTGGATTGCTGGTTTTCCAAGAAAACAGCTAGAACTGGGGCTTTTGGGTGTTTAAACGTGGCTTTTTTTCAGAAGAAGGAAGTTTGTTCTTAAAATAAGTATTTAAAATCCAGGAGAGCTTCCCCAGAGCACGATTTAACGATATTGAGGTCAGGCATTGCTTGGATCTCCAGCAGCGTGCCTGTGTGATGTAGATCTCCAAATAAATTAATTCCCTTCAAAAGCAAAGTGTTTATCTCCTGTTGCATTGATAGTTTCTGTAATTAAACTTCCAGCACAGCACATAACTATGATAATAAGACAGCATTGATGGTTAGAGCTCTTTCCAGTGACCGTTTAGGAGCGTGTCAAAAAACATATGCCTTGTAGGTGGTTTCTCCATTAAAAGCAGCACCAAGCTCTTTGATTCCATTGTGAATCCTTCAGAGATCTCAAGACAACGTTGCTTTTTCCTGTAAGTCTTCACATTTGGTAAAAATAGCGACACAGGATTTCAACTTGCCCTAGGATGAACGCTTTGAAAAATGGAAGGTGCTGGTGCTTGGGTGTTTTGTAACAAAACAGGTGCTGCTGCCCATTCCTAGTTGCTTCCATGGATATGGAATCATGCTGTGGAAGAGGTGGAGAGTGTCTCAGCCAAGGGTAGGGGTGCTCCAGCAGAACCCACATGTCCTAGTGATCATTTCTAAGAGGTCTTCACCCTATATCCTCCCTCCACAGTGAGCTGGCTGTTTGGCCATGCACAAACAGCAGTGGGGGTTGTTCAAGAATTGGGATTGCTTTTCTTTTTCCCCCCAAATGTGCTGCTGTTTGTGTTTCCCAGACCAAATTGCCTGTCTGCTTCCAAGCCTGCCTGTCAGGCAATCAAATCATCTTGGGTGCCCTTGCTTGTATCCAGCCACAGCCGTTGGGCTGTTTGTGTCCTTTTCCTTGGCTCAGAACGCCTTTGTGCTCTCTGAAAGCTGCCTTCCAAACGGTTCCCTGGGGAGCAGAGCACCAGCACACACTCACAGGGAGGTGCTGAGAGCACTTAACACCAGTTGCTGTCATCCTCCCCAGCCTGAAGAGGTACTTGGCAAATCTCTTCGGAACAGACCCGGGAGCTGCTCACGCAGCCACCAGGAAAGGGGAGATGCACCTTGGGAAGCTTCTGCCTGATGAGTTTTTAACGACTCTCACCAAACAAATTTTGACAATTGGAGCATACTCCTCTTCTTCCCACTTGTGTAAACATGTTTTAGTGACAATTCTTTTGGAACTTGGTTGAATTTCGATGGTAAGCAGCTTATCCCACTGCTCTAGCCTGGCACAGCAAAATTCATTTCACACCTCCTTCCCCAGGCAAAATTAAGGATTCTGATCTTTTCCTTGTCATCACTGGGGTTTGCTGGCAGTTATCCTTCCCATCCTGAGCATCCTGGCAGGAAGAAGAGAAGCTGGATGTGTGCTGTGGCATCCCCAGCTGAAGCTGTGAGGGAGCTGCAGGTGGGGTGAGTTGTCACTTGTTGCCTACTCTGAATTCCCCCCACAGAGAAGAGGGGAAAATCCAAAAGCAAAACCTTGAGATAGGGGTGGGAGTCTTCCCTGGAGGCCTAAAATGCTGTTCTGGGATGGCTGAGGAGTGAGGACTGCAGTGTGAGCATGGCAGGGAGTTGGGGGTGGGGATACAGGGTACAGGCTGCAGGATGGGTCTGTGGGACTGGGGTGCAGTAGGGGCTGGGAATGCAGGATGGGGCTGTGGGATTGGGGTGCAGTAGGGGCTGGGAATGCAGGATGGGGTATACAGGTTGGAGATGTGGAAGGAATGGGGGATGCACAGTGGATACGTGGTAAGAATGAGGGATGTGGGATGCTGGGTGGGGATGTGAGATGGGGACCTAGCAGGGACCAGGGATGCTGGATGAAGGATGTAGGATGGGCAATGCAGGACAGAGATGTGGCAGGCATGTGGGATGAGAACAGGGCAGGGACCAAGGGATGCAGGACGTGAGATGGAGACTGTGCAGGATGGGGGCTGCAGAATGGAGATGGGATGGGGATGGGGGATGCAGGATGGGGGCACGGTATGGACCAGGGATGAGGGGTGCAGGATAGGGGTGTGGCAGGAGATGCAGGATGCGGGATGTGGAATGGGGGTGTGCCAGGGGATGCAGGATGGGGACTCGGTAGGGAGCAGCAGTGCAGGACGAGGACTTTAGGATGGGGGTATGACAAGGATGCGGGATGAGGGACGCGGGTGCAGGATGGGGACAGAAGGGTGCCGTGCCGTGCTGTGCCGTGCCGTGCCGTGCCGTGCTCCCCGCCCCGGTGCCGGCGCGCAGGTGCGGCGGGCGCGGCGGAGGCCCCGCCCCTGCCCTCCCGCCGGTGCCGCCCGGTGCCGCCCCGCGGCCGCACTCGCCGGCGGCGCCTCCCCGTGCGCACCGCACCGCTCCGCACCGCGCCCGCTCCCCCGGCGCTGCGGCAGCATGCGGGGCTGCGGCGGGCGCCGCGCCCTGCTGGCCCTGCTGGCCCTGCTCCTGCCCGCCGCCGCCGCCGGCCCCGGACTCGCCGCCGGCCCCGCCACCGGCCCCGGGCCCGCCGCGGCGGGGGAGAGCCCTGAAATTTCATGGAGGACGAGCAGTGGCTCTCGTCCATCTCCCAGTACGGCGGCAGGATCAAGCACTGGAACCGCTTCCGAGACGTGAGTCCGAGCCGGCAGCGGGGCGGGGGGACGGGACGCGCTGCCGGGCACCGGGAGCCCTCCCCGCGCTCCCCGCTCCCCGCCCCGCCGCTGCGGCTGCCGCAGCGCGACCCTGCCCGGCCCCGGCCCCGGCCCCATCCCGGGGATGCTCGGCGGTGCCCGCATCCCACCGCGGCCGTGGGCGGCTGCCGGCCCCGGTACCCGGGGGATGCTCACCGGCTCCGGCAGCGCCGCCGCCTCCCTGCCCGACGCCAAAGCTGCGCGGCTTATGCCAGCGCTTCCATGGCCAGGGCTTGACGCCAAAGCGACCCTCTCCGGCGAGCGCAGGTGCTGTCCCCTGCACCCTCTGGCGTGCCCCCACATGGGGGTGCAGGCAGGGCCCGCCCGCCCGTTGCGGGGGCTGCGCCGTGGCCCGAAACCCTCGGTGAGAGCCCAGCCCAAGCAGGGCAGGAGCATCCCGCTCCCCCGGAGCCCCGCGCGGTGCCGCAGCCGGGGCCGGCGCTGCCTCCGCGGGGTGGTGACCCCTGGGGATGGGGGGGACGCGAGGCAGGGAGGATGAGGATGCAGGCAGTGCTGGAGGAGCGCTAGCACACCTGGCACACCCCGAGCTCAGGATCCTGTCACCCCTCGGTGATACGCAGCTCTTGGAAGCCGCCTCGATGGCATTCAGCTCCAGCCCTTAATTTTACGGAGCAGTCGGGGTTTTTCCTGGGCTCGTTTTACACCTCCAGGGTGGGGACATGGTGCTGCAGCCCCATCCTAGGGAGACCCAGGACACTTGCAGCAGCCGGGCGGGGAAGGGGGCACACCCCGAGCCAGCCCCTCGGGTCTTTGTTCAGATGCACACTCGGGTTCACCTTGGCAAAGAGGATGGGATGGATGGATGGATGGATGGATGGATGGATGGATGGATGGATGGATGGATGGATGGATGGCAGCAAGGGAGATGTGCCCACCGCAGGGCAGGGAGGGGGGCACCACTCCCGAAATAAACCAGTTAGGGGGGCAGAGCACAGCTGAGGGTGCAAAGGTGTGAATTCCTCCCCTGGAGACCCCTGCCCGCAACACCCCCGCTGGCCAACGCCAGCCCTGGGCACCTGGGACCTCGGATGGCTGCGGGTGCTCGAGGGGACGTCCCCCATGGCACTGAGCATCCCCGGGGCGGTTCGGGGCCGAGCCATCCCCATCCCCGGGCGCTGGCAGCACACGTGGGGCCCACCCTGCTGTGGCACGGCTGCCGCGCTGGGGAGACTGCAGCCCTGCTGGCGGCGAGCTTGGATTAATAAGCAAATCCATGGATTTGTGGGGTTTTCGGCTGAGCAGCGCCGGTGGGGGGGTGCACGGGAGGAGGCCGGCGGCCGCAGGGAGCTGCCGGGCGCCGCAGCGTTACCAATCACGGCACGGGAACGCGGCTATCGATTGCGGTGCAAACACCGCCGCGCTGGAGCGAGGCATCCCCTCCAGAGCTGCCCCCCGTGCCGCTGCTTCCAGCTGCCGTCCCAAGCCCTGCCCACCCTCCCCGGGGCGGCGGGGATGCTCCTGCCTTATGGCAAAGCCCACCCTGGAGCATCCCGTGGGGCGGGCGATGCTGCCTGCGGGGAGTGTTTGAGTCCCTGCTACTCGCCCACACCCCCGGGATGCTTTCGGGGTCCTGTGGGAGCAGTTCTGCCTCCCCAGGCAGCGACATCCATCTTGGCTCACCCCTTCTGGATCAGGGTGGCAGCACCATGGGGATCCCCTGAGGTCCTCCCTGGGCTCCCAAGGGGCTTCCTCCACCCGATGCCATTTCCATCCCTATTCCCTGGCTTTCCCAGCTGCCTGGTGGGGGAAGGCTTTATATCCTGTGTAAAGGCTCTCCGGGATTACAGGTCTAGAGCCAGAGATGGGGGTGTACGTTTGTGCTCCGTGCCAGCGATATCCAGGGCTGGTGGCGAGAGCTTTGGGCCCTGAAAGGCTGGGGTGCCCCACTGGCACGGAGTGCCTGGACTGGGGCCGAGAGCAGGGCTTTGGGCTGTCCCAGAGCTGACGGTGGGCACTCCCTCTCTCTCTTTCTCTTTTCTCGGTGCCGGCTGGGCCATCTCGCTGCCGCGCTGCCAGGAGGTGGAGGTGAGCCTCGAGGGGCTACCGAGGGGGTGACACCCCGCTTGTGGGGGGAGGCTGCTCCCCGTCCCTGCCTCCTGCCCTCCCTGGGGGTGTGTGCAGCGGGAGCCTCTCCGGGCCGGTGGCCCCGACCGGGGTGGTGGCTCGCCCGGCCCGGTGTCACCTTTCCTGCCACCTGCGCTCACGCAGGCTCTCCCCCATTCGCAGGATGACTACATCAAGAGCTGGGAGGACAACCAGCCCGGGGATGAAGGTACCGCTGAGATGGGTTTGGGATGGTGCACAGAGGGCTCGCTGCCAGTCAGTATTAGGGGAGGGATGTGTCGCACTCCCTGCTTGCACCCCCGGGCTTTTCCCTTCCGGCTGCGAGCGGTGGTGGGGTCGCTGCGCGCCGGGAAGCAGCAGCTGGTGCCGAGCCGGCTGCCCAGCTGCATCCTGAATGGCGCTTTGTGCCGGGCCGGCTGCTGGCCAGCGCTGCCGGGGCTCCCCTGGGGCGTCCCCGCCTTCCCCAGCCCCTCTCTGCCCCCCCAGCCCTGGACACCACCAAGGACCCGTGCCAGAAGGTGAAGTGCAGCCGGCACAAGGTGTGCGTGGCGCAGGGCTACCAGCGCGCCATGTGCATCAGCCGCAAGAAGCTGGAGCACAGGTAGGAGCGCGGCGGCGCCGGGGCAGGAGGAAGGGGGCCGAGGCGGGGGCTCAGCACCCTCTCCCCCCGTGCAGGATCAAGCCGCTGGGCCCCAAGGCGCACGGGAGCTGCAAGCCCTGCCACGCCGCCCCGGTGGCCGCCGTCTGCGGCTCCGACGGCCACACCTACAGCTCGGCGGTAAGGACAGCGGCACCGGCCGCGGGGACGAGGCCCTGTGCCCCGTGTCCCGCCGCCGACGTCCCGCTGCCGCCCCGCAGTGCAAGCTGGAGCAACAGGCGTGCCTGGCCAGCAAGCAGCTGACGGTGCGGTGCGAGGGGCAGTGTCCCTGCCCGACCCCGCACAGCCCTGCCGGCGACAGCAAACAAGGTGAGCGCGGTGCTGGGCACCGGGGGACCGTCCCCGAGCTCTGCCCGGCCTGACGCTTCCCCGCTGGACCCCCCCAGAACTGTGCACCGGGCAGGATCTGGCCGACCTGGGTGACCGCCTGCGCGACTGGTTCCAGCTGCTGCGGGAGAACGCCAAGCAGAACGGCTCCGGCGGGCTCCCCGCCAGCCCCACCACCGGTACGTGTCCCCAGCACGCAGGGAGGGGACGTGGGGCGCTGTCCCTGCGGGGGCCTGGAGCCACGGGCCTCATCCTGCCCCGCAGCGCTGGAGAGGAGCGTGGCGGCCACCTGCAAGGAGGCGGTGGGGTGGATGTTCGCCCGGCTGGACACGAGCGGCGATCTGTTCCTGGAGGCGGCTGAGCTGGCCGCCATCAACCTGGACAAGTACGAGGTGTGCATCCGCGCCTTCTTCAACTCCTGCGACACCTCCAAGGACGGCCGCGTCTCCGCTCCCGAGTGGTGCTTCTGCTTCTGGAGGGAAAGTGCGTGAGGGCAGGGCGGAGCTGCGGGGACACCCCGGGGTCAGGAGGGTGCGGCCCGCGGGGCTGGGGGCTCCGTGTCCTGCGGGATTCATGCCATGGATTGGGGAAGCGGTGCTGTGGGGTTGGGGCTGTATATCACGGCGTTATGGGGGATCCGTGCTGTGGGACTGGGTGGGGGATGTACATGGTGGGGTTGGAGCTGGGGGATGTGCATCGTGGGGTCATAAGGAACCCGTGCTGTGTGTGCGGGAGGGATGAACATCGTGGGGCAATGCTTGCTGTGGGTTTGCGGTGCCTGTGGGATTTTGCCTTGGGGGAGAGGTACACCACAAGGTTGTGGGGGGGCTGGAAACCATGGCTGTGTGCAGTGGGTGATGGGGAAGCACATCTTGGGTTTAGGGGGATGTGCATCATGGGGCAGGCACAGCATGGGGCCGGGGGGATGGATACACACTAGAGAGCTGGGGGGATGCACTCCGTGGACCAGGAGTGCACGCCATGGGGATGGATGCACACTCTGGGGTCATGTACTCCATGGTGCTGGGAGATTGCACTCTGGAGTTCTGGGGGATGCACACCACAGGGATGGGGTGCACACAGTGTGGGGTGAGGGGTTGCCTGCCATGCCCCCTAAGAGCAGCATGTGGCGTTGCTGCAGAGCCGCCCTGTCTCAGGGAGCTGGAGAAGATCCAGATCCAAGAAGCAACCAAAAAAAAGCTGGGTGAGTGGGACGCCCCAGGGCCCTTTCCCCCAGCAGTGCCCCGCGCAGCCGGGCCGGGATGAGGACGGGGAGCTCCCTGGGGGCCTTTTTGGCACTGCACGTGTTTTTGGGGGGTGGGGGGCCATCGCTTCCCTGCAGGCACCTTCATCCCCAGCTGCGATGAGGATGGCTACTACCGGCGGGCACAGTGCGAGCCGGGCGGCGGCGAGTGCTGGTGCGTGGACCAGCACGGGGCCGAGCTGACGGGCACCCGCGGCCACGGCAGCCCCGACTGTGGTGAGAGCTGCGGGCAGCGGAGCGCCCGCCCGGGGACGGGGCTGCGGCCGCGGCACCGCCCCTGAACCTCTGCCCCTCGCCTTCCCCCCCTCCAGACGAAGCAACGGGGTTTTCGGGCGACTTCGGCAGCAGCGTGGGCTGGGAGGACGAGGAGGAGAAGGAGCCGGAGGAAGCGGGCGAGGAAGGCGAGGAAGAGGAGGGCGAAGCGGGCGAGGGCGACGACGGCGGCTACATCTGGTAGAGGAGCAGGAGAGCCCGGTGGGCGGCACGGCCGGGAGGCAGCCCCCCAGCTGGGGGTCCCCGTGAGCCCCCCGCTGCCGGTGTGGCATGGGGTGGGTGCTCCCCCACTCCGGTCCCCTGGGGACGGGGCAACGGGGCGCTCGCCCGGGAGGGGGCGAGCGGGGGCGGGGGGGCCGCTCTTGTGCGAATTTGAGCTTTTTTTTTTTTTTTTTTTTTTGGGTAGAGCCTTGTAGGCCTGGTGTGCTGCTGCGTGGTCTTCAACCGGGCAAATGGCGCTAATAAAAGTGGGAAAAAAAGAAAAAAAAACCCAAAAAACAAAACCAACAAACCCCCTTACAGATAAGCTGCCCCCCTTTCCTCCCGCATCCCCCTCATGTTGTGCTTGCGTGGCTGCCCCGGCCCCCGGCGTTGTGTAGCGGCTGTGAAATAAATACCCCGTGCTGTGTCAAACACTCGCCCGCCCGTTCCTCCCCCAGCACCCCCGGCCCTGCAGGGGTGTCCTGGGGAGGGGGTGGGGGTGGCGCTGTGCTCTCCAGTGAGTGGGCACTGCTGGGCTGGGAAGTGGGTTGGGATAGGAGTGTCAGTGCCCTGGGTTTGGTTCCTGCACTCTGCTGCCATCAAGCTGGAACTCCTCAGGGATATGTCTCCTCCCCAGCTCCTGACCCTTTCCAGAACCCCAAACCCTTTCCACGGGGTCCAGAGCCATAGAAGGACTCAGAACAGCCCTCCCTTCCCCATGCTTTACCCCAACCCCAAACAAAACCCCAGCCCAATCCTATCCCTGACCCAGAATATCCCTTACAGACCCAACCTGCCCCCCTCACAACCCAACCCACAGCCACTCAGCACCACGGGACACCAGGGCCTCAACTCACAGCATTTATGGCCCCAGGGAGAAAATAAAACGATAACACAGACCCCAAACCTCCCCAGTTTGGGGCTGTCAGCAGCTGTCAAAGGCACTGTGCCATATCCCCTGCCCCAGGGTGCCCGTGCTCCACCGGCCCTGTGGAGTCCAGGTGCTCGGGGCCGAAGAGGGGATGTGGCAGCCCCATCCCTGGCACCTCGGTCCCTGGTACCTCTGTCCCTGGCACAAGCCCTCCGGGAGGGGGGTCAGAGCTTGCTGGGGGGCCCTGGCCGCTGCTGAGCTGCCAAGTGGCCCGCACCCCCTCACCCACCCGGTTGAGCCCGGCGAAGGCGTGGGGGTCGCCGGTGCGGCGGTAGCGCGCCACGAGCGGCTGCAGGACGGTGATGGGGATGCAGAAGTTGAGGTGCGGGTAGGTGGCCCCCGCACCGGTGTCCCGCGTGTTGCTGGCCACGATTCCTGTCGGGGAGGGAGCGATGTCACTGGGTCCGGCCGGGGGACACCCATGGGACCCCCCCACCCACCTCTGGCTTACCCAAGAGGCATCCGCTGCGGGAGGAGACGAGGGGGCCGCCGCTGGAGCCGCCGTGGACGGCACAGGTGGTTTGCAGCATGACAGGGCGCCCCGCCACCGCCACCACGGCCGAGAGCACCCCGGCTGTCACCGAGGGGCCGCACGCCCGCCCCAGCGCCCCGAAGCCCACCACGCTCACCTCTTCTCCTGCGATGGGAGAGGCAGGAGGTGGGTGAAGGGGAGAGGCAGTCCCTACCGCACACCCCGTGTCCCCCCATCGCTTACCTGGGAGGAAGGTGTCGGCTAGGCACGGCGGGACGAAGCCTGGCACGCTCTCCTCCAGCTCCACCACGGCCACGTCGAAGGGGACGACTCCTCGGTGGCGAACACCACACGTCCCCTGAGCACGGCGGCATCCCTAAGGGCAAGGTTAACGAGATGTCACGGCGGGGGACACGCAGGGTGCGGGGGTTAAGGTGGGCAAGGGCACAGCCGCACTCACTGGCCGGGGCCGGCCGCCGGCGTCACATGGAGCGGGGCTCTGGCCTCCACGACGTGCCGGCAGGTGAGGAGCATCCTCGGCGCCAGCAGCACCCCGGAGCCCCAGGTCCCCCCGCACTCCACCAGCGCCGTCCAGCCCAGCGGGTCCTGCCCGCCGCTCGCCGGCACCGCGGCCACCCAGGCCGGCACCGGCGGCACCGCGATCCCGGCTTCGCCCAGGACACCGGCGCTGCTGCGCAGGATGGCGGCGAGCGAGCAGAGCAGCGTGAGCCCGACCCACTCGGCGCCCTTCCAGCAGAGGGAGGCGGCGATCACGGCCACCACGCGCGGGCCCTGCGGCGAGGGCACGAAGGCGGCGCCGCCCTCAGTGCCGGGCAGGCAGCGGGCATCGGTGAGCACCAGGGCGTTCTCCTCGCCCGCCAGGTTGCTGACCACGCCGCGGCTCAGCGTGTTGAGGAAGAGCTCGGGGCACAGGTCTCCGAACGGGGACCCGCAGGCCAGCAGCGCCTGCCCCTTGCGCAGGCAGCCGGCGCTGGCCCGCGCCGCCCAGCCGCCCTCGGCCGCGTCCAGCGCGGGCACCCGCAGCCAGGCGAACCAGGGCAGCGCCCGCGGCTCGGTGCCCGCCTCGTCCTCGGCCCCGAAGCGCCAGCGCTCCGCCCGCCCGAGGCCGCGCTCCAGCGCCCGCCGGAACGCCGCGCACGGCACCAGCGCCAGCAGCCGCGCGTCCAGCTCCCGCAGCCCGCCCGCCTCGGCGCCCAGCACCACGCTGAGGCGCGGGCACGGCCGCAGCGCGGCGGGGGACAGCGCGCCGGGCCGCGCCCAGGCGGCGGGGCCGGCACGCAGGAACGGCGCGAAGACGGCGGCGTGGCACAGCACCAGCGCGGGGCGGCGGCTCAGCACCAGCCCGCTGCAGCCGCCATGGCCGCCGCCGTCCGCGCCCTCACCCGCACCGCGCAGCACGGCGGGGCCGCCGCCATCACCGCCGCCGCAGCCGCGCCCTGCCCCCGCCGCGCCCCGCGCGCCCATTGGCTGCGGGCCCGCCCCGCGCGTTCTCCATTGGCTGCGGCGCGGCGCGCACGTGGCGGGCACGCCCCCGCGGGGCCCTCACGGGCGGCGCGCGGCCCCGGCCCGGCCCGGCCCCGCTCACCCCGATCCGGAGCGGCCCCGAGGGTCCCGCTTCCCCTCACCCCCGGCTCCTGCCATCCGCTTCCCCCGGACATCAGAGATGCCTGGCTCGGAGCCGTCCCTCGATCCCCGCTTCCCTGGGAGAATCAGGACCGCAGCCGCCCCGCTTCCCCTCGGGACACTGGCCCAGGCCCCACTTCCCCGGGACTCTCGGCCACGCTCGCTTCCCTCCTCACCCGCAGCACAACCGAGTACCAATCCTATATTTCCAACAGAGACTGGTAGAATCCCTTTGGGAGAGCTAAAATCCCCCCCCGCCCCCTTTCCCCCCCGGCCGCTTCCTGGCCTTCGTTACACCAAGAGCAAAGCCCCTGCAAGCCACGAGCTCTCCCTGGTTGCCGCCCAGAGGAGGGAGGCTCTTCCATCCTGCTTCAGTTTCCCCCACTGGCTGCACCACACAGGTCATAGAATCATGGAATGAACATCCTGTGTTGGAAGCTACAAGGATTGACTCCTGGCCCAGCACAGCACAGCCCCAAGAATCCCACCCTGTGCCTGAGAGTCCTTCTGGAACTTCGTGGCTGGTGTTCTGATGGCCCCAAGGCCCAGCAAACACCAAGCCAGACTGAGGCTCGTTGCCCCTTCAGAGGAGAAAGACATGTCTTTATTGAACTGAAAATGAGTGGCAGACAGCAATGAAACTTCAGACAAAAAAAAAAAAAAAGTCCGTTGAGAGTATAAAAGAAACCGGTTTAGTCTACATTAATCACCTCATGATATGCAAATGTCAAACACTTCCATGCTACAACAACCAAAACAGCTCCGTGGTTCTTACTGTGGTGGCATGGCCAGAGGATCCTCAAGGATCTGGCCTGAGGGGGAACCAGGCAGCCCCTTCCCACTGGACACCACCCCCAACACCTGCACCAGGTGCTCCTCCCCAACTAGAGAAAAAAAAAAACAAAACAAAAAACCCTGTAAACTAAAGAAGCTGGAATTGCACACCTCAGTCCCAACGGCACCTCGCCGTCGTCGGTCAGCGTGACACAGCACAGCCACCCTACAGCTCAGTTAAGCCCAAATGCTATGTTTATTGAGCACTTCTAATATTGTGATACCTTGGTTCAGTAATTTGTGAAATACCTAAATACCGTTAAATATATTTTTAAAAAACCCTAAACCAGACTCTGGACCAAACAAGATGAACGTTAAACTAAAAAGTTAGAAGGGACGCCATTTACATTAACACTTTCTTTAAAAAATATAATTGCTTTTTCCTTTTCTGTTTTTTTCTTTTTTGTGTGTTTGTTTTTGAAGTCAATTAACCACAGTGGTGAGACGTGCTCTCTTTTTCAGCTGTTACACTGCAGCGTGCAGAGTTTTGCCTTCCCAGACTGGAGCAGCCCCGCTGTCACCCAACTGGCAGGGACAACTCGGGAGCGGCGCTGCTTCCCCGCCGCGTGGAAAAGAGTGGTGTCACCACTGTGCCATATGGGCAGCCGGAAAACCAGGAGTCTCTTGGACAAAGCCAGGACGCGCTTGGAAAGCCTTCCATGTTCTAATAGAAAAGTCCATAGGAAGCTGTGAACAGGATCAGTCCAGAGGAGTAAAACTCTCGTGTCCGTGCCAGTATCAGTCAATGTACTGCGATAGCCAGCGGAAGCCCTCACCGTAGCCTTGCCTCTTGAGCACGCTGCACATGAACACCTCCATGGGGCGCGCATTCAGGTCCTTCAGTGGCACGTTTCCCTGGGGAAACCCAAACAGGAGTCACGGCTGCCCCCCTGGCGCCTCAGGGAAGTGCCTGGCGAGCCACAGCCATGGAGGTGAGCCCCTCTCGCAGGCCTCTTCCTGTGTGCACTGTATTTTGCACAATCTCAACAGCCTCAAAACTTGCCCAAGGGCATCATCAGAGGTTTGGGTTACAAGGGACCTTAAAGATCACCTCATTCCATCCCGCTGCCTGGTCCCACAAGCCCTGTCCAACCAGGCCTTGAACACTTCCAGGGATGGAGCCAGGGCCTCCCCGCCCTCACGGGGAATAATCTCTTCCCAGTTTCTCATCTGAACCTGCCCTCTGGAGGGAAGTCAGTCCCTCTTGTCCCACCACTCCATGGCTTTTAAACAGTCTCCCTCTCTTCTAGGCTCCCTTCAATCACATCACCATAATTATTATTGATTCACCTTGGCCAATTAATGCACAAATTCCCAGTAACAACTCCATCAGCCTCAATCTGGAAGGAAGCAGGCAAGCTCTCCCCTGCTGTGACAATCCAAGATTTGGATGCCTCCCTACCTTTCCTGTGGTCTGTCCGTAGAGCCCAAAGATCTCCCGCAGTTTCTCCTCGCTGATGGCCTCTGGTCTGTCGATTTTGTTTCCCAAAATAAGGATTGGCACGTTGGATATTGTCTCGTCTGTCATTAATGCCTGCATGCAAGAGCCAACAAGAGTTGAGCAGAGAGGTGGAAAAAGGAGTTGTTCCTCAAGAAAATGGTTTTCTTTAAGCTCTGTGACCAACAAGGGCTCATTTCTGGGGCTTCCATACTCCTGTGGAGAACTCACAGAATCCCTGAGGCTGGAAAAGCCCTCCCAGCCCATGGAGCCCAAGCTGTGCCCCATGCCCACCTTGTCCCCAGCCCAGAGCACTGAGTGCCACCTCCAGCCCCTCCTTGGACACCTCCAGGGATGGGAACTCCAAACCTCCCTGGGCAGCCCCTGCCAAGGCCTGAGCACCCTTTCCATGCAGAAATTCCTCCTGCTGTCCAACCTGAGCCTCCCCTGAACTCAACCCATGGCCAACCCAGAGCAAGGACATCCAGGCTCCTCCAGCTCTGGGAGAAATGGCTGTTATTTATAATTTAGCTGATCAAAGGTCTTGGAGAAGGCAAAGAAGAGAACTGTATTTACATTAAGCTCAACTTTGGATTCCATAAGCCGTGAGTGATCTGCACAGTCCACCAGGAAGACAATCCCATTGATGGCAGGCAGGTAGTTTTTCCAGACCCGGCGAGCTGGAAGACACAAGGGACAAATAATGACCTGTGAAATCTCCACACAGGGAAAACTCCACCAAACCTCAGCAACCATGGCTGCCTCTTTAGCCAGGGTGTCTTCCTTCCAACAGTTTTGTGTATAAAAGGGCAAAAAAATCTGTGTTTAAAACTTATAGAAAGTGCAGAACTAAAAATTCATCAATTATTCAAACTAAATTATATCGGAGTCTTGCACAGCTAAAAATACTTCAGGCAGCAGAGCACGAACTGGCAGCATTTCCTCCCAACAATCCTACAGCCAGGAGGTTGCTTCCACGTGTTGTTCCATAAATAAATCCAGGCAACAAATAATTAGGCACTGCTAATTGCTGACACTCTTCAGGATCAATTTTTTTGGTAATTTTTTTCCTTACCTTGTTCATGTCCACCCAGATCAAAAGTTGTGAAGGTCATTCCAGCAATCGTCAACTCCTCTGATGCTGAAATGGAAAACACAGGCTGGGATTCGGGAGAACAAGGAAATTGTGATGGACAGAATTTCTTAGGCATTTGTGCTGGCATCACACACACTCCTCCAGTAAGGAATTCCCTGCACATCCTGAGGAATTCAGTGGTCAAAATGGAGACGTTTCACAAAATCATGAGTGGCAGAAAATAATTTTTTAACCTGCAATTATTACCCTTTATTACATTTTTCATTAGGAAAATTTTCCCTTTCTATTGATTTTTGCCACACCAGTTCTTGGTCATTTCAGATGTATTTTACTTGGGGAAGCACAGTGCAGGTGCAATTTTACCTCAAGTTTTAAAACCCTCAAATCCCATTAGGCAGAGCTGCCACCAAGGTGTCTTCCTACACCAAAATTCCAGAGGAAGAGCAACGCTGGGAGGCTTTTTCCAGTGAGACTTACTGGGATGTAGCGTGGGGACGTGCTGACCCAGCCTGTCATCTTTGAGCATGTGCAGCAGAGTGGTTTTCCCTGCGTTATCCAAGCCCAGGAACACCAGTTTTCCAGACTTCTTGTACAAACCTGTGAGGAGAAGGAACAAAGCAAGAGGAAAACTCCAGTGGGCTCATCCGGAGCCGGAACGCCGCGCTGCCGACACTGTTTTTTTGGGGAAGCCCTTTCCCAGAGCTCTGCTGCCACCTGTGCACACTTCCAGCATGGACACAGGGCAGCAGGGAAAATCACACAGCTCTAACAGGCTTTTTCCAAGGCATGTTTGCAGCAATGGACATTTCCAAAGCTTGTGTTCCCATCAGTATTCCATTCTTTCCACTGGTTCATCCTAGCAGCAGAGCACAGTGTGCAGCAGAGTATTATGGATCAATCTGCCTCCTCAAAAGATGTGAAAACTGAACAAACTCATAAAAGACAGCAGCGAGTTGTCCAGGAAAAAAGTGCAAAGCAGGGAGCAGCACATTGTTTTCTTGGCATAAAATGATTTCTGTCGTGCCTGTCGTCCCAAAAGTTTCCAGCAGGACTTTCCCTCACCCCGTCCCTCTCATCCCCCCTTCAAGAGGTGATCAGGAGAATGGGCACCCCATCCTACAGCAAGGAGTTCCAGTGGAATCCAGGACTCTGGGAGGAGGATGGGGTTCCCTTACTGGCGAGACAGCACCTCTGCCTAGGGCTGGACAGGCCGTGGGCACCAGCCCAGCTGCTCTCAGGCTTCCAAAGGGCAAGAGAAACACCTGAGTGGGAGCCCAATGCACCCAAATACTCCCAAATTTCTTCTGCACCACTGTAAAAGCCCCTTTGCTGATAGGCAGCTTCCCCACCAGACTCTGCACTGGCCAGAGCTGCTGCACACCACCTTAATCCCGGACTTTTATGGGATACTAGCAATGGGAGAAGCCAAACCGACCCAGAGGGGGCTGCCGGGGGCTGCTGAGGCACGGAGGGAGCCGCGGCATTACCTAGGAACTGCAAGACGCTGCTGAAGCCGTTGTAGAGCCATTCGAAGATGAAAGACATCTCTGGAAATAAAATGCCTGCGGGGGACAAAACCCAAACTCCGAATTACAAAGCGTCGGTGCTTTAAAGGGAGCCGCGGCCAGGGGGGATCGGAGGTGCCGGGGCCGGGGGGTGTCGTGGGGAGCGGCGGCGAAGGGGAACGGGGGTGAGAAGAGATGGGGATGAGGGCGGCCGGGGTGAGGGGGACCGGCCTCAAGGGCGGGCGGCGAGGCCTGGCCCCCGCCCCGCCCCCGCCCTGCCTGCGTGTCACCCCCGCGCCGCCGCCGCCCCTCGCCCGGGCCTGCCAGGCGCCCGCCGCCCCGCTGAGCATCCCGCCGGGCCCGGCCGGCCCACGCCGCCACCCCCGCCGCTCACCCCCAGCTGCCCCAGGGCCGCCGCCGCCGCCGCCACCGAGTCCCGTCCGCGGCCGCCGCCAGCGCCCCGCCGGAAACGCGTCAGCGCGCGCCCCGCCCGCTTCCGGCCCCGCTGGCCCCGCGCGCCGGGGGCTGCGGAGGGCGGCACCGGCGGGCCCCGGGTTCGAGACCGCCCCCGCCTCGCTGGGCGACCCCGTGAAGCCACCCTCACCGCAGCACTGAGGGCAGGGGGAGAGACACGGACTCAAGCTGCTCCTCAGGTTGGACGTAAGGAGGGATTTCCTCACAAAAAGAGTGATTGGACTTAGAGGGGGCTGCCCAGGGAGGTGGCGGAGACACCATTCCCTGAGGGCTTCAGGAAAGACCGGACGTGGCACTCAGCACCACAGGCTGACTCAATGATCTCTGAGGTCTTTTCCAACCTCAGTGATCCTGTGATGCCTCAGCTCCAGGGAGGGAAAGGAGAGGGAGCCCCACAGCGCTGGATTTCAGTAGTATTTTTTATTTCTAGCATCCGTACACGTCCCAGGTGAGTGACCTCCTTAGAGTGCACCACACGACCATGCACAAGCAGGGTGTTTGGATTTTATAAATAATTTCTTCCAGCCTCCACCGGGCCTCGGCAGACATGTCACTGCTAGGTGTGGAATTCTAATCAGCAGAGTTACAGGCAAGGTCTTCTTGCTGACACTGAAGCTATATTTTCTGGTCTATTCCTGCGTGTGGCAGCTCCTCGGTGGGAAGGACACAGCTGTCTCACCACCATCCTCGGGACTTAGTTTTTCTGGTAGTAGAACCACTTGTCAACTGTGTGGGGCAGAAAAGAGGAGGGGGTTAGTCCCCTGTGAGCCACCCAGTTATTATAAATACTTATAAAGAAACAGTCACGTGGCAGAGTGTGTGTCACCTCCAGCTCAGGGGCTTCCTCTGCTCCTCAGCACAGCAAACAGATTCTGGCACAACCCTGGATTTGTTTTCCCAAAGCAGTTTCCCTTGCTCAGGCTGCCATTAGGGCATCCATGACTTAGTGCAGGCAAGGACAGCAAGCCAAGCTTCCCTCTGGCTCAGCTGACTCAGGGAGGCAAAGCCATTTGGCCCTCCAGCTCCCATGCCCACATGGAAAATATGCATTTCTCCACAGGTTTATCCACCATGAAGGGATTGGAAGTGTCAACCTAGCTCCTCTTTTGGCTCCCAAAACCACCCTCAGCTTGCCCTGGGGCCTTGCCCCGGTTACAACAACATCCAGGTTTAGTTCAGACCCTCATTTTCCTACAGTTCCTCTGAGGAAGGCCCTGCTCTGTACTGGGATGCCAGGGTGGGTTTTGAGACTCACCTTCAGGTGGGATGGGGCTGGCAGCTTTACACGGCGGTGCCTGAAACAAGAAGGGTGTTGTCAGAGACCAGAGGTGTCCTTGCACTCCACACACATCATTTAGGGCTGCACAAGCCTTTCCTGGGCACCATTTAAGACCCTGGTCAGCTGTGAGACCTGAGCCATCTCCTTCCCAGCACAAGCAGCTCCCACTCCAGAGTCCACACAGCTGCAGGCAGCTGCTCTTTTTTTTAAACCTCCAACGTTGGTTTAAAAAATATGGGGGAATAGAGGCACGAAGGACTCTCTGAGGACTCCTCTGAAGAGCCTTCCCTGAGCTTCCCTTTGGTATTCAACAACCAAAGACAAGAGAAAATCCCTGTCTGGTGACACATCCTCCATGAGGGCTTTCAAAAACCTCACTGAGACCCCTAATTGGGATACCAGCACTTCAGAAAAAAAGGCAATGGTTTTAAAGGTTTCTCCAAGGCTACAGAGAGACTGGGGTTTCCAGTTATGGAAGAGAGGCAAGATTTGCATTTGGATTTTCCTGTTCCCTCCCTCTGAGCCCTTCCAGGTTGCCAACAGCAGTACTCGTCAAGTTTAGGGAGACAAAATTAATTCCTGAGGCTGGACAGGAGAACTACACCAGGAATGTCAAGCTCTTCACCCTGAAGTGTGGAAAAATCCCTGGGGAATTAGACTCCCTTTTCTCAAAGGGAGACCTGTACTGTGAAGCTCTTGGAAGTCCAAATATTAAAACCCTCTCAGAACAGCTGACAGCCAAGCTACAGGTCAGAAGTTTAACCCTCCACACAAACTCTGTTTGGGATTCCATCTCTTGGATGACTAAGGGCAGGGAGAAGCCTCTGGAGGAATGTCTGGTTTGCTCCACATCCACCCTGTTAAACCAGAAGCAGGTGTTCAGCCACCCAAAACATTCTGAGCATGCCATGTGCCATTCACACAGAGAGGACAGTTCACCACACAAATTGCTCCTTTTTCCCCCGATAATAACACCAGGATTTGGCCACTCAAACTGGTACTTACTGCATCCACAGTAGCTTTTGCACAGTCTTGACTACAGCAGAAAGGGCTGTCAGACACCGTCAGGTTGGTGCTGGAAGACATTGGGCACTTGTGAGAACGTGCAAGCCCAGCCTTCCCCCCAAGGAAGAATTAAATAATGGAATATTAAGGATTGCAGTTAACAGCTGCCAAGTGGAGGGGGAAGGCCTGGGGAGACAGCCAGCAGCTAGCAGAAAGCATGGCACCACTCAGGAAGGGAAGTTCCAGGGTTTTTTGTTTAGGGAAGAGGGAAGTGCACATCACCACAAGCATTAACCTACCAGTTGATCTCCCCTCCGTCAGTTTTCTTTGTTACTAAAGCTTTCCAGTGTTCGTGGGTGCCTTTGATGACATCCAGGGCAAAATCCTGAAGTTGGGAGATGAGAACAAACATCATATTATGTGGAAGCAGCAAACCACCTTCTCCAGACCATCACTTACAAGGAGCTGATTTTAGACAGCTCTGGAAGGGGCTGGAAGAAACCTCTTCCGCTCCAGTGCCGTTCAGGAAGAGCAGAAACTCCCAGCTGAAACAACCAGGGTTGTACAGGAGAATTGTTTTGCTTTCAAGATGGGAGGATCTGCCAAGGTCACAGAGCGAGCTTGGGGCCAAAAGAAACTGAGCACAGTCTCGGGCCAGTGCTCCATTATAAAGGCACCTCCACCCTGCTGCTCCTCCCTCTTGCTTTGTCTCCAGCAGCTCACTGATCCAGGCCTATCCAGGAGCTCACTTCCACTCCAGGCAAATAATTCAGGCCAGCAGGAAGAGACATGCAGCTGATCTGGCTTTGCAGCTACTGGAAAATGAATTTGTTTCCAGGCATATCAACATCTTACCTTAAAAAGGGGCAATATATGCTCAGGCATTAACCTGTCAGCTGGAGAAGGAAATGCATGCTGTTCTTTGTTGGTGTGAACACTGGCACTAAATGTCCCGGTTTGATACCAAACCAAGCCAAAGAAAACACTGCAGAGCACGTGTGAGGTTCTTTATCCTGATTTTCCAGTTTCCTTGGCGGGTTTCACCCATCCTGAGGGGCAGAAGGTGTTTCAGCCCGACCAACCTAGTGCTGTGCTACAGCCAAAGGGGACAAGTCCTTCAGGACTTCCATTTTCTGCCCCAGACAGGGTTTTTGGAAGGATTCCCCTCCTCTGCACCACTTCTGGAGCCCTGGGGGTTGAGTCACCTCACTAAACCCCTCACAGCACTCCAGGAAGGGCAGGAATGAGGACACCAAAACAGGATTTCACCTGCTCAGGAGCAGTGACTTATCTGATCCAAGCCAGAGAAGAGGCAGAGGAACAGTGCTGCCAAGGCAGAGCCTTACTCACAGGGTGTGAGGGAACACTTCATGCCCGAAGGAAGAGGTGTTTTAACTCCTGAGTTACACTTAACTTGCACCAGGTTGCAGTGGAACAAAGCCAATGGGTAAGGGAGGCAGAAGGGTGATGTCAAGCTGCCTTTGCTCCAGAGCTGGAGCAAATAAACCTGGTGTTTTCCACCTGGTTCTGACATGGAGGCTCCCAGCCCTGAAGTGAACCCACATGAAGAAAATATTCAACAACTCCACAGTGATAACCTCAGCCAATTTTTTTTTTTCCTGGTATTTCTGCACTCACTTGGCTGGAAAAAAACAGCAGGATGAACTGAAATCAACTATCAGCAGCCCCATAAAAATCCATTCTCTCAGCAACTCACTCATGTTCTCACACACCCTGGGCTCAGGTTTTGTGCAAAGGAAGGTGATCCTACCTTGCCTTTAAATTCTCCATTGAAAGCAAACTGATTTTCTGGCTTTCCATCAGGTACTTTGTATCTTCTGAACCAGTCCACAGTAGCTTCTAAGTATCCAGGCTTCATCCTCCTGACATCCTCGATGTCTGGCAGAGGACAGGGGGTTTGTTAGCCAGAAACAGTAACAGAATTCATTGAAAAACAGAATTTATGGGGCTCTGCTGAGTTGTTCTGGGCTGTGCCTCTCTCAGCCCCTTCCCAAGCAGCCTTAGCAACATTGAGACAGGTTCCTTGAAGACACAGTATCTCATCAGTGAAGTTAGTGTTTCATGCTCTGTGTGTGTATCCCCCCAGGAGCCTGGACACATTTAAACAGCTTTGGTTGGAGGCTGAGGGGACAATCCCTTTCCTTCCAGGGCACAGCCACCCTGTGTTTGGAATGCCACACGTGACAAACATCAGTAAAATGCTTTGCTCCAGGATTGTCCATCCAGCATCAGACCTGATTGACACCACTGCACAGAAAGAGCCAGCCCTGTGCCCACCTCCTGCAGAAGGGAAGCACTGACCCTGTAACTCACCATTGTAGCTGTCTGCCTCTGGGTCCTCCACGTTGATAGCAATGACCTTCCAGTCTGTCTCTCCCTCATCAATCAGGGCCAGCGTGCCCAGCACCTTCACTTGGATGACTTCTCCCCTAGAGCAGACCTGCAAGGACACAGCCCTGGCTGGATGCTGCTGCATCCAAGGAGTGCACAGCAGGAGCTCAGCAAGCAGCCAGGCACCATGAAATTAGCTCCTGCTGTCAGCAGCTCATCAGCCCTGGCTCATCTCAGCAGCAATCTCCAGAGGCAGCAGAGGGAAACATCACATTGGTAAGGGAGGGGAGGTAGGAAATGAATCATGTCCCTGGGTAATTGACTTTTGGAGACATTAATTACACGTTTCAGGAGACGTTTAGGATGTTACCTTGCTTCCAATCTCGCACACATCAATCGGATCGTTATCTCCACAGCAGCCAGTGTTTTCATCCTTGTGGCTTGGGTCTTCCCAAGTCTGGCAAAAAACAACCCAAACCAACACCAAAATCAATCATACATAAAAATAAGAACTCACAGGTTTAAAGAGGTAGTAAAAAGCAGGTTTATTTTGGGCATGCAGTTGCCTGGAATAAACAGAGGATGGCCCACTTCACACCTGGTCAGGTGTTTGGGCTACTGTTTCCCTTGGGAAGTCTGAACTCAAGTGAAAAGGTTTCATCTTCCAAAAGGTAAGCAGCAGCTCCCTCCTACCCACAAACCCCCTTTCAACAACTTTCCAGACTTCCTCCTCTGTCCCACAGCTGCGTAAAGGTGAAGTTCACATCTATAAAGGACAATTGTTGATTTGGCTTCCTGCCTGTTCCTCTCCCTATTCATTCCTCAGCAGAAGCTTCCTGAACTCCAGATAGCAGTCCAGCAGAGATGGAAGACAGACAGAGTGTATTGTTTCCCTTTAATTAAACAATTAAAGACACTGTTAACCCTGAAGAAGTGATAAGAATGTGGAGTCCCACTCTGCTCCCCAGTGCATCTCACCCACAGTGGTGAATGCACATTGAAGGACACGACTCCAGAAGACAATTAATTGACTCCAAAAACAAGAGCTGTTTTAAACAGGCTCCTGATTAGGAGTAAAAAGCACTCCATGCCCACTTGCATCATACTCCTAAGGGGGTTGAGATATAAAAATGAATGTTCTTCCCAAACTTCTGCGTACCAGGACAAGACCAGTGCAGTCAGGACCTTGTGATGGATCCAGAGCATTCAGGAAAATGTTTTTACACACCTGGGGGTGCTGTGGGGCTGTTCACAAACACTATCACATTCCTCTACCAGGAAGTGTTAAGCTCTTGATGCATAAACACCTTTGATCCACAAACACATGACAGAGCAAAGGCTTCAAAACACAACTGTGCACAAAGAAACAGGCACCAGAAACCATTCAGGCAGGCAACAGCTCAACTTCAAGGCCCTGTGTTAAGCCACGTGGGGAAAACACTCGACATGTGCTACTGTCAAGTGCAGAAATACCAAATTCAGGGTGTCTGCCTGTGATCTGTCACTGACAGCTTATTTCCCTGGAGGAAACTCCAGCCTCAGAGAACATCAGAGGCAAACAGCCTTGCTTGACGTCCCTCTTTATCTAGCAGTCCCCAGCCATTTAAGAGCATGTGTCCAGATGCCACTATCATGATCCCACCTTGCCAGCTGTTTCTGGGAAAGCACATCTGTGCAGTGGTGGGTGTTGGCAAGAAGAGTCTTACATAAAGATTCAGCCTAAATCCTGCACCCTTAGGATAAAACCTTGTGCTTCTCCAGGCAGGAACTGAAGGCACTGCACTGCCAGATGCACGATGACAGTTCCCTTCAGCCACAGACAAGGACCTGCCACTTCTTTCCCAGCCCTTCTCCAAGCAGCTGAACATGAGCAGCTGCTCATCCTTCAAGGAGCTTGTTTATAACATCAGATAGAAGCCTAAAACTTGGGATTTCTGCTTAAAAATACCCCTGATTTCCTGACAGGTTCTCTCCCTCAGCATATCCAGCTGAAAACACCACACTCCAGATCAGACTCTCTGCTGACCTTTTTGCTCATTAATGCAGTGGCAATCACAGGCACCCTCCCTCCTCCCCTCCAGGAAGGATGAGGCACAGTACCTGTGGGATGGCACCGTAATTCCAGATGTAGCCCTTGTGGGGAAACACGTTCGCTACGAAGCGCAGTTTCCCTTTCTTCACATCTTGCTTAATCGGGTTTAAGGGTTCCTTTGTGGAAATCTGAAAGAAAAGTTACATAAATCCCTCTGCTTCACCCTTTATGAATAAAAAAGTATGGAACTGACAATCCAAGAGGCCAGGAGATAATGCTGATGCCAGTGGTAGATACTGGGCAACTCCTGTTGCATTGCCATCCCTTGGGATATGGTTTCCAGCAAACTTAGAAGCCTTGGAATCACATGGGGTTAAGAGCCACAAAATACTGCTTTAATCAGAAGCCATGGGAGAAAACCAACGCATCCCAACTTCTGCAATCTCAGCCTCCACACCAGAACTCCAGCATTAAGCAAGTCCTGACAGGAGAAGTTAGAAACCACTCTGATTCCAGAGTGTGGGATTGAGGTGGGATCAGCAAAGCCAAGGATTAAGACTGGAAATGCAGTGTAGTTACCTCCATTTTAGCATTTGTCCACCGAGGCACCTCCACGACCATGTTGAACACATTCTGAAGAAAGCAGAAGAGCGGTGAGTGGGAAGGAATCTTTAAACTAGGGAACACATACAGGTGAGCACAGAAACCAGCCAGTTCACCTGAAACCATAAGGTTTATTCTGCTGGGGTTTTTTTCAGTGCTAATTTTGAGACAGCTGATAAAAGTCCTGTAGCTCAGTCAGTCACTCCAAGCTGAATCCCATAAAACACCCCAAAGGCCAGATTGAAGTTGCCACCTACAAACATCCCCATCACATTCCTAGGCTACAGGAACAGGTTAAATCAATGGCAAACAGCTACATACAAACTACCCTGGACATAACAAAATGGGGTTTGGGCCATATTTATTAAATACAAAGTGTTTAATGCTTCAGAAAGAGCCACTCTAGCTATTCAGAAAAGAGAAGACCAACAGGTCAAGCCATCTATTTAATAGCGTGAGTATCTATGTACTGCCCTGAATGAGTGAGGAGACCATCACTCCCAAATATTCTAGTCATAATATAGGGAAAGATGCCCTTTCTCCAAGCTGACACTCCTGTAAAAGCAGACCTTGCTAGTGGTGTGGTGTTAGGATAAAAACATGGGGGAGAAATGCAGAACCACATCTCACTGTATCTCGTTTACAGGTGACACTTGAAAACATCTCTTGTTGATGCAGCTGGGCTGAGAGTTCAATGTCAGCCTCCTCTCCAAGAAAACAAGCTTTTCCAGGCCTGAACCTTAACATCTGCTGTTTGAAGAGATTATGGCTTTTTAACAAAAAGTCAAACCTTGCTCCATGGCCTGGGCAAGGTTTCTAATCCCCACCCTAAGCAGTATTAGCATGGCAAAGTCCCTCGAACCTGTATTGCCCCATAATTGGATTGATATTGTGCAACAAGTGCTGTTACATCACTGACTTTGCCCACACCCTTCCCTAGCAGAGCTTTATTACAACCCCTTAATTGCAGGGGGTCACTGCTCATATGCATTTTGCATGCAGAAAGGCACAGAACTATTTTTATTCCTAACTTGAGGGAAGGAATGAGGAAACTGGAACAGTCTGGGCTGGGCACTTACAGCTTTGCAGGCATGGAAAGATGACTTGGGGCTGCATCTTTGCAAGGACTGATGCTTCCCCATGGTCCAACTTGGCCAAAGACACACAGAGAGCAGCCCAAGGTCATCCCTTTGCAATGACACAGGTCCAGGTAAGGTCAACACAGCCCAGCCAGAGACTGAAAAAAACACCCTGCAATCCTCTCAGCGTCTTAGGAGTCTGAGGATAAAGATCAAGGGGCCCAGACAGAGTGGGACAGTCTTTTGCTCTGTAATGTAGCTGGCAGCTCACCTGCGAAGTGGTGGGTAAACCTCATTGTTGAGGCACTCCAGCCACAGGGAGAGCCCCATGGGACCAGCACTATTGTGTAACTTCGACCTTCAGCCATTGAGACTTTTTTCTCTGAATGACTTGGCACAGAGGAGCTGGCAGCAGCACTTCGTGCCTGAGGGCACACCAACAGCCCGGTTTCCCCTGTCAGAGCACTACCAGCTCAAGGAACTCCCCCTCACCTCTGTACTCAATTCCCTGCTCCTTCTGCCCTGTTCTGCAGGCGTCTGCAGAGCATGGCATTATCTGGATTTTCCTTGTCTAGGTTACCTGCCAGGCACCTGCACTGGAACTACTTCCCTACTACTGTTTGACCACTGTCCTTGATGACCACAATCCATCTTTTCCCCTCTGAGAAGGCAAAAGCCACTTCAGAGCACCTCAGGTAGCTCCATCACCTTCACCTAAGTAGCTCAATCAGCTGCTTTTTGGAGGTTTATCTCTCAACTCTGCATATATTTTTTCTTTGCCCAGAACCCCTCCCCACCCCTGAATTTCAGCTCTCTCTAACAAGTAGTAGCTGCTCCACTACATTTCCTGAGTTGTACAGCTTTTTAGTACATATCAGAGAAAGAAACAAGCTACAACAGTGAAGGACACAGTCAGAGAGCCCCGAGGTACCACTGAGAAAAACATTAAATGAAAACTGAAACACAACCATTTTGATTTCCTGAAGCTGGGGCATTTTTTACTCAGAACAGCCTAATTTGACTAACCACTGGCTGCTAGAAGGATGTGAAAGCCCTGCAGCACTGCAAGGGGCACGTTCTGCCAGGCAAGATGTCCCAGGAGATGCTAGAGCAGGAATTTAACCTGTTCATCTTCACCCTCTGTTCAGATTATACTGCAGGCCATGCTGCAGCCAAAACCCAAGCCTGAAATTTCATGATATTACAAAAAAACTACAAAAGAAACCCCAGTTTTCTGCTTAGCTAACCCAAAACGCCTGCATGGGTAAGCTGGAGCCAACCACTTGCATCTCTGACGCAAAAAATGAGAGTGAGATCATCCATTCTCCTCTCCTGGGTCGCTCCACCCGAGGCCAGGACGGCGACAAACCCATTCCATGCAGGATGAGGCAACGACTCCATGGGGTGCTCCTGCAGCGTGGGGAGCTGGGAGCCTCCCCCGGGTGTCCCAGCCTGCAGGACCCCCTGGTCCCTTGGATGTTTGTTCCCAGATCCCGGGATGCTCCCAGATCCCCATGTCCCCTGGATGTTCAGCACCCCTGGTCCCCTGTGCTTCAGTCCCCAGATCCCCTGGATGTTCCAGGACCCCGAGATGTTCCCAGATCCCCTGATCCCCGGGATGTTCCCAGATCCCCTGGTCCTCGGATATTTTAGCATCCCTAGTCCCCTGTGTGTCCCTAGATCCCCTGGATGTTTCAGGATCCCGCATCTCCTGGATATTTCAGGACTCCCCGATCTCCTGGATGTTCCAGGACCCTGGGATGTTCCCAGATCCCTTAGTCCTTGGATATTTTAGCATCCCAGGTCCCCTGTGTGTCCCCAGATCCCCTGGATGTTTCAGGACCCCGCATCTCCCGGATGATTCAGTACTCCCCGACCCCCTGCGTGTTTCCAGGACCTTCTCTTACCTTCCCGGCGTCCGCGTAGATGGGGATATCGTGGAATGGGGAGATGTAGCGCCCGGCAGCATCCTCTGCAAGGCAAAGGGAAGGGGCCGAGCGTGAGAGCTCCCACCTGAGCGGGCTCAGGCTGAGCACGGGCAGGGTAGGAAGGGACAGGAAGGGACAGGAAGGGGCGAGGGGAGCACTCACTGAAGAAGAGCCGGTACTCGGGGCTGTGGGGCCCGGCGCGCTCCTCCACGCTGTACCGCGACATCGCCGCGCACGCGCCCGCGCTCGCCACCGCCGGCCGGGGCTGCGGGCCGCACTGCGCAGGCGCCGCGCGCGCCCGGCCCCGCCCCCCCGCCCCGCCCCTCGCCACGCGGCGGCGTGGGAAATGGCCCTTCCCGGCTTGGAATGGCCCTTTCCAGCGTGGAATGGCCCTTGCCGGCTTAGAATGGCCCTGCCCGGCTTGGAGTGGCCCTGCCCGGCTTGGAATGGCCATTCCTGGCTTGGAATGGTCCTTCCCAGCATGGAATGGTCCTTCCCAGCATGGAATGGTCCTTCCCAGCATGGAATGGCCCTGCCTGGCTTGGAATGGCCCTTCCCAGCATGGAATGGCCCTTCCTGCATGGAATGGCCCTGCCTGGCTTGGAATGGCCTTTCTCTGCTTGGAATGGTCCTTCCCGGCTTGGAATGGCCCTGTTCAGCTTGGAATGGCCCTTCCCAGCATGTAATGGCCCTTCTCAGCTTAGAATAGCCCTGCCCGGCTTGGAATAGTCTTTCCCAGCTTGAAATGGTTCTTTCTGGCTTGGAATGGTCTTTCCCACTTTGAATGGTCTTTCTTGGCTTGGAATGGCCTTTCCTGGCTTAGAATGGCCCTTCCCAGCTTGGAATGGCTCTTCCCAGCTTGGAGTGGTCCTTCCCAGCTTGGAGTGGTCCTTCCCTGCTTGGAATAGTGCTTCCTGGCTTGAAATGGTTCTTTCTGGCTTGGACTGGTCTTTCCCTGCTTGGAATGGCCTTTCCTGGCTTGGAATGGTCCTTCTCGCCATGGCCACAGCAGCATGGGCTGGCATGGACCAGCACAGCATTGTCCTAGCCCAGCATAGTTCAGCATGGCCATGGTGGCAAGCAGTGGCATAGTCCAGCCTGGCATGGACACAGAAGAGTGGGCTGGCCCAATCTAGCATGGCATGATTCTGCCTGGCACGGGTGTAACAGCATGGACTGGTGACACGGACTGGCATGGCATGGCTTGGTCCTGCATGGCATGGCCACTGCAGCTTGGTGGTATGTGGTCTGGAATGGCCACAAGTGCAAGGAGTGGCACTGTCCTGCATGGCGTGGTTTGGTCTAGCAAGGGTACAATAGCATGGGATGGCATGGGATATCATGGGATATCATGGCATGGGATAGCCCAGCTTGATGCAGCATGGCCCATCCGTGGAATGGCCATGGAATGGTGCATTCTCCATGGTCATGACAGCATGGGGTAGCATGTTCCAGCACAACACAGCTTGGTCCTGCCTGGCATGGCCATGGCAGCGTGGTGTGGCGTGGTCCTGCCTGGCACGGCTTGGTCCACCACAGTTTGGTCCTGCCTGGAAAGGCCATGGCAGCATGGTTTGGCATGATTCCTGCATGGCATGGCTTGGCCCAACACGGCATGGTGCTGCATTGCCTCTCCGTGGCATGGCCCAGCATGGCACAGGACAGCCCCTTCTCCCTCATTCCTCCTGGATCCCTGCATTCCCTGGCCCCATGCCTGGACTAGGGAAGCAGAAGGGAGTTCTGGCAGGGGCTTGTGGTGCCATGGGTCCCTCCGGATGGAGGGAAGTGGAGCAGCCAAGCCAAGCCATCAGCAGGATACACCTTTATTTCTATGTCTTGTGGCCATAACACGGCAAATCCCCAGTCCCCACCCCACAAGCCCTTGGTCCAGCCTGGTTTGGTGGCCGTGGCTCCTCAGCCATCCCAGGCAGGGACGCCGGCGCGGCGCGGGGCCGGCAGCCCCGACTTGGAGGCGGCTGGCGAGTCGCTGGTTGGCGCCTGGGTGAAGACGCGGTTGCGGGTGCCAAAGAGGGTCCTGCGGCCGTGGCTCCGGGGGGTGTAGGGCCTGCGCCGGCAGAGGGGGGCCCTGAAGACCTCCTGGAAGCCGCGGCGGAAGTTCTCGTTGAAGTAGCCGTAGATGATGGGGTTGGCGCTGCTGTTGAAGAAGGCCAGCCAGTGGGCGAACGGGTAGACGTAGACAGCGAGCAGGCGGAGCTGGCCCTCGCTCAGCCGCCCGTAGTCCGTCAGCAGCATCAGCGTCCAGAGGGGCAGCCAGGAGATGGTGAAGAAGAGGGCGACGATGATGAGCATGTTGATGACCTTGGCCTTCCTCCTGGAGATCCTCCTCCCCTCCGGCTCCTCTCCGCTGTGGGCAGGCGCCACTGACTTGAAGAGCTTGAAGGCGATGCGGGCGTACATGATGACGATGAGGGCGAGGGGAGCCACGTAGATGTGGGAGAAGAGGACGGTGGTGTAGATCCTCCTCATTCCCGTCTCGGGCCAGGCCTCCCAGCAGGAGTAGAGAGGGTAGGAGTTGTTGTAGGTGTCCACCATGAAGTGGTGTTCCTCCCTGGTGACGGTCAGGGTGACAGCAGCGGGGCACATGATGAGCAGGGCCAGCACCCAGATGATGGCGATGGTCAGCAGCGCTTTCCTCAGCGTCAGCTTCTGCCGGAAGGGGTGGACGATGCAGCGAAACCTGTGGGAGAACAGCTGGTGGCGGCTTTGGGCACCTGGTGGGGACATCCCTGGGGAAGGAGGGTGGCCAGGACCTGGAGTGGGAATGTGTGCTGTGTTGATGTGGCCGGAAATGTGTATTCTATCACTATCTGTTGAAGCTGGGTGGGGTAGTGATTCCTTATCTCAGTGGCACACATTATCTGCTAATGGGCCAGCTTTAAACCAGCTGGGGCAATCATCTTTATCTTTCCCACAGCCCATCCTCCCTCCAGGAAGATTTTATCTGCTGCTGGGACATTCAGTCCCACTGTATGAATGATAAAATTACATCATCCCACTGGGAGATGCTCCAGCCAGGGGAGGAGCCAAGCCTTTCCTACCTAGATAAAAACTGAGATTTTGGACAGAAAAATACTGTCTTTCCACTGGATTCCAGAGGAAAGCCAGACCTTTCCACATCATCCCTGGACCTTCAGAAGAAAACTGCACCTTCTACAGGAGCACTGCTCCAGCTGAACCACATCTGCCACTGCAGGAGGATGCAGCCACCATTTAATGGGACTGTGCCAACACCCTGACTGACTGACGGGTGTCAGGTTGGATTCTGACTCTGTCAGTGTTTTGGGATTGTTCTTTGTAATACTGCATTTCTATTTTAATTTTCCTAGTAAAGAACTGTTATTCCTAATTCCCATATCTTTGCCTGAGAGCCCCTTAATTCCAAAATTATAATGATTTGGAGGAAGGAGGTTTACATTCTTCATTTCAAAGAGAAGCTCCTGCCTCTATTGGCAGACACCTGTCCTTCAAACCAGGACAGAATGGAGAGTGAGATGGGTTGCTCTTTACATGTTTTGATGGCAGAGATAAGTTGGTGTTTTTAGCCCAGTGTGGGGAAGGGCACCTTGCTGGAATGCCCCATGGACAGCTTTGTGGTCCTCCTGGAGAGCTGGGACAGGCTCCTAACATTCCCAGGAGCTTTTCACGCACGGGGCACCTGGATCTGCTGGAGATTGCTTGGTCCCCACGTCCCCATGTCCCCATGCCAACGTACCTCTCCACGGCGATGGCGACCAGCGTGAAAACGGAGGCGGAGACAGACATGCCCTGCACCAGGCCGCTCATTTTGCACATGGTGTTGTCGAAGGGCCAGCCTGTGAGGGGACACCAAGGAAGGTGTAGGTGCCTCTGGCTCACCCAGCTGCCTTTAGGTGTCCCACCCACTGTTTTTGATGGGGGATGCTAAGTCCTACTAACAGGGGTTTTGTGTGGAGAAAGCCTTTAGCAGCATGGATCCTTGAAGAAGAACCCAAAATTGATAAAAAAGACACACATTACACTTAGAAATGCAAGGGAATGGTGGCTGTCATTTTGAAACTCAAGGGACATGGTGGCTGTCATTTTTCCTACAGACTTTGGGATCCTCAATCAGAAGGACTTTCATCTTGTTTCTTTGACCCCAATACCAAGGCAATAAATAAACCACACCCCATAATCAATAAATACAAACCCTGGCCTATGGCCTGGCTGCTGCTGCAGCTCTCCCAGCTCCCTTATCTTTGGAAAGGTCAACAGGCAGAGCTGAGCCAGCACAGGAGAAGGTGGATGCAGAAAAAAATATGATTTTTTTCTCAGCGTTGCTTGGTGAAGAATGGCTGAGCTTCAAACAAATACGCAAACACAGCATTAAGGTCAAACTCATTTTACCACAAATGGCCATGGAACACTTTCTGTCTATTCCTCATGTCTCTCCCTTTCCTCTGCCCTGCTCACCTGTGATGAGGTTGTCCACCAGGGTGGTGGGCATGCAGAAGATGCCCACCAGCAGGTCGCTGATGGCCAGGTTGAGGAGGAACATGTTGGTGACCGTGCGCATCTGGCGGTTCTTCACCACGACGAAGCACACCAGGACGTTCCCGACCACACACATGAGGAAGATGAAGGTGTAGGCCAGGATGAACATGAGGGCCACGGGGGAGGAGTGCTGGTAGTACGCCAGGAAGGTGTAGTTCTCCCTCAGGAGGTGGCTGGCGCTGAAGTTGGGCCACCAGGTGCCATTGGAAGGGCCTGGGGAAGGGAAGGAAGGGAAATGAAGGTGGGAGAGAATAAAGTAATTATTGCCTTCATTTCTTAATGCCTCCAGAGGCAGGTTTTCAAATTTATTCCAGTGACCAGGCTGGCTGGGACATGTCCTGCTGGACTCATCTTCATGCCCCAACAAGTCTCCTCCTCCTTGGGTTACACAGCTCAAGGTTCTGCTGCACCTCAGCCGAATTATTATTTTACACCATTATTGTTTGATACCATTGATATCATTAGTATTTTATACAATTGTTGTTTGATATCGTTATTACTTGATGTCGTTATTATTTGCATCATTCTTTTGATGAGGAATTAGAGTGGCGCAGGAGACATCCTTATCTCGTGGGCGTTGTTTTAGGGAATGATGCAAGGAAGACAAATCCACATCCCGGCACTCCAACGCTCCGACCTTAGGGGAGCTGTGTCCGTGTGCTCCCAGTCACGGCTGGCCCGGGAGCATCCCTGCCCCCGGGCTGCTGCCGCTGCTTCTCCTTGTGCTTCCAAGGCTTACAATTCGACATTCCGCAAAATCTTATTCTCTCCGGCAAATTATTCTCCAAGGGGAAGGGGCTGGGGCAGAGGGCACCCTCCCCTCCCATCTAAAGCGATAGTTGTCATCCTGATCATTATCTGGGAGCTTCTGATGGAGGCTCGGGGGTGGCGTTTTGTCACCACGGACTGAACGGGGAGCGGGGCTGGCAGCTCCCACCCTCGGGCTTCCCCAGCCGCACGCAGGCAGGGATGCGGGAGGATGCCGGGCGTGGGCAGGAGCTGCCTGCGGCGGTGACGGGACCGACTCCGGGAGAATCCAGGCTGCAGTGGTGAGGCGAGGAAAGGCACGTTTTAGCTGTAGGGCTCAGCCTAAGCGCCTGCAGGTCAGCCTTGCAAAGCCGCCGTGTGACGGGCGGCTGGAGCATCCCCCATCCCTGTGCCCGTGCCGGTGCTCAGCTCGCCAGCCGAGATGCTTTTCCCAGCCACGGGGACCACCGGCTTCCCCAGGGTTCTGGCAGGCAGGAGAGCCCTATCCGGCCCCTAATACCCCAGTCCTGGGTGCAGGATTTGGGCAACACATTTCAGAAAGGCGCTGGGGGGATTTGCAGCCGATACAGGAGAAGGAGCCTCTTGGAGAGGCAAGGAAGTAACGAGATCCAGGGCCCAAGATTCTCCAGATAGTCGGTATCAGACGCTTGAACCAGCTTTGTAAGCAGGAGCAATAACAAAGACGGTAATGAGACCGCCCGAAACCTGTGATATTAAGCCTAAAACTTTGCTGGACTTTATCTTTTGGGGCTGCAGTGCAGCATGAGCAGGAGGTTGGTATCCTGTGGAATTGGAGGTGGTTTTAAAAGCAAGGTGGAAGATGCGGAAAGGAAAGGAAGGGGGTGCTGAGCAGCCGGGTCTGTGCTGGATGGGTGAATGAGAGCGTAGATTGATGAATGGGTGATAGGAATGGACGGATAGATGGATGCAGGCGTCCTCGGTTCAGCACTGACATCTCGGACGTGGTGACAAGGGGATGGGGGGACCGGACGGGGAGGGATGGACCACCTGCCTCCCTGGGAAGCCACCGCAGGGAAAGCCTGGTCTGATGGAATAGGGGGTTGGGATGAGAGGTGGGCAGCTTTTTTGGGGGGATAAAATAAATCAGGTCTTGGCACTCACCTCCGCCAGCCCGACCCGGCTCCGGGGGCTGCATCGCTGCCATGCAGTGGCTGCGGCCGGAGGCGATGTGCTGCTCGGGGAGGGGGACTCAGCTCGCCCTCGTCCCCTCCCTGCGTCCCTCCCGCCCGGTCCGGAGCCCCGGTGCGGCCGCCGCGGTGCCGCCGAGCTGGTTGCGGCTGCTCGCCGGCTGCAGCGGAGAAGGGGAGGGGGGAAACAGCCTCCAATCGCCATGGATACCGGGGGACCCGCAGGCAGCCCCCCGCCGATGAGGCAGCGCGGGGGCGGGCAGCCCACGCGGGACGGGGAGAGGGAGGCAGCGGCTTCGCTCCCCAGGCTGCGTCGGGGTCTGTGTCCCCTCGCTGCCGCCGAGGTCCCCACACTGATGCTGGCAGCTGGTGGCCGGTGTCCCCAGCAGCACTCCCGCCTCCATCCCGGGAGGAAAATATGCCTCAAGACGAGTGGGGAGATCCCCCACACATCAACCCGCACACAGGGGAAAGCAAAAGGATGTTTAGGGATGCTGGTCCTGGCTCCAGGCTGCTCCACTCAGCCCCAGCTCCTCCAGCATGCCCAACATCTCTTACCATAATATTTTACCAAAGTTTGGCAAGACTGGAAGTCAAATATTTACAGGATTTACCATTCCTGGCTGCCCCCAGCCCGCACGCACCATTGGGAAGTGTTTGTCCCCTAAATACCCAAAGGAACAAACAAGGGAGATGTTTAAACAAGGCTTTTTGAGATAACACCTGGGGTTTCTCCCAGGAGTCCGTTTTTTTTTTTTTTTTTTGGTTTTTTTTTTTTTTTTTTTGGTTTTTTTTTTTTTTTTTTTTTTTTTGTTTTTTTTTTTGTTTGTTTTTTTTTTTTTTTTTTTGTTTTTGTTTTTAAGCAGGCAGCCAGCTGCTAAGAGTGTGCTTGGCAATGGCTCCTCTGCCACCGAGAATCCACTCTCTCCAGGACGTTTCTTCCTGGGAAGGGAATCAGCACAAGTTGAGGACCCGAGAGGTGGGCACACACTTCTGGGGACACCCACAGGGTGAGCAGCGTGTGGGGACCCACTGGCACTGGGTCCCTTTGGTTTCCATGGTGGAAAAACGGAATGGAAGAAAAATCCCTTGGAAAACAAGGATTTTTCCAGAGAAATGCGTCTTGGATCTGGGAAAATCCAGCCAGAGGCTGCAGCGAGCAGCTGTGCGAAGCGGCTTCTTTTCAGGACGAGACTGGTACTTCGAATTCAATCAGATACAAACCCCCCGAGGTAACAGGAAAGCTTTTAATCAGGCACTTGGCACACCACCACATCAGCAGTTCCAGGGAGAGCCCTTACAGCCGCAGGGATGTCCCCCACCATCCCCATCACCGCCCAGGTGGGAGGGTGAACATCCAGATCCCCCCAGCTTCACCCAAACCACACGTGTTGCAGCTCCTCTGCACCCCCAAAACACACAAGCAGGAGATTGCCTGGCTCGGGATTTGGCAGAGCCATCCCTCCACGGGGGAGCCCTGCTGCTTGGCTTTTAATTAAAGAAAACGAGGCACTGGCTCAGGTTTGGGACAGAAAGCGGGGCGTAGCAGGGACTGACCTAAACCAAACCACTGTGCCGGGCAGCCACCCCCCGGGACAGCTCGGGATCCTGTCAGGCTTTGGGGATGGGCTCCTCTGGAGACAGCAGCAGCTCGAAGGGGACGAGGGGCCGGACCAGCAGCCGCACCTCGGGGCCGACGGGGTTTGCCCGCAGGTTGAGGCTCCGCAGCAGCGCCATGGAGGCGAGTTTATCCGTCGGCACCTCTGGAAAGAGAGCACGGAGGTGAGGATCCATCCTGGAGAGGCAGAAGGGGTGAAAGCTCCTCTTGATGGACCTGCTCCTGCCTGTGTGCAGGCTTTGATCCAAACAGAAACACAGGGAAATATTCATTTATCCGCGCAGGCGAACGGGTGTGGGTTGGACTCAATGGGCTCAAGAGGTCTTTTCCAACCTAAATGATGCTGTGAGCTTACAGGATGTGTCAGCAAGGTGCAAACACCAAGATATCCAGTGTGGGCACTGCCCTCCTGCTCTCCCAGGACTAACAACACCCCTGCTGGCACACTGACTTGGGGTGCAAAGACTTATTCCCTGATTTTGTGCCCGGTGTTGCAATGCCCAGGAGCGCTCTCCAAGCTAACAGGAGGGCACGTGGTCTTTGCCCTTGTTGGACAGGCTGCAAAATGGCTCTCAGCCACCAACATGCACCCTTCTATTTTGCAATTTCTGTGAATTTGGGTGTTGCCCTTTAGAAAACATTGCATTTACAAACTCTGCTTAAAAACAAGGTGCAGCTCAGCTGGATGGTCCCAGTGTGAATCCACTGAGAGCAGAGGAATGAGACTGATATGAAAACCTAACTATTAAGCTCATTGAAAAGTGATCGATTTTGCTACAATTCACAATATTTTGGGCTTGCAAAGCCCACCTGTCTGATCTACCTAAACCAATTTCTTTTTAATTTGAACACCAACATGACAAGAGCCTTTTATATCCCAGCTCCTAGAGCAGAATTGCGGTGTTGTAATTATATCTGGTAGATGATTATGTGATTTTTAAACCATGAAACTTGTTTTATGTCAGAAAAAGACTCAAACACTTTGATGCCTTTGTTTCTTCCCTTTTTCTGCTCCAGAAAACTGTGTTATTTTCCATATACAAATTCCCTAGGAGCGCATATCTCATCAGGCAGAGCTTCACATGATTTTTTTTAATATCTCTTCTTCATGGTGGATTTGTTCACTGCCATTCCCCCATATAATTTTGCTTGCTTTTTATTCCCTTGAAGCACAAAAGTAATATTTTTTTTCATGGATCATCCTATTTAATCGTTATCTAATGCAGTGGAGAATAAGAGGTTTAACCATCTTCTTATGCAGCACGATAAAGTTTAAAGTGCTTTCACCCATTTTGCCTAAAATTAGGGAGTTTAGTGAAGTATTTTGGGGACCAAGACCTTCCCAGGCTGGGAACAGCTCAGCACCTTAGTTCCAGGTAAGGAGTAGTGAGTCACCCCTGGCATGAAGGGACAGGCAGGGCACACAGTGCAGCCTGAATTATTCACTCTGGCTTCACCAGTTTAGCAAAAATCAGGGAGGGAAAAGGCTTTTAATCAAAGCAGAATGTGACACCACCATGGAATGATCTGGGTTGGAAGGGACCTTAAAGCTCATCCAGTGCCACCCCCTGGGTGGAGGCAGGGACACCTTCCACTGTCCCAGGCTGCTGTAAGACCCATCCAGCCTGGCCTTGGATGCTTCCAGGGATCCACAGAGTCTCTGTGTCAGCATCTCATCACCCTCATGGGGAAGAATTTCTTCCCAATATCCCATCTAACCCTCTCTGAGTTTGAAACCATCCCCCTTTGTCCCATCTCAGAAGGATAAAATTAACCACAGTTGCCCCAACAGTGACCTCCCCAGCCTTGGCAGCACTCTCAACATCATGCCTATTAAACCATTAATCGAGGAATAAGAGAAAGAGAAGCTGAAGCTCCAGGCACCAAAACATCCCCATGGATTTGGGAGCTTGAAACACTGATTTGCTGTACTCTAATTATCAGGGAAAGAGTTAAAAGCACTGACAGTAATATATACATAATTACAGTCCAGGGTTAAGAGCTTGTTTAGATGAAAAGGGTGGCTTGTGGCACTAAATGTCTCCTTTCACAGAGCCCACAGGCTCCAGGCACACATTAATTAATCTCCTTTCATTCCTGCTTTCCTTTGGAAAACATCACATACCTCCTCCAGCTCAGTATGTCTTAGTGGGTCACTCAGCTGCTCCAGCAGAAGCTTTTCAATGGGGTTTGCAGCCCTGGCAGGAGCCTCTGCAGCATCCCTGGGATGGCACAGGAGGACAGGCACTGGCACAGCACCACAAACCAGGGGATCTGCAACCTTATGAACACAAGCTCACGTGCAGGAGAGCCTGGAACCTGTTTGGGAAGGGCTGGTAGGAGCAATGTGATTGCCGAGGTTTTTTTTTTTTTTTTTTTTTTTTGTTTGTTTTTTGGGTTTTATTTTTTGGGGTTTTTTTTTTGTTTTGGTTTTTTTTTTTTGGGTTTTTTGTTTTTTTGTTTGTTTTTTTTTCCTTGGGAAAAATGGGCTGAACTCCCCTGACTCTCCCATCTCCACCTCTTCCCTTTGCAGGAAATGTGTAAAATAAGCTCACATCACCTATTTCTGCAGCCAGCATCGTGTGCACTACTCAGACATATCCCTACAACATTTTGGCTTGAAATTGTTAAATGTTACTCTATTTTTTTTTCCCTCACATCTGGAGGACACCTCCCAGCTGAGGAGAGCCTGGTGGGAGGTGACCAAGCCTGGCAGCCCTGTTCTCCCAACCGAGGACCAATCCAGCTGGATGTAGCTTTTCCTCCCTGCATTTTAGCAGGGAAAAAGGCATCAAAATCTGCATTCCCTTCTTCCAGCACCCTGCTTGCCCAAAACAAGTGGGGAAAATGCTGTTTGGAGACCAGGTGGGATTGAAATCAGCCAATTAAACTCAAAAAGTGATGGAGGAAACTAAAAGCGAGACAGCTCTCTCTGGGAGGTGGGAGAGAAAAAGAGGGTGAGGAAAAGCCATTCCTTACTCTGGCTCCTGTGGAAACAGTTTTTAATTCCAGTGTTTCTACAGGCACAGCCAGAGAGCAGCTGATGTGAGGCTGTTAATAAACCTGGTGTTTGCAGGCAGCAGCTTTCCCAGCAGCAGCTGGAGCAATCCCAGATAAAACAGCAAAATTGAGCAGACTCCGATATCGACCTCCCTGGGGGTCCATGGGATGCTCCAGCCTGGGTCCTTTGAAAGCTGCATCTCAAATAAATCCCCTTTTATCTGTGTACAACAGCTGCCCCTTTTGCCCAGCTTTTGGAGATTCCAAAACCTTCAGCTTTTGCACATGAAAGATTTTCCTGCTGCAGCAGGGCTGAGGGATGAGCGTCTCTTACCATTCCTATAATTTAATATTTAGGGGATTCTGTAGTGTTAAACAGCTCCTGTTTGTTCTGGGAAATGTTCAGGTGGGCTTGTGCCCTTGCTTAGCCTGGCAGCAAACATCCCAGCCCAGCACTCCTGGGGCTGGGTTCTGCAATCAGCTCAGGATTTTTAATGAAATACGGGCATTTTGGGTCACCCCAGCTGGAGCTGCCTTTAAGAACTACATCCCAGCATGGCAGCTGGGTTCCCACTATACCTGTGTGTTGGGTTGATGTGGCCAGAAATGTGTGTTCTATCACCATCTGTTGAAGCTGGGTGGGGCAGTGACCCTTATCTCCCTGGCACACATTATCTGCTAATGGGCCAGCTTTAAACCAGCTGGGGCAATCATCTTTATCTTTCCCACAGCCCATCCTCCCTCCAGGAAGATTTCATCTGCTGCTATGACATTCAGTCCCACTGCATGACTGATAAAATTACATCATCCCATTGGGAGATGCTCCAGCCAGGGGGGAGGAGCCAAGCCTTTCCTACCTAGATAAAAACTGAGATTTGGAACAGCAAGTTATCCATCTTTCCACTGGATTCCAGAGAAAAGCCAGACCTTTCCACATCATCCCTGGACCTTCAGAAGAAAACTGCACCTTCTACAGGAGCACTGCTCCAGCTGAACCACATCTGCCACTGCAGGAGGATGCAGCCACCATTTAATGGGACTGTGCCAACACCCTGACTGACTGACAGGGTGTCAGGTTGGATTCTGACTCTGGCAGTGTTTTGGGATTGTTCTTTGTAATACTGCATTTCTATTTTAATTTTCCTAGTAAAAAGCTGTTATTCCTAATTCCCATATCTTTGCCTGAGAGCCCCTTAATTTCAAAATTATAATAATTTGGAGGAGGGGGGTTTACATTCTCCATTTCAAAGAGAAGCTCCTGCCTCTATTGACAGACACCTGTCCTTCAAACCAGGACAGCCTGCAGCAGCTTTTCCCTGGGAGAAAACACCAGGAAAGACAAATGGCTAAGCAGGCTCTGATTATTTAGCATCACCTTTTTTTTCCAGTGGGAAAAGTTCCTCCTCACCTGCAATTTCGTTCTCCTCCAGGTCGATGGTCTCCAGGGTGGGGACAGTGGCCAGGGGCTCGGGGAAATGCCGGAACCTGTTTCTGGAAAGGTCGATGGCCCGGAGGTGCAGCAGGGAGGTGATTTCCTCGGGCAGGCGGTGCAGGTAATTGCCTGCCAGGTTGAGCTCTGGGAAGAGAGAAGGGAGGTGGTGGGATGCAGGGAAAAACATGGGAAGATAACCAATGCAGCCTCTGACCCCCGTGGGCTGCCAGGTCCATCAGTGGGATTCCAGCTCCAAAAATCAGGCTTTTATTTTGCTGTTTTCCGTGGTTGCCATTGAAGATTTGCCTGCTGGGAATACCACATTTAGGAGAGATGTTTTTGTTGGTTTCCTCAGGCTTTGCTAATGAAATTGGGCAGCCTTTTGCAAGCAGGGTCTGTGAAAAATAAAGAATATTTCCTCCTAAGGTCAGTGCAATTTGGACATTTGTCATGGCTTAAGGCTAGCTCTTTATATTCATGTGCCTGAATGCCTTCTGGGGAATAAAGAGAATAGTGGAAGAAAAGTCTTTGGATGTTAAAAAAATCTGTTTTTCCTGGTTTACCCATATTTGATGCTTCTCCACCCCAGAAATGAGCTCCTGTGGGGCCAGGGGCAGCAGCACTCCTGGGGACAGAACCCAAATCCTGCTGTCCCAGCGCCCTTCTCCAGTGACACAGGGCTTTCTGCACTATAAATACCCGCACAAGCTGCCCTGCCCCTGCTAATACCTGGTATTTATAGGTGCTGCCTTATTCAGCCTGTCCCCAGCCTGTCTCAGTCAGTTCCTGCTGAGACCCAGCACAGTTCATGGCAGGAGTGATTGGCTCACTGGTGGAGCAAAGCCCTTACTGGGAAACAAGGGCACTTTTCCCCCTTCAGGGCTTGTTGTGCTGTCGACAAAATGAAAATTGATTTCCTTTGCTCGACGTGTTTCCTTTCCCCAGCCCAGGGGTGTTCTCACAGCTCCAGGACAAGGGAAGCCTCCCCAGGCACCCACCACAGTGGCATTTGTGTGGTACATTGCAGGAACAAAATTGATTTTAGAGCATCCCCAGTGGTGTTCTCAGTGTTCAATACCGTGGCACTGGATGCTCTGGATTCTTGCATGGCCATTTTTTAGTGGATTCGCCTCTGGCTGCTATCTCTGGGCTCTGCAGGGAGGTGTCCCTGCGGTGCTGATGATGGCTCCCATCTCCTGCAGTGATTATCTGTCTCACTAATTAGTCGGCACAGCCTGGATTGCCCCATCTCTGCTATGTCCCGTTGTTGTCCCCAGGCTGCCTTTCCTGTCCTCCTCCATCCTCAGCCCCATCCTTGGAAGGAGCTGGAGGGTGATGAGTGACCCTGACCAGTTTGGAAGGGTGGGTGAGAGCAGAACCAGTGGCCTCGTCCTTCGGGGGGCAGAAGGTATGAGGCAAAATGGATTTTTTGGGGTCTGAACTAATCCTTGCAATGAGGTGTGAGCTCAGGGAAGACTCTTGGGTGCTTTGCTCCCTTTGCAGCGACCTGGGGGCTCCTGGAGTGCCCCAGAGAATTGGAAGTGGCAGTCCCTTACCTGTCAGCTGGCTGAAGGTGGTGACAAATCGGCTGGTGATGGACTTGAGCTCGTTGTTGGCCAGGGAGATGCGGCGGATCCCCTCGGAGACGCTCCTCATGGCTTTGTAGATTCCAACGGGGAAGGTCATCAGTTTGCAGTTGGCCAGATCTGCGCTCAGAGAGACTCAGGCAGGGCTCTAAAAACTCATCATCCCTCTCCCCGTGTCCCTAATTCCCTGGGGATGCTCTTTCCAGCGCTGATGGGGATGGAGCAGGGACTTCCCTGGGCTGGATTTCTCACTGTCCCACGGCAATCGGTGGGGAGGGGAAAAACATTTGGTTGTGCTTCTCACCTTGTGGCCTTCTTGTTTTATTCTGAGTGGTTTGAGTTTCCCCTCCCAGGCGACGCCAGGGATGGAAACTCTGCATCCCAGCCCAGGATGGGCTCTGCTTCCTGCCCCCTCCCCAAAGGCACTGATGGAGCGAGTTCCATCCTCCCACGTTTCTCTCGGGAGGATGTGGAGAGCCTGAGTGATGGAGTTTCATAGGCTGGTTTATATCCCAGGGCTGGGAATAAAAACGAGTGGCTTTCATCTCTCTCCTTTGATGAACTGCACCCCGCTCTGGGGTATTAGCTGGGAATGGGGAAATTCCAGGGAAACACGCATCTGACAAGGAACACGGGGAAAAACCCGCTCCTGCCACTGCTCGGAAGGGGGAACACATCCCGTGGGATTGTGCTCTGACTTTGAGGGGCTGAGGGCCCTTTGGGGGAACCTTTCTCTTCTCCAGAGCCGCGGGGAGGGAACGCCGACAGCTTTTTTTAGCCTGTGGCAGTGAAACACCGAGCCGTGCTCCCGGATACCCGATCCTTGTCCGGGCCCCGGGCGGGAGCCGGGACGGAGCGCCGGGCTTACCCAGGGAATCCCTTTTGTTCTCCACCGTGTCGTTCACCTTCCTGGCCACCCGGGCCACCGCCTCGCCCATCCTCTTGTGCAGGCGGGCGGCCGGTCCCGCCGGGAATGCGCTTCCGACTGGGGGATCCAGGGCTGGAGGCAGAAACCAGCCACTCCGGCCTCTGGGAGAGGGAGGGATGCTAAAAATAACCACAGGATCAGTGTTCCCAGGGGAGGGAGGGAGGCTCTGCTGGGGCTGGCGTGTCCCTCAGGGGTGAGAGTCCCAGCTTTCCAGGATGCTGCTTTTAGGGTATGTAGATGCATCCTTTTCCCTGGCTTGGGATACAGGGATGTATCCCCTTTCTTGGCATGGTAAATGAGGATGCATCCCTTCGGCTGGTCTGTGATATTTGGATGCATTCACCTTCCTGGTATTGGATATGCAATTTTCCTGGTTTGGGTTATGGGCATGAATCTTATTCATCCTGGTTTGGGATACAGGCATGGGTCTGTTTTCCTTGAGTGGGATATGGGTATGCATGCCCTTTCTGGTTTGGCATAAGGGGATGCAAACTGTTTCCTTATTTGGGATATAGGGATCCATGCCCTTTTCCCAGCTTGGGATATGGAGATGAATGCTATACCCTGCTGTGGGATACAGGGAAACAACTCCTTTCCTGGTGAGAGGAATAATGGATTTGTCTTTACAAACAAGCTGTGGGTCTGCTGGTGGATAAGACTAGCACTGAAAGAGAAAAGAAACAATGGGAAGGATTCCACTGATTGATGGAAAAGATATTTGCCTTTACTAACAAAGTGTAGGTTTGCTGATAAATGAAATTGGATATTGAAAGATGAAAGAAGCAATGAGGAAAAGCCATGAATTCCATAAGAATTAAAAATTAAAAGGGGGGGTTGTACATTAGAGGGGAATCTCAGGTATCAGGTGTTCCGGGAAGTCTGTGCCTCTCAAGTACCTCAGCCAATGGGGAAAGAAAGAGGGAAATGCAGCCAGGAAATTGGGATAAAAAGGGAGGCTGCATCTCCAAAAATTGGAGAGACCCCAGGGCAATGCCCCACGACCTCTCCCTTTATTCGAATAAAGCAAAAAGGATTCCTCTGTCTCCTTTTTGGACATTAACCTCTGGTGTTTGTGGATTAATTTTCCTGACACTCTTTTGGCGTATGCGGATACATTCCTTCCCCCCGGCGACTTTATTCAGCTCGGTCCAGCCAAAACATTTCGACCGAAAGAATCCTGGACAGGCCGGAACGGCGGGTAAAAAAAAAAAAAAAAGCGGAACTTCCCACGCCGGGAGTCGAACCCGGGCCGCCTGGGTGAAAACCAGGAATCCTCACCGCTAGACCACGTGGGAGGCGCGGGCACAGTGGCGCGGCACCGCGCCTGCCTGGTGGCGGCGGAGGGGGGTGGCCAGGAGTGGGGCGTGGTCAGGCCTGGGGCGGGGCCAGGCCTGGGGCGGGGCGGGGCCGCTCCGCCCGCGCCGCTCGGCGGGGACAAAGCGCGGCGCCGAGCGGGGGCCATGTCGTCCGCAGGCGGCCGCCAGCCCAGCCAGAGCCGGGCCATCCCCACCCGCACCGTCACCCTCAGCGACGCCGCGCAGCTCCCCGCCGACTACTGCACCACCCCCGGCGGGACGCTCTTCTCCACCACGCCGGGAGGTAAAAGCGCCGCGCCCGTCGGGGCCTCCCGGGGAGCGCGCCCGGGCCAGCCCGCCCCGAGCGCCGCGTGTCGCGGGCGGACCTGTATCCCTCTGTATCCCTCTGTATCCCTCTGTATCCCTCTGTATCCCTCTGTATCCCCTCTCTATGTGGTCGATACGTAGCGCCTGCCGCCCGTTCTCCTCGGCGCACACGCGTGGAGACGGGTTTGTTATATTTTTCCGGGAGCGGGACTCCAGCTGGATCCCGGGACGGGCGGGCAGGAAGCTCCCGGTAGGGGCTCGGTGCTTCGCTCCTGCCCCGCCCCGGGGGTCGCGACGCGCCTGGTCCCCCGTGCAGGGGACAGGGACGCGTGGTGTTTGGGGGTGCCGCTTCCATCGGCATCCCCGGGACGCGTTTTCCCACCCCTGCCACGAGTTTGCCGGGACAGCGGGGCGCAGCTGCCGCCGGGGTGTTTGGCCAGCGCCGAATTATCGCCTGTCGTGCCCAGATAAGAGCGGGCAGAGCGGCGGCGCGCACCCCCCAGCCCTCCCCGCCGATCTTTGGCGGAGAACCTTGGCCCGTCCCGCTGGGAAACTCCTTTGGCAAACAAGCGCTGCCGAACCGGATTCCCCCACTCTCCTCCCGTTCTCCCCCCTCCCCAGGCACCCGGATCATCTACGACCGCAAGTTCCTGCTGGACCGCCGCAACTCCCCCATGGCCAAGACCCCGCCTTGTCACCTCCCCAATATTCCCGGCGTCACCAGCCCCGGCGAGGCCGGCGAGGAACCCAAAGCGGACACCAACAGCTTGAACCACCAGGAGAACAAGCCATCCATGGGTAAGGGACCCCCGCGGCGAGACGGGAGGGGTTTGGGGTGGAGGATGGCGCCCCTAACGCCGCTCTCCTTGCCTCTTGCCAGGGGACGATGCTCAGTTCGAGATGGATATCTGAGCGGGAACCACGGAGAGGCAGCGACTCCCCAGCCCTGTGCACCCCCATTCGGCTTTGCAGGATCCGTCCCGGCGAGGCGGAGGTGGCAACGGTCCCCACCAGTGTCCCCTCCCCCCCTCCTCCTCCCCTCCTTTTTTGGGAGGAGCACAGCTCTGTCTTCTCCCCCTTTTGCCAGTGACTGGTCCCAGCATGTGCCAGACGGAGCATCCCTTCTGGATCTGGCTCTGTTCCTCCTCTTCCACCTGCCAGCAGCCTGATCTCCACCAGGCTTCTTTTTAAAACATCCCTTTGCCTCCTCTGCTGCCTCATGGCCCCCCTCAAAATTCCCCTCTTGTTACCCAAACCTCCCATTGCCAGCAGCTTCGTGTTCTGGACCTGTGTCCCTTTGTCCCCTTCTCCTGGAAAATTTGGGCAGGAGGAGGGGGAAACATCACTGCTAAAATCATGCACCTGCTTGCACCCTGGGGAGGGTATTTTTTGAGCTTCCCTGGGATGTGTTGGCATTCAGCAAAGGACAGCGTTGGGATCCCGTTCCCTTCGGTGCTCCAGGGATCCCATGTAGTCCCTGATGGAATCAGCCAGCGTGTCCACATCTCTCCAACCTGGATTTCTTCCATCTTGGCCCTCCAGCCAGGGGCTGTGTCCCCCACCCACCATCCAGGACTCACAGCAATGTAGCCATATATTATAAAATCCCTTTGCTTTTATTTTTGGTACTAAAAAAGGGCACTTTACCCCCAACAACTTTTTCTGGGCTGGGACTGAGCGCCTCGGGGAAAGTGCTTTGTAGTGCTTGGGTTTTTTGTGTTTTTTTTTTTTTTTTAACCCCCAGCCCTTTAAAATGTGAATCCTACAGGGGGGAGATCCCTCTGGCACCGTTGGATGTCTCAGGAATCACTGGGTGTGCCTGGGGGCTGCGGGGGCTCGCCAGGCACCGCAGGGATGGGGTGCTGCCATCGATGCCATCCTCTGCTCAGTTTCCAGGATGGGATTTCTCCCAGCCGGATCACGCTGTCGTGGATAAAGCATTTCCACGTTACCCTCCCCCTTTGCCAGCCTGGCATGGCGTGGCCATCTTGAACCTCCCCTGGAGATGGGACTTATTTTCCCCCTCTCTGTGCGACTCTTGCCCTGGGCAGTGCAGGGCAAGGCTGCAGCGGTGTCAGGCTGCGCCCCCCAATCCCACCAGCCCCCCTGTTGGGATTTTTTTACTGCCTGTTGGGAGCCATCACCAGCTCCACAACCTTCTCAAGTGCCGTTTTACCACCCCCACCTGAGTGCCTGCTCCACCCACCCTCCCTCCCTCACCAGGGTCACCCCCCACCTCGGTACCCACCCTGGGGCACCCATGCTGGGGAGGGGGACACCCCACAGGCGTTGTGCACTTTCCATCCCGTAATTTATTTCTCTTAGGTGTGTGTTTGGCACGGGGCGGCGCTGGTGGCGAGCTCCCATCTTCCAGCTGCTTTTCTCACGAGGAGGGGGGGGCTGCCCCCTCGTTTTTTAAGGGGTGGGGGGAGGAAGAAGCAAAAGCACAACCCCAGGGCGTGGGGTTGTCTTTCCCATCCTTTCCCTGGCGTGGGAGGTGAAGCGAGCCGTGGGCGCACGAGTGAGTGAGTGCGAGTGGCAATATGTACATGCGTGTGGGTGGGCGGTGATAAGACACACACAAATATATATATTATATATAGATAAATATATTTTCCTTGAAGCTGAGATCCTAGGAGGTCGGTTAGGCCCTCGGATCGAGGGAGGGGCAGGGGCAGGGGGCGAGGACATCCTTGGCGGAGCGGGGACGGCCACCATGGATGCAGGGACCTGGCGCCCTCAGCACAGCTGCTCATTTTGGGAAACCTGCTCTGCTAGCCAAAAATAATTGCACCATATCCAAGGACAACGGGAGTTAATGGACAGGAGCCGGAGGGAAACCTTTTTTTTGGTTGTTGTTGATTTTTTTTTTTCCCTTGAAATGCCCCCTTTCCCAGCCTCCTCGTGTCTTTGTTCCCCATCCCAGCAATTTTCTTCCGGTTCTCTTGTAAGTGGGCTTGGGGCTGAGCAGGGAGGGAGTGCCTGGCCTCGCCGGGGCGTTCCTCTGCCAGTCAGGGGATCCATTCGGGATTTCTGTTGTTTTTTACCGTCTCTTCAAGCAGGTGTTTGGGAGGAGAAAAGCTCTCGCCAGTGGTTGCTGTTACAGTGAGATCAATAAAGATTTTGGTTCTTCTAAATCGAGGTGATTTGGACTGTGATTCAGGGGGCGGGGAGGGTTTTCCCTTCCCTTTGGAGCAAATTTCTCTCATGGGAATCGTGCCCAGAGAGCAGGGAAGGGTCAAACCCTGAACCAGCAGCTGAGGGTTAAATTGCAAAATGTCCCACACTGATTTTCCCATAGGTCTGATCATGACAGACTGATCATTTGTCCTGTCTCTAGTGGCTGCCTCATCCCTGGAAGTCCTCAAGGCCAGGTTGGATGGGACTTTGAGCAATCTGGTCAAGTGGAAGGTATCCACCACCTTTGGCCTGGAATCCTTAAGTGATAGGACACCATTAATATATGTTAATATATTACATTGTAATATATTTTAAAAGTTTTTTAAACCAGGTCAGTCTCTTTTATACCACTCACTGAAATTGAGGAGGGGTCTGAGCAGCAAGAGTCTTTTCCCCTCCTGGGGTGCTGAGGGCTGGGCAGCAAGGGGATGTCTGTCCCCTCCCTCTGGCTACAGAGGGTGTCCCCAAATTTTTGTGGGTGCCCCCAAATTTTTGTGGGTGCCTCAGCAAACCACCAGAACCCCTTAGGAGTGCATCCCTTGAGGACACCTCAGCTGTGTGTGAAATACCACAGCGGCACATCACATTCCCAAAGCGTTCAGATCCCAGAGGAGAAGCCAGGAGGGCTTGGGGGGGCCCTCTTGGAGCACCCTGGTTTGTCTGCACTCGGAGTGGTCCTGCCATGACCTCCCGTGGATTTTGCTCACATTGCAGCAGTTTAATTCTGCAGTGTCAGGGAAATCCGGAGTGCGCGCACGGAGAGGAACACCACGGGAAAAACTGCTGACGGGGCATTTGGGAGCTTCTTTTCCCTGGATCTGGTTTTGCCTGTGCAATGCCATGACAACTGGTTCCCTCCCAAATTTTGGGGTGTTTTTTATGTGTAATTCCAGCTACTGAAGCCCCTGTACTCTGTATATCCCTGGGTTTTGGTGTGCTCTTCCCTAAGGAGCTTCTAAATACTGATTTGGGATCTTAAAATGGAGCATTAAAATCAATTTTCAAAGTTACAAACTTTCAATCTGGGACTGTAAATGCGGCAGAGCAGCTGAGGGCAGGGTTTTTTGGCTGAGCTGGATGCTGGGAGCCTGGCTAGGATCTCAGATCCCAATGAACAGACTTTCCAGCCCTTCTTTCCAGCTGTTACCATTTTCGGACTAGCTCTGGGCTGCGTTTACATTCCTGGCCCTCCTTCCTAGTGCCAGTGAACGTGTTAATGCCATTTTTCTCCTTTTCCTTTGCCCTGCTGGTGTCCTATGAACGCTGATTTGGAGCAGCAGGGCAGCTCTGGATGGTGCTGGGTGTGGGCAAGGCTGTAATGCTGGGATGGCTCGGGGTAAGGTGGGGTTGGGGTCCTACCTGGGGAGCTATGAGAGCCACTGCTTTAATCCAAATGGAATGTGGGAAGGCGGGTGGGAGCTGAAAGGATTGGGGTTTTGCAGATTAGCTAAAATAGCATCTTTGCAACAAGGCAATGAGGGAAGCCTGAAGTGGCCTGATGGATTCACTCTGTTTTGTGGTGGACTCCGGGCAGGAGATGATCAGAGCTGGGTGCTGGACCTGCTGGTACTGGTGGAGCCATGGCAAAGCCCACCACGGTGCCTGTAGGGTGCTGGGAAGCAGCTGGGTGGGCAGCAGCCTTATTTCCCAGGAGCCTGAGTGGCCTGAGCAAGGAAGGATGGCTCTGAGATCTGGGGGGCTGGAGCTGCCCTGATGTTTCCTATGGAGACAGGCTGGGTGTTCATGTGGAGAAGGCTCCAGCGAGACCTCAGAGCCCCTTTCAGTGCCCAAAGGGTCTCCAAGAGAGCTGGAGAGGGATTTTGGACAAGGGCATGGAGTGCCAGGACAAGAGGGAATGGGCAGATGTTAGGCGGGATATACACACACATCCCTGTCTCCCACTGCCAGGAAGGAAAAACACTTTTTGGCTTTGAGAGGTGCCAGCAGTGCCTCAATACCCCCAAAACTGCAAACCTGGCTGGGGTGGCAGCATGTGACAGCCCCCTCTCTGTCCCAACCCCTCTCTGGTCACCAGGAGATGATGGAAGAATCAGCCTGGTGGGGGAATGATGGATGCTGGGGGTCCTCGAGACGATGGGGGCTGAGTGTCAGGGGTTCCTAAGGGGACAAAGGCTGTTTTTAGGGGATGCTGTGTCCCAGGGGTCCCTAAGACCCAGGGGTCCCTAAGGGGACAGAGGCTGTTTTTAGGGGATGCTGTGTCCCAGGGGTCCCTAAGGGGACAGAGGCTGTTTTTGGGGGATGCTGCGTGCTAGGGATCCCTAAGGGGACAGAGGCTGTTTTTGGGGGATGCTGTGTCCCAGGGGTCCCTAAGGGGACAGAGCCTGTTTTTGGGGGATGCTGCGTGCCGGGGGTCCCTAAGGGGACAGAGCCTGTTTTTGGGGGATGCTGCCTGCCGGGGGTCCCTAAAGGGACAGAGGCTGTTTTTGGGGGTGCTGCCTGCCGGGGGTCCCGGGGATGTCCCGGCTGTGGCGGGGGCGGTGCCGGGGGCGTGTCCCGGAGCCGGGGGCGGTGCCGGACGCCCCTCGGCCCCGTCCCGGTGCCCGCCCCGGTCCCTCCCCGCCGAGGCGCCGGCGGTCGGCGCGGCCGCGGGGCTGCGCTCCCGCCACCGCTCCCGCCGCCCCCATGGGGCGCCCGACGGCGCGGCCGGCCCGGCGCGGGAGCTGAGCCCGGAGCGCCCCAGGTACCGTATCCCCGCCGAGACCGGACATCCCCTCTCTCCGGGCCGGGCATTCTCCCCCCGAACGCTGGGACTGGGTGTTTTCCCCCCTCCTGCCCCGCTCCGCGCCCCATCCGCGGTCCCGGGCATCCCCCCGCCATCCCGGGGCTGGGCATTACCCGACCTCCGACCCGCGAATCCTCCGGAACCCCTCTCATCCCCTCCCCGGGGGTGGTGGGGGCTCGTTTCCCGGCCCGGTGCGGTGGGAAGGGGATGGAGGAGGCATCCCAACCCCTCCGGGCGGGGGTGTGTCCCCCCCAAGCCGGGGCAGGCGGGACAATGGGGGAAGGTTTGTTTTGCCCCTGGAGCACAGATCCCGCAGCGTGGCCATGAGGTGCCCCGGCCGTGGCGAGGAGGGTTTATCCGGAGCCAACGCTGGGCTTCAAACCTCTGGAAAACAGTTGGATCGCTAGTTTTGGGGCCCAGCATGCGCCCCGCGGGCGGCGTCCTCCCACCTCTCCTGCCTTTGCAGTTGCGTTTCCTTTTTAAAAGGGGCTTTTCTGTCCCTCTTTTGGCCTGGAAGCCAGCCCCACCGGGCTGGGAGCCCAGCACTCGGCTGTGCCTGCTGCTGCTCCAGTCCTCCAGAGTGAGTTTTGGGATTTGCGTCTCTTGGCTGTGCCTCCCTTGCACCCCCAAAGCCTCCTGGGGAGCAGGCTGTGGAAGCGGGAGCTGCGGGATGGCTGGGGGGTGAAGATGGAGGAGGAAGAGGAGCAGATGTAGCCGAGGTCTCGGCAGCCTCCCACTTTGGGAGCACGAGAGGAGCGGGAAGCCCGGGATGCGCAGTGCCCCCCGTGTGCCACCCAGGCATCCTCGCTGCCTGGGAGCAAGGCTGAGCTCCTGCCCGGCTCCTCGGGGCTGAAAACTTCCAGAAACCTCATCCAGGCTGCGTTTCCGATGGCTGCCGGACTTTTCCGGACCTGCTTCCCTGCCCTTTCCCCGGTGCATCCTTTTAGTGCTGGGGGAGCGAACACCCCCTCGTCTTCCCTGGCCGTGGCACCCCTCACATCCCGAGCTGTGCTCCGGTTGTTTTTCCCCCCTGGGTGGGGGAAAACAGCGGGTTTTGGGGTGGCTGGGCTGGGAGCAGGCAGGCATTGCCTGAGGAGGAGGCAGACAGGCAGCGGTGGTGGGACATTTCCTTCCTGGAAGGCAGGAAGTGATTTCTGTCTTTGCACGGAGCCTAAAAATAACGGGCAGGTCTCTGTTGTGAGCAAAACTCCCCCGGGATTTGCTTGATTTTTGCTTTATTTGTGAAGAGAGCGGGGCGGGGGAGAGGTGATCTGAGAGCTCCGTGTCCTTCTGCATCCCAAAGCGCGGTGCTGGCGAGCATAAGGTGCTGCTTGTGGTGGGAAAGGTGTGGTCTGCAGCGCTTCCCGGCGTGGAAAAGCGGCCCCGTGGAAAAGGAGCCGTCCCGTTGCTCGGGCAGCCTTCCCCGCGTTGGGAGGGGAGCCGTGGTTAGCTATGAATAGCACAAAATCACAGCCCTCGCCTTCCCAAAACGCCCCGGCGGCTCCGCGTGGCGCTGGCCATCCCCGGGTTGTTTTTTGGGGGGGGGGTCAGCCCGAGTTCCCCACCCCTGGGGACACCCTGCTCCCGCTGGCATCCGGAGCGGGGTCACAGCGCAGAATCCGGCGGGGAGCAGCTTGGCACATCTGCTTTGGGTGTGGGGCTGTGGCGCTTCCTGGCAGCCTGGGGAGCTGCTTGGCGCGGGACAAAAGCTTTGCCCACAGATCGCTGGTCTCTTTGGAGATGCCCCCAGCCTTTATCTTCATGTTTTACAGCTTTTTTTTTTTTTAATTTTTTTCTTTGTGCTGCTGGAAGGAAACCCTTCACAGACCTTGAAACCACGGGCGGAGAGGTGACAGCTGAGTCAGGGCTTTGTTCCTCTTCCCTTTGCTGCTCATTGATGAAACCCCTCACCTCAACAGCCAGCAGCCCAAGCATCTCCTGCCTGACCAAAAAGCAGCACCCCAGGGATGGGTGGGATTCCAGCGAGCCTTGGAATTTGGGGGGTGTGAGGCAGCAGTTACAGGTGGGCTCCTTGCAAAATCGTGGAATCACTGAATGGTTTGGAAGGGACCTTAAAAGTCATCTCATTCCACCCCCTGCCGTGGGCAGGGACACCTCCCACCAGCCCAGGTTGCTCCAAGCCCCATCCAACACTTCCAGGAACATAATTCCTTCCAGGCTGTGCTTAGCAAGGCAGGGTAAAAACGCTGATTAATAATGCAAGTCAGGTTTGTGAAGCAGGGCTGCAGCCTGGATACCATTCCCAGTGGATACTAGCACCCTCCTCATGGTGGGGAGCAGGTTGGCATCCCTATTTTTGGGGTGGCTTCTTTTCTCCTCCACTCCCTGTCTCAAGCAGCTTTCCCTGGCTTCAGGGTGAAGAGTTTTAAATGAAGTAACTAAAGGCAAGTTGGTGACATGGAAGATGGGGATGTGGCACTTGCTTTTGTGCCAAAAGACAGGAGCATGTTGGGGAGGGGCTGTGAAATGCCTGGTCCTCATTATTCTGGATGCTCCTGCTTGGATTTGAGGGCAGACATCCCACTGATCCTTCCCTGTGGTGCTCATCAGATGCTGGTGGGGGGATTGGCAGCACCAATCCCAGCCTGATTGGGAAATACCTCCAGACTTTCTAGGAAATGCTGCTTATTTAGTTATGTTTTTGGCCATCACCAGTGTCTCTCTGAGGAGCTCGTGAGGATGGAGGGCGGTCACTTCTGCTCCTTTAAAGATATTAATAAACCAGTCAAGGCTTGTAAAAGCAGAGCTGGCTGCTGCAAAGTTGCCTTTCCAGGGCCTTTTCCTGCCTGTGGCAAAGCCCTTTTAGGTGGATTTGAGGCATTTTGGTCATGGCTCAGTGGGTGGACAACACATTCCAAATCATCTGCAGTTTAATGTGTTATTTCTCACCTTTATTTTTTGTTTTATTGTGTGTTCTTAAGAAGCCGGGCCGCTTCCTTCCGGCATCACCTGCAACAACGGGAGCCCTGTTCCCATGCTCCCATGCCTTTACTCTGGGATGTCTCCCAGCATAGGCAGGCTGTCCCAGAGATGTTTGTGTGTTGTTTAATTTTCACTGTTTTTTTGGAAAAGAGGGTTAAAGAGCCGGGGCGGGGGGCTCAACTCCAGCGTTTCCTCCAGGCTCCGGTGATGCCCCTCCGGCTGCCCTGGAGCTTCCTGCTGGCCTGCCGTGTTTCCTGCCTCCCTGCTTGGCTCAGCACTGCTCCAGGGCTACCCCTGGCTCCCTGGGGGATTCATCCATGCCAACTCCATACTGAAAAGCCACGGGGGCTTCCACACCGAGGAAGGATGGATGCATTAGGAGGATGCTGCCGCTGCTGCCTCTTCTCCCCAAAGGGCTTTGCTTTTCATTTAGAGAGCTTTAAAAGCTGTAAAACATCTCGAGGATGCACGGAAGGAGATTTATTTGATTTATTTCCTGCTGACAATGAGGCAGCCAGGCAAGTGCACGCTTCCTCCTCGGCACGGTGGCCGGGGCAGATGCATCCTGCAGCTGCAGCCCGGCCGCCTCCCACTATATTTAGTCCATTGTTTGCTCCAGCTTTGAGTCCTGGCCAGGTCCCCGGGTGTGGGAATAACCCCTGTGCCTGGTGGAGGGGGAGAGAAGAGGTGGGAAGGTGGAGGGCTGAGCACTGGGACAGCATCGTCACTTCTGCGGGAGAGGATGCTGGATCTGTTGGGATGCTTGAGTGGAATTCTTGGGATGCTCCTTGTGGCTCCTCTAGCATTCCCTGTCCAGGCTTGGCAGAGCTGGATATTTTGAGACAGAGTCTGGAGGGGAAGGCTAGCACTTCTGCCTTGCCCACCCTGAGACTCTGCTTTCTCATTATGCAGCAAAAATAATTAATCAGCAATGCTTTGAATTTCGGCAAAACACCTGGAGAGGAACACTGCTGGTTTGTTTGGTGGGATGCCCTCGTGCAGGGTGTTGGTTCCTTTGGCAGCTGGGGAGAAAATGGGCTCTTAGCTCAGGAGCCTGATCTCAGGCTTGGCTTTGAGGTCTGTGAAGGGATGAGAGGCCGGCTGGGGAATATTTCTGGGGTTTGTCCCTGAAAAAGAAGGACAAAGTGCAGATGGGATGTTGTGCAGGGGATGGTGTCTCTGCATCCTCTCTCTCCTAGGGAGGAAACCCCCAAATACTGTGTGGTGAAAGGGAAGGGATGCTCAAAACCAAGCCACCCCAGCTGATGGCTAATGCCACCGTAAAATCCTTGTGGCTTGCTTCCCAGCCTCCTAACCTGGAATCCTAGAATCCCAGAGTGGTTTGGGGTGGGAAGGACCTTAGAGATCATTTCATTCCAACCCCCTGCCATGAGCAGGGACACCTTCCTCTAGACCAGGCTGCTCCAAGCTTCATCCAGCCTTGAACACTTAGAGGGCCAAGGCATCGATAACTTCTCTGGGTGTCCTGTTCTGGTGCAGTAACTTCTCATGGTGTTTGCCAGCAGTGGGGAAAAGAATGATACTTGGGCTAGTCCAGAGCCCTTTGGTGGGCTGGTCCTGGCCAGGCTGGGCCCTGGGCCTCTGCTTCTCTCAGCTGGACTGTGATGGTGGCTTCATTGCATCTCTTCCCATTGCAGCCACCAGCAATACTTGGGAAAGTTTCCAACCAAGATAATTTCATCTGTTTTCCTGTGGTAGGGTTTTGCTTCCCTAACCATCCCAGTTTGTGTCCCAGCTTGCAGAATGTGCACTTGGGGGGTGTAAATCCTCCTGCTCCCATCAGATACAGCAATACCAGTAAATAGCTGCTCCCACATGGAAAACACCAGCACTTCCCTCTTCCCGTGGCTTTTTAGAGCAGTTCCCATGGCTTCCCTGAGAAACCACTCTGGGTAATTTCGGTACTTTTCTTGCTTGGTTTTGCCTGCCTGGCCTAAGCAGGTAGTGGAGGAAGAAGCTGAGATGTGATTTCCTCTCTCCATTCATTTTGTGGTTTGAAAGACAATTTCCAAATCTACCCAGCGTCTTTTATGCCTGTTATTTCTTGGTGTGGTTTTTCGGGAAAAGAAAATATCCCTGGGGGTTTTAGGGTGAAGGTGGGTGTCTGTGAGGAGGGGAAAAAACACAAAGGAAATATAGAAGCTGCCTGCCTCAAAACTGGGGGGTGGAATCTCCATCCTCCAACGTGGGGATGGCTGGAGCAAACCCAGAGGGATCGATCCAGCCCACTGTTGAAAAGATGCACCCATTCTGAGCAAAATTAGGGAAAAAAGCATCCTGGCCGGGTGCCCCATTCCTGCTTGCTGCCAGAGCTCTCCAAAGCCACGATTGCTTGCTCTGAAACACTCTAGACCTCCCTATATTTTTTTTTCTGTGCTTTAGTTTTGCCCTCACACTGTGAAAGAAACACTCAAGAGGACTTGGAGAAACGGCACTGGCCTGAAACAGCTGGTTTTGTCCCCCCCCCCAACCCCCCTGCTCTTGTGTGTAAAAGAAACCAGGCTGCCTAATGGTGCAGAAAATTCACAGTAGAGCAACAAGTTTTCTGCAGAGCAGGGAAGGAAGAAGATGGGGAGGAGGGGAAAATGTGTGCCTGGGCACAGCCGTCTAGAAATAGCACATTTTCCACAGGCTTTCCCCCACATTGAGGCATTTGCAGCTGCTGGGGGGCATCACATTTGTGGGATTGCAGCAGGGGATGGATCCTGTGCTGCCTGTAAGGCAGCAGGAGCAGCTGCAGGAGGGTTTGTAGGGCTGGGTTAAAGCCATCCCTGCTATTCCCAGTGCTATTTGGAGCAGGTACTGTGTGCTGCCAGGGTTATTCCCATGCAGCACAAAGGAGGTTTTACTGGGGACCATCTCGTTAGGAGTGGGCAGAGGTTTTTTTTTGTCTTTTCCAGGCTCCCCTTTTGCCATCTCTGTCTCCGTTGGGAAGGCAGGATCCGGCCCTGGCTGGCGCAGACAGTCGGCTCATTGTCCCAGCCCGCTCGAGTGTGGCGGGATGCTCCTGGCCGCCGCCAGGCCTGCCCCTTTGGATTCCATCCTCGTCCAGGGATGAGCTCCCAGGGGATGAAGCAGGGGCTGCTTTCAGGGTCCCTGCCTGCCCTGGCTGCTCCAAAGGCAGCCTCCAGACTGGCACACACAAACCTGCTCCAGGCGTGTTCCTACACCCGGAATTGCCAAATATCCAGCAACATGTGCTCTCTGTTCAGGAGTTTTCCGTGCAGGGAGGGACTCTGGAGTGGTTTGTGGGTGCTGGGAAAGCAGCGGACGAGGCTCAGGCTGTGCTGTGCCATGTGCTGACTCAGCAGATTTTTAGGGACCGGATCCAGCGTTTCGCCCTTTATTTCCCCCCCTGCTCCCTCCTCAGCCTTACTTTCACCTCCCCATGGAACAAGCTGCATGGCAGGCAGGAAGAAAGCCTTTTGTGGGAGCGGGGAGGGAAAGGGCTGGCTTAGCATTCCTTCCCTGGCCGGCTGTCAGCAGGGGGTTGCCTAGTGCCTGCCTGGGATTTTCCCTGCACTAAATCAGGAAAAATAAACTCCTCTTCCCCCCCCCTTTTTTTTTTTTTTTTTGTTTTGCTTGGTTTTTTCCCCCCTTTCCTCCCTGCTGCTGCCTGCCCATCCCAGCGCAGCTGCCCACGGGTGATGGGTACCACGGCCAGCGCGGCACAGCAGGCGGTCTCGGCATCCCCGCTGGAGAGCCGGGCGCCAGGAGACGGCAGCATGGAGGACCAGCACTCCCTCAGCATCCACTCCTTCCAGACCCTGGGGCTCCACAACAGCAAGGCCAAGTCCATCATCACCAACAAAGTGGCGCCCGTGGTCATCACGTAAGTCCTCGGCAGCCTCTGAAATTCTGGGTTTCTCCACCCTCTTCTCTTTATGTTGGGGTTTGTTTCAATCTTGGCCTGTGCTGTTATTTTTTTCCTTAACCCACCTGCGTGTGGCTCTTGCAGGTACAACTGCAGGGAGGAGTTCCAGATCCACGATGACCTGCTGAAGGCCAACTACACGGTGGGGCGCATTTCTGAGGCCACGCTGGAGCACTACCTGGTGCAGGTGAGCATCTCTGCCACCAATTTAATCACCCAGCTCATTTCAGCCTGGGCTTTGGGAACCCCAGGGGTTTGTAAAGATCACCCAGAAAAATCCACTTTTACACTCAAGCTGTGTTGAAGTCCCACCTTGCTCAAATCCACTGATGCCCCACCTTCTCTTTTCTGGTATTTTGCAGGGGAAATACTTCATGGTCAGGGATGTATATGGAAAATTAGATGTTTTGAACACTACTGGCAGCTGCGGCGCTCCCAATTTCCGGCAGGCCAAGGGAGGTTACGCCGTGTTCGGGATGGGGCAGCCCAGCCTCAACGGCTTCAAACTCGTGCTGCAGAAGCTGCAGAGAGAAGGCCACAAGGTTGGTGGGATGCAGGGGAATCAGGTGGGAAAAAAAGCCAGAAGAGCTTTTTAGACATCCTCTCCCCATCTATTTGCAGGAATGCGTCTTCTTCTGCGTCCGTGAGGAGCCCGTGGTGTTCCTGCGGCTGGAGGGGGATTTTGTGTCCTACACCCCTCGGGGAAAGGAGAACCTCCACGAGAACCTGCAGCGCCTGCAGCGGGGCGTGCGGGCCGAGAGCCTGGAGCTGGCCATCCGCAAGGAGGTGAGCTGGGACGGGAAGGGGAAGGGAAGCACATCCCTGTGGGTGAGCAGAGGGGCTGTGACGGGACTTTTCCCGTCTCCCGTAGATCCGTGACTTCGCGCAGCTGAGCGAGGGCGTGTACTACGTGTACAACGACATCGAGCGGCTGCGGGACGAGCCCCACGCCGTGCGGGTGCAGGGGGATGAGGACATCCAGGTCACCGGCGAGGTCTACCGCAGGCCTGTCTTCCTCCAGCCCTCCTACAGGTCCTTCCCTCCTCCTCCTCCTCCTCCTCCTCGTGCTGTGGGGCTGCTGTGGTGGTGGTGGGGTGGAGCCCACCGTGGTCCCATCCTAAGGAGGGCTGTTCTCATCCCGGCAGGTACCACCGGCTGCCCCTGCCCGCCGAGGGAGCCCCTTTGGAGGAGCAGTTTGATGCTTTCATCGGCTTCCTCAGGGTGAGCCAAGGGAAAGCACCTGATCTGTGGCGTCCTCGGGGTGGGATTTGCTCCTGTGCTGTGTCAGAGACCACGGCTGCCTGAGAGCATCTTCTGGTTTTCCTGAACTCTGCCTGTTAGGGGATGCTTGTGCCTGCAGATCCTGCTCCCCTTGCTGTAGGATCCTGTTGGAGAAGCAGCTCATCTCTACCCTTGGCTAGAAATGACCACCCTTGGCCACCTCCAGGCAGCTCTTCTCTAAGTGGCTTTGGCAGGAATGATCTGCCATTGGTGCAACGGGTTCTGGAAAATGAAATCTCAGTGGCTTGGGGATGAGTGGTGGGAATGTCTCCAGTGGGGTGGGCAGGCTGGTGGGTGGAGAGGACACTGGGCAGGGGAAAGCAGTGGGTGGGTTAACCATTCCTGTCCTGCTCCCTTCACTCCATCTCCTGAGCTAAAGGGCATGCCTGGGCATGGCCGCCACCTCCATCCCAGCCATGGACCAGACCTGGCTCTTCTGGAAGCTGTTGGGGTCTCCATCCATCCATCCATCCATCCATCCATCCATCCATCCATCCATCCATCATCCATCCATGCATCATCCATCCATCCATCCATCCATCCATCCATCTTCCATCCATCCCTCCATCCATCCTCCATCCATCCATCCATCCATCCATGCATCATCCATCCATCCATCCATCCATCATCCATCCATCATCCATCCATCCATCTCCATCCATCCATCTCCATCCATCCATCTCCATCCATCCATCCATCCATCCATCCATCCATCCATCCATCTCCATCCATCCATCTCCATCCATCCATCCATCATCCATCCATCCATCCATCCATCCATCCATCCATCCATCCCTCCATCCATCATCCATCATCCATCCATCCATCCATCATCCATCCATCCATCCATCCATCCATCCATCCATCCATCCATCCCTCCATCCATCATCCATCATCCATCCATCCATCCATCATCCATCCATCATCCATCCATCCATCTCCATCCATCCATCTCCATCCATCCATCCATCCATCCATCCATCCATCCATCCATCCATCTCCATCCATCCATCTCCATCCATCCATCTCCATCCATCCATCCATCCATCCATCCATCCATCCATCCATCCATCCATCCCTCCATCCATCATCCATCATCCATCCATCCATGCATCATCCATCCATCATCCACCCATCCATCCATCATCCATCCATCCATCCATCCATCCACCCCTCCCTGTGTCCCTCCCTCCTAGGAGAGCCCCAGCCTGCTGCTGCGGGACCCCGGCAGACCCCCGCCCGCGCTGCTCTTCGGCTGCCAGACCGGCGTGGGCAGGACCAACCTGGGCATGGCCATGGGCACCCTGCTCCTCCACCACCACCGAGGAGCTGCCCTCAAGCCTGAGTAAGCAGAGCAGCCCCCAGGGCAGGACTGGGGAGGTGCCCATTCCCCCTAGGACTGGTTTGATTTCCTCTTCTCCCACCGCAGCTTCCCCCACTTGCCTAAGACCTCTCCTAGGGACAGGCTCAGGGTCATCCAGAGCTTCATGGAGATGGTCCCCAAAGGGCAGCAGATAGTGGAGGAGGTAAGGGGGTGCTGGTGAACCCTCCAGCAGGGTGGCTGTGAGGGAGGGACGGAGTTTCCCCCCCAAATCCAAGACTTATGGAGCAATTTCCTGCTTGCTTCTCCCGAGGTGGATGGTGCCATTGCCTCCTGCTCGGAGATGCACGACATGAAGGAAGCCATCTACGAGTACAAGAAGAAGCTGGAAGGGATTGGGGAAGACTATCAGATCCAGGTAATCAGAGGATTGCTCGGATGTGAGCCATCGGCACTGGGAAATTTATTGAGCTGTTTTTGCGCCGGGATAGAAGAATGTAAATTCTGGAAACCCAAAGCTTCCTGTGAGCTGGAGATTTCCCAGCAATATGAAACCTGGAAGGTTGTGGAGTGTCTCTTTTTTTCTCCTCCAGTTGTTTTAAAAGCCATAAAATGGAGCAGGCTGGGGTTGGGGGAAAAGCAGACTGGTTTGGGCTTTGCTACTGCTTCTGCTAGATGACCTCAGGGGCAAATAATATCCTGTGCCCTGATTTCATCAGCTCTAAAATTGGAAAATCAATATCAGCCTGGATGGTAAAAGTCCTTGGGAGCTGGGAGGGATCATTGCAAATATAGTCACCCAAGGTCAGGCTTTTCTAGTTGTTGATTTATGTTTTTTCCTGTTGTTTTGAGGAGACATCAGGATGGCTTTCCATGCTGGAAAGCTGTGTTCTTCCCTGCTCCTCACCAGGTGATAGAAGGAGGCTGGATGCTCAGGTGGAAGTGCTGCCTGATCCCAGTTTCTTTGGAGATTAATTTTCCCATTTAAATGTTGAACATGGAGTGGAAGTTCCAGAGCTGGTTGTGAAGGGCTACCTGAAACCAGTTGCTCTGTGGCAAAAAAAAAAAAAAAAAAAAAAAAAGTCATGAAAATGGTTAAACAACAGGAAAAGAAGACATTTACTGTCACTTTTTAGATGGTTAGTGGCAAACCCCAAATTTTAAACTCCCCTTTCCAGGTGGATTTGATGCTGCTCATGTGCTGGCAGGTCCTCTTGCATAGCAGGGGAAGGTTGGGCATGGGACAAGGGATTTTCCCTGATTGCCTTGAAGCCTTTCCCTGACTTTTCCCTGCTGGGGAAAGCTGCTCCGTGTCATCCTGGACTCCTGGAAAACAAATGGCTGGGGGACTGCCGTAAATAAGCCTCAAGGAGTGTTTATTTGAAGCCTTTGTGGAGCAAGAGCAGGTTTAAACAGTGGCAGGGGGCCAGGAAAATGTGCTGGGGGCACATGGAGGGTGAGGAGGGGAGAGGGGATAACGCTCAGTCATCGGAAAACCAGCCTGGACTTCTTTGTGCTGGAGTGGAGTGGGTGAGCTGGGTGGTTTTGGGGGGAGGAGGGGCTCTTCTAGGCATGGAGGAATGAGGTCTGTAAGTTTCTGCCTGCGTTTGGAGAATGGAGAAATGGAGATTTAAGCCCTTGAGTGGGATGGAGGTGCAGGTGAATCCTGGTGTGGGATGCTGAGCTGCCAGAGTCCCACCATACCTGGCTTTCCATGGCTGAAACATGAGAAAATCATTCCCCTTTCCACCCATAGCCTCTTTAAGGGGGATGTTAGGAGTTTTGCCTTGGGTGAGAGCACTGGGATGGATTTTATTGCAGGAATCCAAGTGCTCGGGAAGCATCACCACTCTGCTATCGGTGCTGCCAGCAAACCTGGCAGGGCTCCATCCCCACAGGCTTTGTTTTGCATTTCCAGAGCAAATCCCACTGCCTTTCCTCTTGATAAATGACTGCAGGCCGGATTTCTCTTGTGGAGAACAAGTAAATATTCATGAGTCAGCCGTGTAATGTCAGGGATGAGCAAACCCTGCTCGCCAAGCTGACCCCGGACACAGCCCTGTTGTCTTATAGGGTTTTCCATCCTAGCCTGGCAAGTGGGTTCCAACAGGCTCTCTGGGGATGTTTGTGGATGCCATGCTGGGTGTTCCTTACCTGGTGCCAGGTTGATTTGTTGGATGGGATGCTCAGAGGTACAGACCCCCTGCCCTGAGGTTTCTGAATTATGGAAAATCCCGAGGGTGTGAGTTTCCTCCCTGAGAGGGGATAGCTGTGATGGAAAATATGCCTGGATTGTGGAGGTGATGACAAAAGAGGAGGAGGAGGAGGAGGAGAGCTTGGTGGAAACATAGGCACCAGGATGCTTCTGGACATGGAAAGGGGAGACACTTGGAAATTAAGGATATTACAGGGTGTGTGGCTGGCACAGGGGCCCTGTCTGCCCAGGGATGCCACTGCCTGAGCATTTCATCCAAAGGCCGTGGAGATGGCTGGAATGGGGGCAGGACCTTGCATTTTCCATACCCATCCCCTTGGGTTTGAATCTCCCAGGTGGACAGTGTGTCCATTTGACTGCATATCCTGGTTGGAACTGCTCCCAGTGTGTCCTTGTGCTGAGGGGAAGCTGTTGTTTTGAGCTGAAATATGAATCGATGCCTTTGAGCATCATTTAATGTGGGAAACTGGAAATGCTTAATTAAAAAAAAATAGAATAATTAATCCAAAGTGTCTTTTTTCCCAGCCTCCTTGGTCTGCTGGGGGCTGCAGCACTGAGCATCACAGATTCCCTGTCCTTTGCTTCCAGGGGAGCAGCACCAAAGAGTATTTCCTCCAGAGGACTCTGCAGAGCCTCGAACGCTATTTCTACTTGATTGCTTTCAACTACTACCTTCACGAGCAGGTAAAAACCTCCAGAACAACCCCAAAACCACCTTCCCCGCCCTTATTTTTTTGGCTCCATCCTGCAGCAGGCAGGCAGGGGCTTCCCCCTCGGGGTTTTCCAAGCAGGTTTTCCCAGTGGGTGGCGGGCAGGGGGAGCAGAGCCCAGGCTGATGGTGCGTCCCCCCGCCGGCAGTACCCCCTGGGCTTTGCCCTCAGCTTCAGCAGGTGGATGTGCCGGCACCCGGAGCTGTACCGGCTGCAGGCGGGCATGAACTGCGCCGAGCTCACCGCCAGCGCCGAGCTCGTCACCAGGGGCACGAGGGTGCTGGTGAGTGAGCATGCAGAGGGGGGAGAGGCACCTTCACAGGGGCCTGGAGGGGTGGGAGAAGCCAAGGTTTTTTCCCTGTTGTGGTGGGTCCTGCTGGTGCTCTTACTTAGGGTGGGACTTGACGGTTTTAAGGTCCCTTCCAACCCAGGTGAGGGTAAATGTGTGGCCGGAGATCCCTGTGCACCTGGATGTGCCTGGAGTGTTGAAATGGCTTGAAAGCAAAATCAGTAAGAGACTCTGAGTGAGAAATACAATTTAATAGAAAAGAAAAAGAGAAAAATAAAATACGTGCAATAGTACAAAAGAAAAACCACTGACAAAGTCAGAACCCCGCTAGTTAGGGTGGTGGTAGCAGTCCAGATGAAGGGGTCTCGTTGAAGGAGTGATCCTGTAGAAAGGTCTGGTAGCTCTTGTCCTCTGGAAACCAGTGGGGAAGGGCTGCTTTGGTGTTCCAAATATCAGATTTTATCTAGGTAGGAAAGGCTTGGCTCCTCCCCCTGGCTGGAGCATCTCCCAATGGGATGATGTAATTTTATCAGTCATGCAGTGGGACTGAATGTCCCAGCAGCAGATGAAATCTTCCTGGAGGGAAGATGGGTCATGGAAAAGATAAACAACACTGCCCACCAGGTTTTAACACATGGCCCATTAGCAGAGGATATCTCCCACAGAGATAAGAACCACTGCCCCACCTGGTTTCAGCAGATGGTGACAGAATACATAATTTTGGGCACATCTTTACATTGTAACCTAGGACAAGCATCCACCATGTCTGCCCATCCATCCTGGGCAGCACCTCCTTGGTTTCTGGGTGGGATGAAGGAGGCTGGGGCCATTGGTGCCTTGAGCTGCAAGAAGAGCGTGTCCCACCTTGGAAATGCAGCTGTGGGGCTTTGAGCCCTGAATGCTGCTGTTGGAAAGGTCTGGGGGCTTGTCCTGAGCAGGATCCATGGGTTATGGAGTGCTGAGGGTGGGAAGGGTCATCCCCAGCCTGGACACTCTGTTCCAGGTGGCTGATGAGCGCTTCTGCCCGGATGTGCTGAGCACTGCCAAGGAGATGAGCGTGGCCAACTTCCGAAGGGTGCCCAAAATGCCCGTCTATGGGACAGCACAGCCCAGCTCCAAGGTGAGGGACACGGTCCCACGTCGGGCAGGGACCCCACGCTGGGCTCCCAGCCCCGCCATCACCCTTGCCCACCCTTTCCTCAGACCCTGGGCAGCGTCCTGCGGTACCTGACGGATGCCAAGAGGAAACATTCCCGCATTGTCTGGATCAACCTGCGGGAGGAAGCGGTCCTGGAAGGGAACGAGCAGATGTACACGCTGCGGGAGCCTGGGCTCCTGGAGGAGCTGATCCCTGTGCCTGCTGCCTCTCCCCAGCAGCTGGAGGTGAGATGCTGGATGTTGTGAAGGTTCCCAGGAGCCCTCATGGGTGATTTCCACAGGCTTTGACAGTTCTCACCCTCTGGAGCTGCTGGTTTTGTTTTCCTTTGGGAGCAGGGGAGCAAAGCAGGGATCTACCCTGGAAGAATTTATGACATGCCTTGACAGCAAGGGTAAAAGGCATCTGGGGAAAGGGGAGTGGATGTTCCCAGCTGGATTTCCAGGGGAGGCAGGCAGTGGAGGAGCTTGGCTGCCAGCAGCAGCATGGCTGCAAGGAGGAGCTGGTGGGAAATGATGCTCCTGGGGCTCCCATCAAAGCACAGAGGGACCTGGGCAGAACTGGTGACAAGAAACTGGTGTGGGGTTTGGGGTGTTCTCCTGCATCTAAAAACATTGATTAAATCCTGCTAAAATTAGGAGAGGCAGGTGTTACAGTGAGGATTTCTCCATCCTCTGCAGAAACTGGAGACTTCTCTGAAGGGGGACCTGCTGAAGTGCCAGAAGTGGCTGGAGGTGTACCTGGAGGCAGAGAAGCAGATGAAGATGTTCAAGAGCTGCCTGACCACGCAGGAGATCTTCAGCCAGCAGAAGAATTCCTGCCAGGGACTCACCTACCGCCGCATCCCCATCCCTGACTTCTGTGCTCCCAAGGAGCAGGTACCCCAGGGAGGGGATGGTGCTGCTGCCTCCATTCCTGAGGCTGTGCAGGAATGTCACTTGGATGCTCTGTGCTGGTGGGGTGCTTGCCAGGGCAGGGGGGGGATCCCCAGGAGATGCTGATGCTGTGTGCCTTCAGGTGGGCAAGGATGGATCTGGCAGCAAGGAAACAGGATTTCAACCTGGAAGCTGTAGGACAAAGGGGACCCCAAGGTAAGGATGTCCTGTATCCCTAAAAACCCACTGGTTTCATCCTGGCAGGACTTTGACCGGCTGCTGGAGGCCATGAAGAGCGCCCTGGCCGAGGACTCGCGGGCAGCCTTCGTCTTCAACTGCTGCAGTGGCCGGGGCAGGACCACCACAGCCATGGTCATCGCTGTCCTCACCCTCTGGCACTTCAATGTGAGTACAGGGGGCTGCAACCATCCCTGCTGGGGTTCCTGGGGAAGCTCTGGAGAGCCCATGGAGGCTGTGTCACATCCAGAGGGTTGAAAGGAGTGTGGGCAGGGCCAGGGTGGACTGTGGGGGTGGACATGTGGGTGTTGTCATTTGCTGTGCCTAATCCCCAGTGAGCTCCAGAAGTCTGGGTGGATCCCTGGTGAGCCTTTACCCTTTTCCTGAGAGCTCCCACCCCAGGATGAAGGGTTAAGGGTGGGGGAGATCATGGAATCATGGGATGGTTTGGGTTGGAAGGAACCTTAAAGCTCATCTTGTTCCACCCCTTTGCCATGGGCAGGGACACCTTCCACTCTCCCAGGCTGCTCCAAGCCCTGTCCAGCCTGGCCTTGGACACTTCCAGGGATGCAGGGGCAGCCACAGCTTCTCTGGGCAACCTCAGCCAGTGCCTGGAACAGTCCTCTGTGGGGCAGGGGTACAATTTTCATGTTCTGTGCTGGGCAGAGGCAGAGTAGGGGATGCTGGGGGGTCCTGGTGGGCTGGGCACATTTTTTGTGCAGCCCATAATGACCCAGTCCCCTCTGGCCACCCCAGGGCATCCCTGAGATGAGCGAGGAGGAAATTGTGAGCGTGCCTGATGCCAAGTACACCAAGGGGGAGTTTGAGGTGAGTCCTGGGATTTCAGGGCATGTCCTGAAGAGATCCCTTGTTTGGAGGGGCTGGATCCTCTCCTGGGCAGTGGGACGAGGCAGGGATGCTCCTGGTGATGCCCTGCTGTTTCTGCAGGTGGTGATGAAGGTGGTGCAGCTCCTGCCTGATGGCCACCAGATGAAGAAGGAGGTGGACATGGCCCTGGACACGGTCAGTGAGACCATGACCCCCATGCACTACCACCTGCGGGAAATCATCATCTGCACCTACCGCCAGGTGAGCCCCTCTTCCCACCCACCTGCTCTGGGGGGGCACAGACCTCTTTTTGGGGGGCCTGGGGACACCAGTGCCAATATTGGCCATCCTGGGTGGTCCCAGGATGTGTGTTGGATCATCCAGGCTCTGCCCAAACTGATGATTTGCCCCCCAAAACAGCAAATCTCACCCCCAAAAGGTTGGGTTTCTCTCCAAAATTCCCATGTCTTCCCCTAAAATGTCTCTTTTTCCTGCCAAAATTGTCTGTGTTCCCTAAAATTATCAGGTTCTCTTTGAAATAACTCTTTCCTCCCCAAACACTTCTCAGCTCAGCCAAAAAACTCTATTTAGCTCCAAAATTCCCATTTTCCCTGTAATGAAAAATATGGATTTTCCCATCAAAATTTTTGGTTTTTCCTCTAAATCTGGAGGGTCCGAGCCCCAAAATCCCCATTTCCTCAGCAAAAATATTGATTTCCCACTAAGTATGTGGATTTTTCCCTCTAAAATTTTTGATTTTTCCTTTAAATCTGGGGGATCTGGGTGGTCCCACCCATGGGTTTGGGGGGTACCATTGCACTGGGCAATTCCAGTGGGAGCAGCTGAATCTCTTGGGTGTGTCACCAGAGAGGTGCCAGGGCTCTTGTCACAGTCACAGGGCTGCCTCAGATCCTGCCTGTCCTGTGGGAGAAACTGGACTTTTAGACAGCAAATTAATATGATTATGCAGAAGCTGATTTATTGTTTATTTTTTAGTTTTAATTCTACATTTTAAGACTACTGTTTACTCGATTATGCATTTTTTTGATTGGTGTTTTTATGCTGTTTATGAGCTTTTTATGTATGATGATTGGTGGTTGTTTAAAACTTTACTGCTAACTTTTATTTTTCGGTTTTTAAAATTTTGGTATTTTGTTTTTTAGCTTTTTTTTTTTTTTCTTTCGATTTAGCACAATTTATGTCTTAGTGGCCTTGAAGGGTTTTAACAAGTTGCAGAAAAACACTTAAAAACGGCTCATCTTGTGCACTTGTTACAAACATTGGTTCAAACTAAGAAATACACATATATAAGAAAATAAGAAATATATAAGAAAATAAGAAATATATAAGAATGTAAGAAAAACAGCTAAGTGTGTGAAGGAACAGCAAAATATACAGAAAAACAACTAGGCAGCAAAATATGGAAAAAAACCAGCTAAATATATATATAAATATAAAATATATAAATATATACAAACAAATATATGTAATTTCCATCCTGGGAAGCACAGCCAGCAGAGGGCAGGGCTGGTCTGTCCTGCTCCACCTCCAGCCCCAAAGGCTCCTCCAGCTCCTCAGAGTTTGGGAAGGAGATTCAGCTTTGGGAAGGGAAGCCACCCCTGGGACTGGACTGGTCCAAAGCAGATCCACAGCTTTACTTGGGAGCCTCTGTGGAACTGATGAAGAAGCAAAAAAAAAAAAAAAAAAAAAGATTATTTTCATCAGATTTGGGATGTTTTAAACCTGTGCAGGAATACCAGAGCCCAGGGCCTGGTGTTATTCCTGGGATGGTCTGTGCCACATCCCACAGGCAATTCCCAACTTCAGCTCTCTCTCCAGCTGCCATTGATCTGTGTTTTCAATTAACAGCTGCTCAATGATTGATGGAGGGAAGAAAAACCAAATTGTTCACTCACCCAGGAGCATCTGCAGCCTCCTGAGATCCTCTGCATTTTTTGGGGAGCTGGGAGAGAAAACCTCTGGAGACCTAGCTCTTTGCAGATGTAGCAATTCTTAATTAATTTATAGTCACATAAATTTTTATTACTTTATTTTTATTTGGGATAAATAATTTAATTTATTTTTGGCTTTCCCTCCTTTACTATGGAGATGTGGCCATATGGGGATTTTTACTTTCCTGGCTGTCAGGACTAGCACAGGGGTGATCCTGGGCTGGATCCCATTTCCAGGCTGCCATCCTGGTGGGAAGGGATTCATCCACTCCCTCTGCTCAAGGAAGAGCCTCTTGTTACCAGAGCTTTTACTTCCCTCTTTCCTGCTTCATCCATCCCATTTGATTTGGCTTGGCCCTGAGCAAATGCTTTCATTTTAATTTTTTTATTATTTATTTATTTATTTATTTATTTATTTATTTATTTATTTAATAATTGTAAATTTTTTTTTCCTCAGTGATGAGCAGCTTGGAGAAGAGAATAGTGGGAATTGTTGGGGTTTTGGGAGCCTGCTGGGAGATGCTTTTCAGGGTTTACAGTAAACAGAATGGAAGGAAAAGGTGTTTTAGGGGCTTGGTTTGGTTTGTTCCGACCTCTTCCCACCCCTAACTGGGAGGAAAAAAATAGGAAAATGTATGAAAATATAAATAATGGGATAAAAGGTAAGTGATAGGATATATAAGAGGTAAATAATAAGATAATAGAAGAAAAATAAATAGGATAATAGAATAAAATGAGAAGTAACAGGGTAATAGAAGAAAACTGGATAATAGAAGAAGATTAGGTAGGATAATAAAATAAAATGATAAGTAACAGAAGAAAAAGATGTAATAGAATAAAACAATAAATAATAGGATAAGAAATAAATAGGATAATATAAAACATGGCAAATAATAGGATAATAGAATGAAAAATAAATAGGGTAATACTGTACCAGGATAAATTACAGGATAATAGGATTTGCTCTCTACAAATACTGGCACACACTGGTGGAAGAGACACCTTTTCCCAAGAGGAGAACTGGAGGAATTGCTGCTTTTTGGGCTGGTCTGTGGGATCAGAGCTCTGAAAAACACCTACTAATTATTAATTAGTACTTATTAATTATTGGTAATACTTATTAATTCCTAGAAAGGGCAGCGTGAAGGGCTTAAAAGTAATGGCAATAATAGTGCTAATAAAAATTACATACTAATGTCTGTGCAATTACATACAATATCTAATAAAGCAACCAATATAAATAATGAATGCATGAACATTGTAGTGTATATAAAACATATAAAAAAATATTATATATATAACATGTAAAAGGTATATTTATAATTTATATATATAAAATAGTGATGGGAGATGTGATGGCCACCAACCTCAGAGCTTCTCTTCCTCTGGAAGCAGAGGCTGAATCCAGGTGGGAACACCTTCCAGGGAGATGTTTCTCCTGGGGGAAGTGCTTTACAGTCCAGGAACTCATGGTTTGGGCTACAGTTTGCACTTGGCTGTCTATTCCTGCTCCTGCCCCCCACATTTAGTTATTTTTGAGCTCTGGGAATGTTGTTACCTGCTGGAAACCACAAGGAAATGAGAGCCTGGCAGGAGTGGGTTGGATGGACGCGCTCATTTTTGTCCCCACAGTGTTCCTCCCTCTTCCCATGCCCTTCCCACAGCTCCTCCCAGGGCTGTGGCTGAGGGTGGGATGCAGCAGCTGCCCTGGGATGCTCTCCCAGCACGGGTGCCTCAGCCAGGCTGGTGTTCCCTGCAGGGAAAGTCGGGCAAGGATGAGCAGGAGAGGCGGACGCTGCAGCTGAGGAGCCTGCAGTACCTGGAGCGCTACATCTTCCTCATCCTCTTCAACTCCTACCTGCACCTGGAGAAGAAGGACTCCTGGCAGAGGCCCTTCAGCCTCTGGATGCGTGAGGTGAGGCTTTCCCTGGCTGCCATACACTGCAATACAGGAATTTCCTGGGAAGCAGGCACCTGTCTTAACTCGTATCTGATTTCTGGGCTTGTTGGGATAAATCCATGCTCCCCTTGCTCCCTGGGTTGGTGGCTCTCATGGAAAGCCACTGGAGATGGATGGCATCCCATTACATGGATGGGGAGCTCTCCCACCCCAAACCTGCTCTTTTCCCCTGGTTTGAGTTTCCCAGGGGTTTTGTTGAGATTGCAACATTTGGGGATGAGGGGGTCACCAGCCAAACCTGCCTGGCCAGGACAGGTGGCACAGGGGATGGGAGGTCTGGGAGGCTGGGATGTGGCATTGGATATCCAAGGGGATCAGGAACCAGCTGGAAAAACGGAACAGGGGGCCAGTGAGACACCCTAAATAAGGCTTAAGAAACAGGGGGCCAGTGAGACACCCTAAATAATCCTTATGAAATGGGGGAAGGCTGGGTAAGAGACCCTAAATTACCCATATTTCCTGCTCAGAGGGGATGTAGGCACTGGATTTATTTGGGATACACTGATTTGAATGGGAATTTTGGGGGGAGGGGGCTGTAAATTTCCCTGGAAAAAGGATTTTGGAGGTGGTGCAAGTGGTGTGGGTGGCACAGGGGTGTGTGTGCTGGTGCCTGGGGGTTTTTCTGCATGAAAGGAGAGTCAGGGAGGAGAAGGGGAAGCTGGGAATATGTCAATTTAATAATAATAATAATAATAATAATAATAATAATAATAATAATAATAATAATTATTATTTGTATTGTTTGTATTTATTTAAATTTTATTATTGCACGACTGTACCTTATTATTTCCCATCTTAATTTTAGTTATTTTAGTTATTTTGTTGTATTACTTCTATTGACGTATCCGATAATTTCACATGTTTTTTTAAAATTTATTTTGTCATTTTCATCTTTTACTTCTATTACAGTGCAGAGAGTTTTTCTTCCCCCCTCCTCCCTAATTTGCTATTGTGGGAAAAACCCTCATCCCTTCCCTTGCCTCGGCCGGCGCTGCTAATTCCTATTGGCACCTTTGATCCGCCGGGCGGGAGATGAAAGGGCGGAGCTGGAGCGGGATCGGGGCCGCCGGTGCCCGCCCCGCCCTGGCATCCCGGTTATGCCGCTGTTTGCATTGCCCGGCGGCCGCCGCTGGGGCTGGACCAGCTTTTTTTGGAGATTTGGGATGTTTGCTCCTGGCTGGAGGCGGGAGGTGCGAGGCTGAACGCAGCGGTTTTGAATGCGGCGCTTTCTGCGGCTGCACCTTTTGGGGCTGCAGTTTTTGTGCTGCACCTTTTGGGGCTGCACCTTTTAAAAGAGCACCTTTTGGGGCTGCACCCTTTAGTACTATATCTTTTGGGGCTGCACCTTTTAAAGCTGCACCTTCTGGAGCTGCAGCCTTTAGTCTTGCACCTTTTAAATGCAGCATCTTGCTTTTGGTGCTGCGTCTTTGGAGTGTGTCCCCAAAAGTCGCTGCCCCTTTTAATGCCACATTTCCCACTCGTGGTGTTTACATCCCTCCCCTTCCCACCTCCCCAGTCTGCTGGAGGGGAGGGAAAAACACCCAACCTGTGGATACAAGGAGCCTTTGACCCCCGGGGCGCCCCTTCCCTCTGCATAATCCCTGCGTTTTTAGCAAAAACAAGGCACCATTGTAGCTTTTTGGCAGGAGGGTGCCAAAGCCAACAAACCCTGTGATGGCTGACCCCAGCAGCAAGGAAGAGGCTTAGAAAATGGATAAACTGGGGCTGGGGACAGGCTGGGGGAGCTGAAGGGGGTGGTACTGGGATGGGAGGATGCCGGGGATATTCAGTCCGGAGATGGGGCAGCATCCCTGGGGTGGGAAGGGAATTCAATCTCCTTTCTCCCTCTGTTTCCAGGTGGCAGCAGTGGCTGGGGTCTACGAGGTGCTGAACCAGCTGGGGTTCCCCGAGCTGGAGAGCCTGGAGGGCAAAGCCCTGTGCACGCTGCGGGGCCGCTGGCGGGAGCAGGGGGCCACGGCCCGTCCCTTCCGCGGGGACTTCGTGTAGGGCCAGGCATGGGGGAACCTCTGCTGCTTTCTCTGGGGTGGGGAAGAGCAAAAAAATAACAAAAAAAGGACTGTTTTCCCCAAATCTGTGGGTGTGGGGAGGGAGGGGTGAGCCTGAAAGCTGCCGTAGGATGGGAGGATTTCTGGGTTTTTTTTGGCCGCAATAAAAAATATTGTAAATTAAAAATCAAGACCTTCCTCTCTTTGCCCCCTAAAGCAACGCAGCATTGACACAAATTTATCTATTTATACACACAGAGGTGTATTAATGTGCATAAACACAAATGTACATGCTTATATACACATATATATATGGTTATTTATTTATGGCTCCATGTATATATGGAGCAGCCAGAATTAGGACTCAGAGAAATCCCAGTCACTTCAAACCTGGGTATTTTTAAGGTTTGGGCATATTTGTTGGTTCTTCCCTACTCTTTTCAGTCGTGGGTGCAGCTGGGGGAGTGGCAGCTGTGGTACCCAGTTTTGGGGTCTCACTTCCCCCCTGACCAAATTGAGTGCCAGGGTGGTGCTAAGGGGGCTGAGCTGCTCAACAAAGACAAAAGCTGCTCAGTAAAAGCAAAATTAATGCCAGGGTTATATATATATTTTTTTTTTTTTTTAAGGAAAGAGTGAAAAATGAATTAATCCAATGGAGATGATTTAATGAGAGGTCCCAGTGCCCCCCTGGCCTCACAGTGGAGTGAGAGGAGCTTGGGGGGGGCAGGGGGAAGTCTCTTGGAGGGAGGAGAGAATGGGATGGGAGGCACAAAAGCAGGAGCACCATGCTCTGTCTGTCCCAGCAGCTGCTTTCATCTGCTGCCAGTGGCAGGAGGTGGCAGAAATTCAAAGGTGGAGGCTGGAAAGAAAAACAAAGTTTTAAAATAGCAAAGCACTGCTTTTTCTTCAGCCTTGGCTGTGACAGACCCAGGTCCCAAGGGGTCCCTCTTTTCTTTTTTTTGGCTTAGCCACACGTTTGGGGTGTGCTTTTTAATTTTTTTTTCTTTTTTTCAGGCAGAAATACCTGCCTGAATGTTTTGCCCTCGCTGAGTGTTGCAGTGTTTGGATAAGTTGCTGCTGATGCAGTCAGACAGTTGATTGAGTGATTTCAAGGGGCTGATGATGCTATTTTTCTTCTTTTTTTCCCTCTTATTTTAGTTTTTAAAGGAGCACATCCTCTCTATCCTCACATCCCCACTTATTCTGCCTTACTGAGGCAATTACCTGCAGGCTCTTTTGCTGCAAATCCATCCCCTTCTCCTTGGAAGTCCTGCCTATTAGCCCTGTCTTAATTAGGCAGAGTTTTTAATTGCTTAAGAAACCCCAGCCTCTTTTAATCTTGGTAATGAAGGCTGGAGCTTTGCATCACCTGGTCTGAGGGGCTCAAAGGCTCCTTTCTGCTTTCCCACCATCCTAACAAGTGATTTCCAAAGCAAGGCTGCAGCAATTGCCTGGGAAAAAAAAAAAAAATCCTGGGTGATGGGAATGTGTTTGAATGTGAAAAATCAACCGTGCTGTGTTTATTCCTTCTTTTCCCCAGGCTGGGGAGGCAGAAGCCCAGATCCCTCTCTTAGATGAGAAGTTAAAATCTGGCTCTGAATGGCCTGGATTTTCTGCTCAGAGGGAAAAGGATTGGCAGTTCTGAAAGGATTCAGCCAGAGACAAAGCAAACAAGGGCTTATGTATCATATGTTATATATCTGAAATATAGAATCATTATTAAGTGCATATTATATATTTTAAATTCTATATATTATGTCTGTAGCATACATTTGATTATATATACATACATATATATATATACATTTTTTAAATATATATATATATATATAACATATAATGATAGAAAATACACATTCTAGAGTTGTTCTATACAATTTTAGAAATATTAAATACATGAAATATTGTAAATTCCATATAATAACAACCAGGAGCAACTTGGGATAGTGGAAGGTGTCCCATGGCAGGAGGGTAAAAATCAGCTGTTAATTGGATGGGGTTAATGAGCTGACCTCCAGCCTCACTGGGGTAAATTCCCTGGAGAAGCAGCAGTTCTCAGGGAAGCATCAGCAAGAGGGTGAGTGAACTAAAATATCTACAAGAAAAGAAACTTAAAGTATGTTTTTACATTAAAAGAAAACAAGAGCTCGTTGATCAATTTTATTGATTTTCATGAAAACTGGTTTTCTGACCCTCAGTTAACTCCTAATTCTCCACTTTCCTTGTCTTGTTCAGGGTTTGGAGTGTGGGAATACAGCCAAGGGGATCTGAGGTAATTTTGGGGTAGGGAATTGAATATTTAAATCCCAGCCAGTGGTCCTAAGGGATTGATTTCAGGGCAGGAAACATGGATCTCTGCTCTGTGGGTGTTGATCCCAGATCTGCATCTCATTTCCATGGGGACACAGGGTATCCCTGTAGCTCTGGGTGCCATCCCCCATTTTTGGGGCTTTGTTTTGTCTACAAACCCTTTTCCCAAACCTGCAGGCTCACAGGAAAATGAGCCAGGCTTTATCTCGTGCCCCAACAGTCTCCAAAATAATCCCATTGCACCCTTGGTTGTACACATAGGCTGGGGTGGGTCATGGAAACTCAATATCCCTTAAAAAAAAAATCCAATCTGCCCCTTATTCCACCTATGGAAAAAGTTATTTGTGGCATTAGTGCTGCTGGGGTTTAGGATGGGTGAAATTTGGAGCTGGAGAACATTGAGAGGGGGCTCACAGCTGCCTTAATAAATGGTGTAAGTGGCTCTTTTACCTGTGACAGAGGAAAGCAGGGAGACTACTGAAATGTTTTTACACATTGCTGCAGGAACCTTGCCCGTGGCAAAGGAGGGATGCTCCTTCCTCCACACCAAAATACCCTAGATCACCATCAGAGAGGATTTTTTGGCCAGTCTGGCTCCATTATCACCACTGCAGTGAGTGGTTCAATGACTTTTTTCCCCATTTTTTTCTGGCTGCAGTGTGGGGGTGACGTGGCAATGGGGCTGTTTGTAGCTGTGCTGCTGCCTTAACGAGATTATATTTGACATGGATAATTAATTAATGGATCATTAACGCTTCTACTTGCCTTCCCCATCCCTCAGAGTCTGGGGTATGCTGATATGTCCTTTCCAGGTTTTTCTCTGCAGCAGATGTGCTGCACTTGTGTTTCTGTCTCATAGCAAAGGTCATGTTCAAGGGTGTAATTAAAACATTTTATAAACTGAGGAGTGATTAACCTGTAACCATTGGCTGAATGGTATTTGCTATTCATACAGGGGAAAAACCTGCCTTTTAAATGCCTATTAAAGCATATTTTAATATAAAATACTTCCTGAAAAAATAGACAAAAAGCTTTTTGGAGCTGGATAAAACCCCTGTGACTCAATCCTTGGGGGTTTAAGGTCAAAATCTGATTTGGAAGTGGGGGCATCCCCATATTTCTTTCCCCTGTGAGGATGTGGGTGCAGAGGTGCTTTCTCACTGCTCAGCCTTTGCCTTTGCATGGAGCTTGTTTGGTGTGAGGAATATTTCAGTGGAGCTTTGCACCACGTGTACTCTTGGATCAGCTGCCTCCTTCCAGAGAAAGCAAAGCTTTCTGCCAGAAACCCCTTTTTTTTTTTTTTTTTTTTTTTTTCTGGCAGAACAATAATATAGATAAGAAATAAAAATACAAATCTGCTGCGTGGGTGGTGACAAGGTGGCAAGAAACTTTATCCCAATCCCACCATCTCTCTGTGAATTTCTCCCTGAATAAATCAGACTGGAAGATCCCCTTTATTTCAAGATTATATATAATTTTTTTTTTTTAAATTCCAAAAGTGCAAAAATACAGCTGGTCTTGGCCAGATTCTCCCTTCCTGCATCTTTGCATCAGACAGGGGCCCTGGCAAAGGGACCCATTTTTGGGCTTCACAGAGGTATAAGGAACAGGGCTGCTCTGACCTCAGCCAGGGATTTTATTCTTCCTCCTCTTATGGGTGAGTAGAAATCCTTGGAAGCTGAACTTCACGTGTCTTTATGTTTTTTATCCATCCAAAAGGGAAAATGTGCTGGGGAGCCAATATTCCACTGGCACATGGGGCTGCAAGGGGAAACCTGCCACAGCCCCAGCCAAATCACTGCAGCTATCAGAGGCTTCAGGGCTGTGTTTTTCCCCCCCAAAAAATCCCCTTTTCTCTATTTTCCTGCCCAGCTGTGGCAGCTCTGCCAACTATACCCAAGTCCCACAGCCATCAGCTTTTCAAGGCCCAGCTCAGGAGGGTTTCCCTTTAATTTTGGTGAAAATTAAGGGTGTTTGGGGCTGGGAGTGATATAATTTCTATTTACAGCAGCAGGGAAGAGGCATGTGCTGGCTCGGGGCCACCACAAATAGCTCTGGACACGAGAGCTCTTAAAATAATATTAATAATAATAATAATTTCCATGTTTTCCTTGCTGGGATGTCCCCCTCAGGCAGAACCCCTCGATGAAACCTCTGCAAAGGGAGCACATCTGGGTTTCATTTTACAGCTGAAGAATAGTAATTAAGATGCTTTTGCAGAGCCAGGGCTTGAAAAACTAAAAATAAAAGCCATATAGGCACAATACCAGACCTCCAAGCACCAGAAATTCCCCTTTCCCCCCTATTTTCACCCTCCCAGCTCCACTGGACTCTTGGGCATGGCCAAGCCCCCTGTTTTTTTGGGGAGCAGAGGCAGGAATAAATCATGGGCTGAAAGGGGATGGTGCAGAGAATTGGGATTTTTTTGGCTAAACCCAGCAGAGCAATGGAAATGCTAACCTGTGTAGAAGGTGGCAGCAGAAGGGGAGGTTTTCCAAAGCTCCAAAACCTACAGATATCATGCAAAAAATCAGGCTTGGCTTTTTTATTGCAGCAAAATGTGTATAAACCACTGACTCCAGGTTTGGAATGATTTCTCCCTCTATTTCTCACTTTTCTTCCATAAATATTGCAGGGGAAGGGAAAAAAAAACAAAACAAAAAAACCCAACCAACCAAACAAAAAAAACAACAACAAAAAAAAAGGCAGCTCAGGGTTCTTCTGGCCCCAAGCAAATGAAAAATTCATTTTCCCCAGCTTGAGCTACAAGAGGAGCTAGGCTCAATGAGATTCATTCAAAAGCACTCTCTGGTTGGTGGGGGTCATGTTGGAAAAATATCTGTGGGCTAAGGGGATGAGCAAGGCACCAGGGACTGGGAAATGCTCAGGAGTTCAATTTAGGAGGTTTAAAAAAAAAAAAAAAAAAAAAGATTTGGAGTTTACATGGCAGTGAGCTTAATTTTAGCAGGAAGATAATAAAAAATTAATAAGGTGGTCAATGTGTGGAGAGGGAAAGGCTTTTCTGGGGGGGATGCTGGGCAAGGTTAACCTAGTTTATATTGTGTATCAGCAGAGAAAAGACAAAGGGAAGGGCTGGGAATGCTGAGGTAGCAGGGATGAATATCTCATACCAAGCCAGGCCTGTGGCCAGACTGTGCCAAACCCCAGAGCTGAAGTGATGCTGGTGGGATTTTGGTCCTAAATCTCTGGCATGGAGAGGCTTTAACACCCCCCATGCACAGGGTGCATTTTGGTTCCTCTTGGATGCCACCAGCAGGGAGTTTTAGGCTCTGTGCTTTTGGGAAGGAGGGTTTCCACCCAGGTCAGCAGGAGCCTCTCACCCAAGTCCCACCCAGGTGCTGCTGACCTGGAGTTCAACATCTGCTGTGCTTAGAAAAATGGGGATTTTGGGGATTATTTTCTGCTTTTGGGGTTATTTTTCCCCGGGACGCGGCCACGCCGGCGGAGCTCTCTCTGCGGCGCGGTTCCTAGAAGGAGAGCAAGTTTTTCCCTGCTCTTTTCCAAGCCTCTGCCACTGACAGTAGGGGCTGGAAGCCATCCAAGGCTGTCGGTATAAATCTCCCTGACCTTGTTTCACCATCCCTTAACTCGCAGCTCAGCCGGGACCGGCGTCTCCTTCCACTTTCTGGCTCATTTATCCCTTTTCCAGCTTTACAGTTCGGGTTCCTGAGCTTGTCTGCTCATCCCTGGGTGGGCAAAGCAGTGAGGGGGGACTCCCAGCCCCTAGAAAACCTCCCAGCAAGGCTGCCAAGGCAAACATCTTGCAGGAATTTGCAGATGCAGCTGTAGCTGAGGAGAAACGATGCTCGGAGGTGCAGCGCCATGGGATGAGGGAAAGGTGCTTCTGTTTGGACTGGGCTGAACACAGGGCTCTGATCCCAAAAAACACTGCCTAGGTGCCATCAAGAGATGAGCCTTGGTAAGATTTGAGCTCTGTTCCTGCCATGTTGTGCTTATACAGGAGTTTGTTCCTCTCCAGATGTTTCTTGCTGTCACCCTTGCAACTTCCTGTGGTAACTCTTTGCTGTCCCCTTGTTTCCAGGAGTTTGGCATCTTGTGGGATGCTGGGCTCACTGAGGAAGCAGGGAGGATGGCAGCCTTTGGAGATGTGGGATATGGCCATGGGGAGAGGGTAGGAAGAGGTGGTTTCCCACCCTGGCTGGATCAGCCCCTTTGCACACCCAGCTCTCACTTTTGGGTCCTGGAAAAGGGCACTGGGAACTTGGGTCCTCTCAGAAACCCACAGCATTGTGTGCTAAATGCATACAAAACCCTTCATTTTCCAGCTCCAGAGAAGCCTCACCTTTAAAATGTTGTGCTGATTCCAGTATGTCTGGGGTCTTTGCCAGTGGTTGCCATTGCCATTTGGTTTTGTGACAGCATCCAGAACCTTTGGGATGCTGGCAGGAAGAGTTTGGTGGCAGATTTATCAGGATTAGTGTTTTACCCTGGCCAAACTTGCATGTGTACAGATTAACCAGGAAGAAAAAAAAACTTTTATGGATAAGAAAAGCAAGACATGAAAAAAAAAAAAATCTCCTGGGGGCTTGTGGAGGCTCCTTCCATCTTTGGAGGTCTAAAAGTAGGGATTAGGGAGAGATCTGCCAGGAATGATCGTGCCTCGGGGCAGCCGGAGACCAGATGATGTGTCTGTCATCTCCCTCCCTCCCTCCCTGCCTCCAAAAACTCCAAAATCCAGGCTCGAGCTCCTCCTGCTCCTCTCCTGGACGAGCCCATCTTCGTGACTTTTCCTCGTGGTCTTGTAAAAATCCCCCCGGAAAGAGCTGAAATCCTGGAAAAGGGGTGGTTTTCGGCCAGGGGCTGCTGTGGAGAGGGAGGGGAAGATGCTCAGAGGGGTTTTCTCTCCCCTCCTGCCCCGGTTCCCTGCTCTAATCCCGGGGCAGCTCTGCGTGGCTGAGGGATGAGGTCACAACCCTGTGTCTGCTCCCATCCCTCCTTTTGGAGAGCAGGGTGCGATTGGAGCCGGCTCAGGTGGGTTTGGGATGCTTCCCGAACCCAGCTTTGCCTTGTTCTGAGCAGGAATGAGCACCAGGTAAAATCCCTGCCCATCCTACCTGTGCCTAAGATGCTGAGCCATCCCTCCCAGCTCTTCTCCTTCCTTCTTCCAGTTTTTTAAACCTCAGACTAACCCAAACAGCTGCAAAACACTTTCCCCTCCTTCTTCTCCTTCAATTTTTAAAAATTTTTTGCTATTTTGACCATTTTTTGCCAGAAATCAGCCCGTGGCCAGGAGGTGGTTGCGCAACCTGAGTGCAGGGGCAGCTGTTCCAGAGCCTTTGGGATTAACAAACAGAAGGTTTGCATCTCTGGGAAGAGAAATGTGGTGAGCTAGGGCTGGAAATACAGCCCTGTCTTCTTGCTCTGGTAGATCCCAAGTTCCTGGCTCCCACACTCATGATATTATGGGCAGAAAAGCCAGTTTAACTAATTGGTGGAGATTGCTGCAATTTTATTAGCCCTAATGCCCTCCCCTCCAGGAGGTTTGCACAGCTGAGCAAAGCAATCAGTGCAAAAAAGGCACAAAAATAGACCCAATTAAGTGTGGGTTTTTTTTTTTTTTTTTTGTTTTTTTTTTTTTTTTTTTTACTTGTAAGAAATACTTCCAGCCTTATGTGAGGGTTTTTCCAGCCCTCACAAATCAAGATTAATTGTATTTGGGGGCCAATAGCTGCATCGACTGCTGGTGGAGGGGATTTGGAACATGTCACCTGGGCTCTGAATTTGAGTGGTACCCGGTGGGATGGGCAGGGCTTGGACACTGCAGCACTCCAGGATGGCCAGAAATTGGCACTGCCAGATGAAAATAAGGCTGGAGCCTCTAGCAGGAAAAGGAGCCTGATTTTTGGGTTTTTAAAGCAGCAGCTGTTGTCAGCTGTCTTCTCTGGAAGCTGGAAAGAAAACCTGCTGCTCCCCAGGCCTAGAGGTCACCCAATAAATGGGAAAGTCCCCAAACCCATGTCACTGGTAAATCTCCAGCTGCAGAGTGAAGCCTTGAATCATAAAGAGTTCCAGAGTGCATTATCCATGGAGGAAACGGGGGCATGAGATAAAATAGCACCCCCAGAGGAGGGGAAAAAACAGGAAAAGGATCCACTTGGGCTCCAAAACAGAAAGGAAAAGGTTGAGCCTAAAGTCAAGGGGAAGGGTGGGACAGTTAAAGGCTGGGAAAGGCAAAGCCAGAAGACAAAGAGGAGAATGGAGGGGCCAAAGCAGAGGGGAAGGACAGGAGGGAAAGGACAAGGGGAAGTTGCCTTGCTGCTTCTCTCTGCCTCCTCTATGACAAGAAGAAAAAGGCTGGAATGAACACATTTTTCTGAATTTAATGATGGTGTATTGATAGAGATAACACCAAAATTCACACTAATTATTCAACATTGCAGGCAGGTAAGACCAACAGGTAGGGCTGGTGTCACTGTGTGGGTGACAAATGAACATCTCATCACCTGGGAGCCTGAGAGATCCTCTTGGAAGTTGTCTTCTCACCATGTTCAGCACGTCACATGTGCCCAAACGTGTTTAATTATTACCTTTAGAAGGTAATAAATGAGGCAAGTTGTGTGTCAGGTCATTGCCATTGTCAATCAGCCAAATTTATGCTGCCAAAGTCAGAGATCTCATGACATCAGGGGAGGCATAAAGGTCCAGAGGGACTGGATGAATTCACAGATCTTGTGGATGAAGAAATAGATTTTGCCTCTGAAAAACAGTAATTAAATGATGTTTTCCAGAGCTGTTCTTCACAAGTAAAGTATGCCCTTTATTACATGTTTCCTCATAAATCTATTCAGTTGAAATAAAGGCTCTTTCCAGCTTTGATGCTCCAGTGGGTGCATATCTTCTGAAATAATCCAAAATGCTCGGAGCACAAATTTTTTTTCTATCTCTTCTGCAAAGAATCTCTTGCAGATCATTTCTCCTCTTTAATTATAGATGGCATGAAGCAACAGAAGCATGAAAAGACTTAAATTGGGAATTAAAATCTGTTTCTCTTCCAGCTTGAAATTCTCTACTTGAAGTAAGTGTATGCCTCTCTCCTTTTGGAGGCATCCTGTGGCTTTAGCTACAGGGAATTTTAGATTCTATTCCCAAGTGCTGATCCTTTCCTACCATTGCTGAGCTGCTGGGTTGGGCACAAAGCTCCAACTGAGGTCCTACTGAAGAAATCCAAAACCAGAATCCTAATTCCTGATGGGAAGCTTGCAGGCTGGCACATTGTTTTCCCGGCTTGCCTTTTCCATCTTGCTCTGGCCTCTGTGGCAGCTTGGATGACAAAGGTAGGAATTCAAGGTAGGAATTACCTCTTGGGAAAAGTTTTGGGTTGTTCAGTGTAACTCAAACAGTCTCTTGGCCCCATGGCAGGATAATCCAAGCACAACTGGTGTTACTGGTGCTGCAGCACAGCCCCTTACCTGGAGCTGGCCTTGGAGTCCTGGCCAGAGTTTAAAAATAGCCAGACACAGCAAATGGAAACAGTGCCAGGAGGTTTGTTCCTCTGTGCTGGTGGATGTCCCATCCCTAGAAATGTCCAGGGCCAGGTTGGATGGGGCTTGGAGCAACCTGGGATAGTGGAATGTGTCCTTGTCCATGGCAAAGGGATGGAACAGGATGATATCAAAAGTCACTTCCAACCCAAACCATTCCATGATGTGGGAAGCCCTTTTATCACAGTGCTGGATTTGTCGAGTTCTGTTGAAGTTTTTTAGGGGAGTACTGGATTTACTTGCCCCTTGTCAGGGTGGTGAGGAGGAGGAGGAGCCTGACGAAGCACAGCACGTGTTGAACTGTGGGTCCCAGCTCAGGATCTGGGGCAATACCCTTTGGAAAACCCAAGACGTGGGTTTTCCTTGGAGAGCCAGCAAGATGGCATCCAGGAACAGTGCCAGTGCCTCCTTCCGTCTGTTTCCCCCTAAAAACAGGACAAGAGGGAAGAAATAAAAATTAAATGGGATCATGGAATGGTTTGTGTTGGAAGAGACCTTCAAACTCTTTTTTATTCCAACCTCCTGCCATGGGCAGGACACCTTCCACTATCGCAGGTTGCTCCAAGCCCCATCCAACCTGGCCTTGGACACTTCCAGGGATGGGGCATCTTCAATTCCACCTCTGGGAAACATCCCAGATGTTTCCAAACAGGATGTTTACCTCGGTGGCAGCGCTCTAAGCTGGGAGACCATTCGGCTTTCCCCGTGGAGCATCCCCGCGCGGGGTCCCGCTGCAGCGAGGGGCCGGGAGGTGCGATTTGGGGAGAGGGGCAGAGCTGGGGGGGCTCCCCGGCTCCCGGCGCGTCTCGCCTTTGTTCGGGCAGCGCTGGAGCCGGGCCGGCCGCGGGGCGGGGAGGGATGGAGAGGCGGGATGGTGGGAGGGAGGAAAGGAAGGAGGGAGGGCTGCCCGAAAAGGCTTTTTTTTTTTTTTTTTTTAAATCTCCAAGAAAAGAACGATCCACAGGCAACGCGAGAACTTTTTTTTTTTCCCCGCGCCTTTAATAAGAAAACTATGTTTAAAATATTTAAAAAATTAAAAATCAAAGAAATTAAATTAAAACGAGCCTGACCTCCCACCCCGGCCCAGACCCAGCCCCCGGCCCGCCCCACGCCGCCCGGGAGGCGGCAGAAGCGGCGGCGGCGGCGGCGGGAGCGCCGGCGGCCCCGGCGGCGGCGGCGGCGGCGGGGAGGCGGTCGCCGGGCGCCGCCCGCCCCGCATCCGCATCCCGCCGGCCCCGCATCCCGCCGCCGGCCCCAAATGGATTATCTGCGGCTGGTGCTCTCCTGCCTCGTCCCCCTGCACGGCTGCCTGGCCGCCGGCAGCGCCCCAGGTACGGCGGCTGCCCCGCGGATGGGGGGCCCGGGGTGGAGGGAGGGTGGGGGGGCTGACAGGTGGCTGCACCCCGGAGGATGGGGAGAAGGGAGAGAAGGAATCCGCTGGTGGGGAGGCTTAGGTTTCAATGGGAATTGGGGGAGATGGAGGCTGGGCGAGAAATAGTTGGCGTGCTTGGCGTGCGAGGGGACGTCAGCCCGAGTTCCTTCTGCTACGTTGGACGCACCCGCTTAAAACTACAAAGCGGGCGGAAAAAGCAGCTGTCGGGTTTGTGGAGCTCGCCAAAGGCTCCCCCGGCCGGGTCTGGCCCCCGCGGTCCCGGCGCCCCAGCGGGATGCTCCGCGCCCACGGCCCCTGCGCTCGGTGCTGTCTCCGCAGAGCTCCTCCTGTCCGGCAAGCTCAGCGAGTATGGAGTGATCGTCCCGTTCAGCACCGACTGCCGGGGTCGCTTCCTGTCGCACGTGGTGTCCGGCGAGCCGGCGGCGGGGCTCGGCCAGCCCGCCTGTCCCCCGGACCCGGCCCGCTCCCGGTCCCGGTGCCGGTCCCGGTCCCGCCGCGTCCCCCGCAGCCCCGCGGATGAGCCCCCCCAGCGCCGCCTGCTCTACTTCAACGTCACGGTTTTTGGGAAGGAGCTGCACCTCCGGCTGAGGCCCAACCGCCGGCTGCTGCCGCCGGGAGCCGTGGCGGAGTGGCAGGAGGATTTCGAGGTGCTTTTCCGGGAGCCCCTCCAGCAGCGCTGCCTTTTCACCGGCGACATCTCCGGGATGCCTGGAGCTGCCGTGGCCATCAGCAACTGCGATGGACTGGTAAGCTGGAGGCTGCTGGGGTGCTTTGTGTGCGCTGCCTGTGTTTTTGTGTGGTCTCCTCTTAAGAGGTGAATCGTGGTGTCCTGAAACCCAATTTTTTTGGTGCCATATGTTGCCCTTTAGCCCTGGAGAGCAGCAGGTCCCCTTTCCCCATGTGGCCCTGGGTGTCAGCCGCCTACTCCATCAGGGTGATTTGTGCACCAATATTTATTTAAAAGGCTCAGTCCTGTGCCTGAGCTGCCTCCTGCCCAGATGCTGTTACATCTCATGGTGATGCTGCCCCATCCTTGCCCCACCCGTGTTTTACCTCGAGACTGCACTGGGAACTTTTCCTCTGCGTTTCCCACCTCTTCAATGATGCTGTGTGAGCTCAAGCACATCCTGAAATCACTGTTAGCTGCAGTCTGGCTCTCACCAAGCATCTTTTTGCATATTTTTCTTTTTTTTTTTTTTTTCCCCTAATCACTCAAGGGCTCAGAGGCTCTTGGTTTTCAGAGCACAGTTCAGCATCAGTAACTTGCTGCCACAGTGCTTTAATTCCTTTAAATGGCTCTGTTACCTCCTTATCCTCAGCATCTGCTCTGCCTGTGGGTTCCCTACCTTTGATACGTTTGGGGAAGTGCTTATTTTTTAATACCCTTGGCCTGCTGCCCTTCAGATTTCCTTTGAGCCAATTAAATCTTGTTTTAGGTGCCAGAGTTTGCTGTTTTCTCCACTTAAAGTTACTGCGGGGTTGGAAGAAATGTCTTATTTTGTGTCTTTAAAAAAAAATTATTTAAATGTATTTCTTTTTTAGTTGCTTTATTCTGGGAGTTCCTTAAGCCAATTTTGGCCACCAGCACAAACAATTTGGCATTCCTTTCTTTTTATACAGCGCCTGGTGCTACTGTACAAGCAGAAATGATAGGGCAGCACAGCTAGAAATACATATTTCGCCTACATATAGAAATTAAATTTTTTTAGCACATAATCCACACCTTTTGAAGCATCCTTTTGGGAATTGGTTTGAGGCCGTGGACTTGCAGACATTTCTCTGGGACACGGATAGCGCTGGGGCTGGTGAATGTGGGCAGGCTTGGAAGCTTTAAAGGCATTTCCTATATTTCCAGCAAATAGTGCTGAGTCTGGAATAGAGACCAGGGTTTGAAGCGTGCAGGCTCTGTGGCAGATCTCATCCCAGCAAAAGGATGCTGGAGGAAATCAGCAGCTGATCCATGTCCTGCTGTGGCACAGCTTTGGGGAGTTCTCTTCCCAAGACCCCACTCTGTTGTTAGTGTCAATCCCAAGCAGGCTTTAGTTTAACTTTTCCAGGCTTTCCTCAGCTTTAGCCCCAAGTTTTCCTGTCGCAGCCTCTTGCACACCTTGTTGGTTGTCATTCTTTTTGCCCTTGTTCCAGCTGGGTTAGGATGTAGCTTGTACCACAGGATGCTTTTCCATGTGGATTTATGCAGCCATATCCTGCCACTCGTGGTACCCCAAGCCCACCCTTTTAACCCCATGTAAAGGAAGAAGTGGCTTTTCCCCAGGATAAGGATTTTTTCCCCTATTTCCCACAATAAATTTATTGCTCAGCGGCCACCAAATCAATATCCTGGCTTCAACCAGGAATTTCCCATGGTGTTGTGAAGGACACGAGGCTGAGGGGACAAGCAGGTGCTTGGCTCCCTTGCCCTTGTGATCCATCCAACACCACAGTTGGTTTCTCTTTTCCATGGGTTTTCTGGCTGTATGGCCCTCTGGCTTAAGTGAGTCTGACATTTTCAGTCTGCTCAGGACCCCCTGCTTTGGAGGAGCGGGGGGATCAAGAGGATTCCTGAAAAACAGTGAAAAGAGCTTGATTTGGGAAATGGAGCTAAATGGCACCAAAATCTGGTTCTAGGTGTGGATGGGATGGGAGGATGATGTTTGTGACCTGTTGGAGAAGCAGCAGAACATCTGGGAGGGATTTACATGGTCAGGAATGCTGCTGATGGACTGGAGGTAACTCTTCCACAAGAGAATTCCTGTGGACTTTTGCTGGAAGCTGCCCACGAGTTCCAGCAGGGGATTGTGGCTTTGGCATCCCGGGATAGGGCGCGTGGGAGGCGCGGGGCCGCCGGATCCTGGCCAGAGGAAGCTCCGGGATGCTGCGGATGAGGGCTGTGTACACAAGATTAGGCTGTGTGTAAGCAGAGGCCGAGATTATAAATAATGTGGGGAGGAGGAATAAAAAAGAAAAAAAAAACCAAAACGACAAAACCAGAGCCCAGCTCCTGAAAAAAGAGAGTCCACCCAAAGTCTTTCCTAAATCCATATTTAGCCATGTAAGCAAGGCGATGCTTTTCCCTTTTTTCCTGTGGCACCTTCCACGCTCTCATTCACTGTGGGCATCCACGCCTGAGAATCTCTGGCCTTTCATTTTTATTTTTTTTTATTGCAAGGGTGTCTCGTACCAGGGTGGGAAGATGCTGTCGCCCATAGTGTAATTTCCAAGCTGATCTAAGCCACCAAATTCCTGACTGGTAAAGTAGCTTTAGGCAGAAATCTCCACATCTCACTGCAGTGCAGGCATCCCAGATTTTCCCCCGCTGGCTTTTAGCAGCGTGTGGTCGACCTTGCTTCCTTCCTGCTTTGGTTGCAGGGATGGGTGAAGGATTATCATCCATGTTTGTGTGCCTGGCTTTTCCCTGGGGTGATTTGCTGTAGAGCTGCAAACTGTAGAGCCAGCGTTTTCCATCCCCCTGGCCCTGGCTTGCTTCAGATGGGTGGCAGCAGATAAGCAGAACATAAAAGCCCTCAGGAACAGTAATTAATAGGGAATGGAGGGAGAAACAGCCCCAAAAAAGGATGCCCCACTGAAAAAAGCGTGGCTAGATCTTCCAGGATTTTCCTTGCAGTTCCTGAGCTGTAGGATAATTATGGGGAGAAGAAGGGTGCGAAATATCCCAAAAACCTCTCTCCTAGGCACAAAGAGCAGGGAAAAGGAGTCAAGGAAGGCAAAGTGTTGTGTTTGATGGGCTGCAAAACCTGTGCTGCAGAGAGGAATGAAAATAGTGATGGAGCAGCTCTGGACCATGCCTGATGCCCTCTGGATGGAAGGGGAGCACTGTTATCCATGGTGTCTGTGTTCACACTGCCTGGTTTTCTAGGACTTCTTGTCCAAATTATGTGTGAATCTTATAGGAAAAATACATACTATGCACGCAGCTGGATTCCCCTCTCCTGTTAGCTTCCCTGGCTGAGTGCAGCAGTTTATTAATTTTTCCACATCTCAGCTGTGCTCAGTGTCAGAATTTCCTGAATTCCTGTGGGAGTTGGAGCATTTCATCCAGCAGTGGAGGAAGAGTTTCTTACTCAGGGTCTTGGGGGGATTCTCCTTAGTGAAACTGGAGTTCATTTCTCCCGTAGTTTGGAGAGGCACAGGAGAGCTGGAGAAGAGACTTCACCCTCTGTGAGTGAGTTTGGTGTATGTGTCCCCTCTTTCCAGTGGAATTGTCTTCAAAGGGCCATTTTCTAGTTTGGGAATACCTTCCCTGAGAGCTGCAGACAGCATCTCTCATGTTAGAAAAAGCAGTGATAATAGTCCCACCAATTGATTGAATTTGATCTGCTATTACTAAACCAAATTAAAATCAAGGGTGGGAAGCACATGGCTAATTGATCCCTGAGGATGGGATTGAACTCTTGGAAAAAGCCCAAGAAAAGCTGAGTGGGACTTTTTGGGTGGCATCTGACCTTTTCTGCTGCCTCCCTACTGTTACAACCCTCCCAGAATGCTGAAACACAACCTGAACTGCTCCTTTTTGGGAGCGAGCAGGTTGGTGCGTGCCTCTTGCAATGCTGTTTTTTGGGTTGTTTTGTTTTTTAGATTTATTTTTGTGAATTCCAGGGTGACTGCTGCAGCTTCTGTTTAGTTTCTTGGGCTGCTCTGATCTGATCTGATGGACACAAAAATCCCTGTGTTATCCATCCCCTTTGCCATCGGTCATCCCCGGAGCCGGCGGCGCGTTGCGTCCCGCCTTTGGGAGAAAGTCTGGGCTGCTTTATTCCTTGAGCCTGATATAATTAGTCACGAGCTGCAGAGCAGCTCAAACCCAAGTGGGCTGTGGCTTGGGACCAGGCTCTTTCACACTTTAATCCAGCCTTGCCCCGGCGTGGCGGCACGGCTTTCCTCCGGCCGCCTGACTCAGCAAGTCCCGGCTTTGGCCCTAAACCCATAAACCGGCTTTGGGGTGCCTGGTCCCAGATGAAACGCCCTGTGGCAGGGCTGGGAGGGGGTAGTGGTGTCCCAGAAGGGCTCCTCCTGAGGCAGAGGCTGCTTGAGCTCCTTTTCTTGTTGTATAATATAAAGCAATGTTTAGAAGTGGAAATTAGGAGAATTTCTTCATGGAAGGTGTTGTCATGTCCTGGTACAGGCTTGTATTCCCCATCCCTGGAGGGACTGAAAAGATGTATAAATGTGGCACTTGGGGATGTGGTTCCGTGGTGGCCTTGGCAGTGCTGGGTCAATGGTTGGATCTGATGATCTTGGAGAGCTTTTCCAACCAAAAGGATTCCGTGATTCTGTGCCCTGCCCCATCACCATGACCTCGCCCAGTCCTCACTGAGCCTGACTGGTGGTTTGACTCCCTGGCTTGTTCTCTGCCTCATCACACCACCCTGCCAGCTTAAACCTGGTTGTGTTCTTCATCTCTTTGGCTGAGAGTGGGGGCACAATCCCTGGCTGCCCTGTTTGGCCTGGATGTCTCCTGTGGGAAGAACATGAGATATGTGTGTCAGGCAGGGACTTGGATTCCTCAGGAAGGAGGTAAAACAAAACCAAAGCAAAGCCAAAACCCCGCTTTGCAGTGGAGTTAATAAAACCCAAGTGGAGCAGGAAATTCATGGAATCCAACAGAGTCAGGTTGGCCATTGCCTCATGAATCCAAAGGGACACAAAAATGAAGGAGACCCAAAGACCCAGGCGGGTTTGGAAGAGCCCCAGCCTCTATCCAAAACACCTCTCTGCGTATATTTTACTTTTCTTATATTTTATTTGATGAGAACCATCCCAGCAGCCTTATGAGGACTCCAGTGGGTCCATGCTGCTGAAGGCTTTGCTCCAAGAGCAGATCCATGAGTTCTGCCGGCGCTTTCCAGGCAGCTCTTCCACAGCGGGCAGCGCCGGAGGAAGGAACGCACGCGTGCGCCGTGGAGGGAGCCGGGAAAATGCCCAGCTGGGGGGGGCTGCCCGTGGGATAGGAGCCAAATCCCGGTGATCCTTTTCCTTGCCCGAGGTCTGAGCCGGCCGGCGCTGCGGGGTGTGAGCGCTCAGGCTGATGTAAGGGGGATTTGATGGGAGCTTGGTGTTAATTAGGAACAGGTCGGTAGCCAGGACAACATTTCCAACCTTGTTTGCCCTGCCATTCATCTTCCCTGTGTTTGGGAGGTGGATTTGTAATGCTTTCCAGCTTCTGCTCCAATGGGATTGCCCTGTGTTAATTCCCAAGTACCTCATGGGGCAGAGAGAATGGTTTGCCTTTTCTTCTTCTTGTTGCAGCTCATAGTGCCAGTGAAATGGCAGATATGGTAACAGCACCACAGGAATGGAATGGGGAGGGTTCAGGGGGCTCAGGAGTGTCTTGGGAGTCCCTTCAGACTTGTATCCCTGAGTTCAGGGTCCAGCACAACTCATGGATGAGACAGAACAGAGTTTTGCAGCCATATAAAGACACAACTTGACTTGCAGCCAGGTTGGTTTTTTTGTTGTTGGTTGGTTTCTTCTTCCTTTTTTACTTTTTTCCCCCACCTACAGGAGAAATTAAGGGTTGTCACAGATGAGCATGGTATTAGAACCATCCTGGTGTGATGGAGTAGGATCAAGACAAGATCATTTTGGGATGCCTTTCCCCTTTGTGCGCGCTCTGCATCAATCTTTAACGAGTATATTGAGTCTGCATGTCCCCCTACACTCATAAAATACCACACTGTTTTTCCCCCCTCTTTTCCTTATTTCTTTGTGGAGTCCAGGCTGGCCTGATTCGGACAGACAGCAATGAGTTCTTCATCGAGCCCCTGGAGAGGGGCCAGCAGGACACAGAGGAGCACGGCCGGGCCCACGTGGTCTATCGGCGCTCGGCCATCCGGCAGGATGGCGCTGAGCCACGCCACGACCTCCATCTCCAAGGTAGGGGCTGCTGGGATCTGTCCCAGCCACTGGCAATAAATATTTCACGTGGGGAGAGGATTTTTCCTTCCATGAGCCTGTGTATGTCTCACCCTGTGGCTTCAGGCTTGGTTTAACTGCTAAAGTCAAGGAGAAGAGGAGGAAAGCGGGCTGGAGGTGCTGCTTTGATCACCTCTGTGTTGTGAGAGTGGTGAGGCTCTGGGAGTTGTTGTCCAGAGAAGCTGTGGCTGCTCCATCCTTGGAAGTGTCCAAGGCCAGGTTAGATGGGGCTTGGAGCAATCTGGGATAGTGGAAAGTGTCCTTGCCCATGGCAAGGGGTGGAGCAGGATGAGCTCTAAGATCCCTTCCAACCCAAACCATTCTGTGATGATTCTAAGAAATGTGGCCTCGATTTGACTTTTTAACAGATCATAGGATCATTTAGTATGGAAAAAACCTTTAAGGTTCTCAAGTCCAATCATTTGTATTGGTCTTCACTATTCAGAGTCATTTCCCCAGACCTCAATATCCCGTTTAAGTTAAATCCCTTCCCTATTTTCCCAACTGCCTTTCTACTTTTGTGGAGTGTCACCGCGGTGCAGGGTCACCTCAAAGGCTCTTTCTGTTCCCGCCCAGCGCCCGGGGTGCAGGTGGGCGAGCTCCCCAATTCCCTGGAGCTGATGGCGGAGCGGCTGCGGGACGTGGAGCGCAAGCGGCGCCACGCCAGGAAGGACGACTACAACATCGAGGTGCTGCTGGCCGTGGATGACTCCGTGGTGCGCTTCCACGGCAAGGAGCACGTCCAGAACTACGTCCTCACCCTCATGAACATAGTAAGGCTCGGCTTAGTAAGGTGGGGGGTGTGGATCCCACCCTTCCCGGGGTTTAGTGCTCTTCTGGTGCTGTGATCCTGGGAAAAGAAGTGGGTTTGGGAGGGGAAGGTGCTGCAGGAAGGTCTCTGGCATTTAGGAGCTGTGGGAATTGGAGGGATGGATAGCAGAGCCCTTTGATGTTCATCTCCATCTCCTTCACCTTGTCAATGACAAGGCTGGTGGTGCTGTCACTCTGTCACCTGAATCCAAAAATTTCTTCTGGCTGAGACCATTTCCTCCTCGTCACCGAAGTCTCAGCAAATGCTAGAAAAGAGAATGGTCATGGCTTACCTAGTTAATAATTATGATATTTGTAATTTGTTTTGAAATGATGATGTTCATGATTTATTTCTTACCTAGTTAATAATTACGGTATTTGTAATTTGTTTTGCAATGATGATGTTCGTGATTTATTCTGAATACTGTTTGTTGCTAGAGAAAATATTTTTAGAGCTTTTCAGAAGCTTTTTGGAAACCTGTGCACCTGGGTAGCCATTCAGGATATGTTTGTAAACTAGTTTAGAGCAGCTTTACAGTTCCTGCACCTCTCCTCATTCAAAGGCACAGGGCAGCCTGTGCTGGTTCCCTACACCCCTTTTCATTCCTTTTAAAGATAAAAACATCCATATTCCTCCAGTCCTGGGAGATGTAGAAGGATCAATATTTATTCATCCAGTCATCTTGAGGGAGGTTTGCTCCTCCAGCACCTGAATGTCTGCAAATATGGTCTATGCTCATGGATCTCTTTCTCTCTCCTGGTTTTGGTTTGTTTTCCATACTTTATCCTTGCTTCTATTTATTAATTTTTTTAAGTGTTCTTTTACACAGTGGTGGAAAATGTTCAAAAGTCTCAACCAGCTCTGGAATGGCCAAGCTGTAAAGATGCTTTTGGGTGCTTGGTTGTTGGTTTGGGCATTATTTCTGCCATATGGCTGGCAAGGAAGGGGAAATTATCAAATAGGGGGGGAGGATTTGTGGGATTAGGGGGTTGATGGGGTGAAGAATGAGTGAAGTGGCTGGTCCTGAATAGGGAAGCAAACACCTTCATCACAGAGTTTTATTCTCTGGCGGTCCTACACTCTCAGCATCACTTAAATTAAACTCTCTAAGCGTTTTCCCCTTGGCATATTAAATCCTCCTGCCGGGGGGAAGCCACAGAAGCCCTCTGGCTCTTCCCACGTTACGGGGGTCGGAGATGATGTCATTTTTCCTTCCGATCCCGGGGGCGGGGGGATGGCCCGGGGATTGTCAGCTCTAATCAAAAGGTCGGTTTTCAGGCGCATTTCATGGTTCCTTCCCCGCGGGCAGCACTTTTCAGGGAGTGAATGCACGGGATGCTGCGCTGGGAGAAGGGAGGACCCGCTGCCTATTCAATTAAAGGCGGCGACTTTAATGAGAGGGGGGAAAAACCCCAGGATAATACAGGCTACAAATACTTCCCCGCAAGTATTATTTCCTTCTATATATTCTTCTCTCCCCCCCACCCCTTTCCCCTTCTTTCTTTCTGGTTTTTAGTGCTTTTTCTTTCCAGCTTTGCCGTGACCTCGGCGCCGCCTCATTTCCTTACCGGCTCAGGATTGCCTTAAAACACCCGATTCAGCAGGAAAAAAAAAAAAAAAAGAGTTGTGCTTTCTGGCCTGGGTGGCAGAGGGAGGGAGAGAGGAGGATGCCGGGGGGCTGGTGGGGTGGAGCCTGCTGGGACCACACAGCTGAACATTAATGCCATTAGTTGGAGGCGAAGGGAAGAAGGATGAGAGGCTTGGCCAGCCCTCTAACGAGGAAAGGACTTAACGAGCTGGGCTGGAGTTCCTCTCAGAGCCAACTGGGAAAGTTTTCCCGTCTAGGGGCTCGCCTATCAAGATATATCCTGTCAGGAGAATTAATCCACAAACACCAGAGGTTTGTGTACAAAAAGGAGACAGAGGAGTCCTTTTGCTTTATTCGAATAAAGGGAGAGGCCATGAGGCATTCCCCCAGGATCTCAGATTTTTGGAGGATGCAGCCTCCTTTTTATCCCAATTTCCCATCTGCATTTCCTTCTTTCTTTCCCCATTGGCTGAGTCACTTGAGAGGCACAGACTTCCCAAATGCCTGATACCTGAGATTCCCCTCTAATGCACAACCCTCCCTTTAAATCTTTAATTCTTATCGAATTCATGCTTTTTCTCCATTTCTTCTTTCATCTTGCAATATCCAATTTCATTTTTCAGCAAACCTACGGTTTGTTTGTAAAGGCAAATATCTTTTTTTCCATTCATCAATCAGTGGAATCCTTCCCACTGTTTCTTTTATCTCTCAGTGCTGGTTTTATCTACCAGCAGACCCACAGTTTGTTTGTAAAGACAAATCTGACATTCCTCTCAATCCCAAGGAAAGGGGACAACGAGTTTGGAAGTAGTGATAAACTTCCCTGGCTTTTTCTGAGGACAGGGATCCCTTCCCAGCACTGCTGTAGGTAGGATCCTGGGGCTCTTCCCAAGACACAAAACCTTTTATTAGGAACTCTGTGTCAGCTGAAGCTTGGTGATAAATGATTTGTCATGGAGAAGGGTTTTTTTTTTTTAAAGAAACAAACCCCACAGCCCTTATTTCACTGCCAGAAATGTGGATGCTTTTCAGTGAAGGGCACTGTGTCCATCCCAGGAAGCTGACAGGAGGATGACTGCTCCTTTTGTGCACCTAAGAGCTTCCCTGCAGGCAGGCTGCCTTCCCTGCTAGCTCCCAGCCTGCATTCCCAGCCTGCCCTTCCCTTCCCTTCCTGGCTCAGATGCTGCCCAGGAATTTGGGGTCAGCTTGGAGTGAGTGGGAAAGGCACAACTCCCCCTCTATCAGTCTCTGAGCTTATCTCTGCTCTGAGCTGAGCTTTGCTGGGCCCACCTAACCAAAACTGATCTGCTGGGCTCTTGGGATGAACATTTGGTGATGTGGTGGCTCTGGAAAGCCATTCCCCTCTCTTGCTTGCTGCCTGTGGAAGGGGTTGTGATCTTACAGAAGGAAAATTAGGATCCCCCAGCCATGGTGAGTGCTGAGATCAAGGGCTGGGAACTAGGAGGAGATCCAGCACCCTGGAAAAGGAAGAGGAGAGGAAATATTCAGTGCTTTGCTCTGAATATTTCTGAATATTCAGTGCTTTGCTCTGCTTCCCAGTCTCCTGCATTCAGGGAATTGGGCTTCTTGGTTTTCTCTGCCAGACTTCCCACTGCTCATCCCTGATCCTTTCAAATCTGGGGATGGCTCCACTTGGAGGGGAGAGGCCAAGCTATGGTTGTGTTAAACCTGGCCCTGGCCTCAGCTGATTCCTGGGCTTTTGTGGGATATTGCCCATGATTTGGTTAAGGATGCAAAGGTACTTGGTGTTTTCCCATTGTTTTGGGTTACTAGGGAAACCCCATGAGTCAGAGCCCTCTCCAGGCTGGGACATGCCTGGCTCCAGCTGAAATTATTGTTCCCAAGGGCAGAGCAACAAAGAGTGCTACTGAGACCCCACAGAAGAGAAGGTTTGGGGACAAAAATGAAACCTTCAGCTTTAATTTTAACCTGTGTATTTTTTTTTTCCCTTAGGTGAGGGGTTTATGAGCCAATTCCTTGCTAACTGATAATAACAAAAATTCCTCTGATGTCTGCCCTGTGTCCATGCACTTTTCCCTTCCCTCTGTATATGTTTGTTGCTGTTTTTTTGGGACAACATGCCTTGTTCTGTAGAGAGCTCTGATCAAATCTAATCCTGCCCTGCAGAACAATTCTCCCCTTTCTCTGTTCCTCCCCACAGGGGTGACATTATGCTTTATGCAAGCCCAAAAATGTGGTAAGGGGGAATTTCCCCTCCCTTCCTAACCCCCCAGGCCCAGCAGAGAGGCTCAAGGTGAATCCACCAGCACAAAAACCAAGCAGGGGAATAAAAGAAAGGAGTTTAAAGATGACTTGGCTGTTCTGAGCAAGCGATGCTGGCGTTTTGAAATGTCAGCTATTCTGCTGGTTTGGCAAATTCTTCTCGTGTCTCTCCCTTTGTTTTCCTTCCCTGAAGAACGGCGAGGTCTAGACCTCGTTGCCAGTGCGGTTTTGCTGTCGGGATCTCACGTCTGGGGCTGCAGACTCGGGGCTGGCCAGAGGTTTGCAGGGATTTAGGGAGGCAGCCTGCCCAGATCCCAGTGCTCCTTTCATTGTAAAGCATTGCCACTGTCTCCTTGCTGCTGCAGGGTTTGGGGGAGTTCTTTGGGGTGGTCATTCCTGCTGCTTTGCCCTTAATTCACAGAGAGCCTTAAGGGTTGGGCTGTTTATAGGTGGGAAAATTCCATTTTAAATGGAAGAGGAGAGCATTCCTTGCAAGGTCATAGTGTGAAACAGGCTGAGCATGGATGACAGGGATAAGAAGATCTTTATCCTATGGCTTCAGGGATGTGGTTCCCTTTACTGGAGCCCTTTGCTGAACAGGTATTTTTGGGGGAAGAAGTTTGTTTGAAGACACTGACTTGCTTAATGGCACCTGCAGAGGGCAGGGGGAGTTGTGCCAAGCCTGCAAGCTGCTGTCCAGGTGAATTTCCATTTCCAGGGTGATGCTCAGCCCCTTCAGCTCCATCCCCACTTCTTCCACAGGCACTGGAACACTTGGGGGAAGCTGGCCCTGCTGATGTTCCTCCTCTACCCCAAAATTGGGGTCTGCAGGGTTGCAGCCTCACAGCAGCCAGCACCAAGCCCTTTTGATATGATTCTTTTTCCCCTCAATCAATTATTGGTATCTGGCTGTGAAGGGAAGTCTGTAGCCTTGGGCAGTCTGGTTCCACATCTGCTTTTGGAATTAACCCTAAAGGTCGCTGCAGAGCTGGTAGGGGTTAGGTTCAGATCCCTGCCTAAACCCTGGACTAAACAGGAGCTGGGCTTTAGGTTAGGTCTTCATTTCAGAGGCTGGAAAGAGGGAATACCAGATCCCTATGAGCTGGAGGAGAGTGGGATTTAGCACTGCTTTATAAGAGAGATTTATGGAATTAAATTCATCTTGGAATAATACAGCAGGGTCTGCTGAGCATCCTTGCCAAAATATCCCGTGCAGCTGGGAAGGGAGAAGTCTGTGCTGCTCTGCTTCATGCTCCCAGTCACTGCAAGGTCAGGTCATGGCTTGTAGAGAGGTCCCTGAGGCAGGAATGTGGCTCATCCTGATGGATTAATGAGCTGCCTCCCCAGGAGCAGGCAGCAAGCAGCAGAGCGCTGGTGGACAACCAAATCCCAAAATCATGGAATGTGTTGGATGGGAGGAAAAAGCTTATCCCATTCCACCCCCCTGCTGTGGTCAGGGGCACCTTCTACCATCCCAGGTTGTTCCAAGCCCCATCAAACCTGACCTTGGACACTTCCAGGGATCCAGGGGCAGCCACAGCTTCTCTGGGCACCCTGTGCCAGGGCCTCACTTCCCTCAGTTCCTTCCCAATATCCCATCTAACCCTACCCTCTGCCAGCTTGAAACTCCAGTTCCTGACAAGTGTTGGGGTGAAGATTTGGGAAAGTGAAGGAAGTGGTTATGTTTCCTGTCTTGCTCCCCAAACCACCCCCCAAGTCCAGCTCTGCATCTCTTCAAGCATAGTTTTAATTTCTCCCTCTCTCCCCAATTTCCCACCCTGCCTTATTACCAATATTTTTGTCAGGGGTCAAACTAATGATGTGAGATTTCTCTGGGATGCCAAAGCCTCCTACATCCTAAAACCCAGGGCTGAGCCTGACATCCCTGGGGAGTTGCAGCTCCTTGCTGGGCTGGATCCTTCATACCTCAGTGGGTCTGTAGGGCTGAGTAATGTTTGCAGCTGCAGCACTGCGTGACCTTCCATCCTTCTGAGCACATCCCCCAAAAAATAGGGCTGGGCTCAAAAAAAATCCAACATGTTCTCATTATTCTTTCAAAAGGGGGAGGGGGGAGGAGCATCCCACCCACAGAAAGCAGGGATGAGCTGAGGATGGGTTGATCAGCCTTTGGTTGTGTTATTTTTCCACACTGATGAATAAAATACCCCGCGGCTCTTGCAGCTTCTGCATCCAAAGGGATGCATTAATGGGGATGGACTGGCAGTTTATTGATTGATTTTAATTTTTTATAATCAACTTTTCTGCATTCAAGGCTCAGGATCTGCATTGCCTCTCTGCATGGCTTGGAGGCACCCCATGGGAGTGTTGGTTGTCATGGGGAAAAGGTTAACACTGGGTTCTTGTGTTTAAAACTGGCCTGAGTAGGTATTTCAAATGGAATCCCAGGCTGGAAACTGGGGATTTTAAAACACTGGGGAATGGCTGACTTGGACTTGGGCAGCAGTAAAAGGGTAGCTGTCACCCAACCCTTGATGTAAGATTGAAAAACCCCAAAGGAATGGAGGAAAAAATAGAAAAGATCCATAAATCTGGCTTTATAACCTTGATCTAGTCAGAAAAGCTGTGATAGAGCTGAAGCAAATTAGTGCCCCCTTGGGCAATGCTGAAAAAGTAGATTTTGATTAAAACATGAATTCTAGTCAATACTAAAAATGATTTTAATTTGGTCTCCTTGACTTGTGCAGAGAACCTCCATTTGTGGAACTGTTCGTTTGAGAGGCTTTTTGGGAAAAAGAAAGTCCCATTCTCAAAAATCAGGGTGGGCTATGTTTTCCCACATGCTCTGCAGGAGCTCACGTGGGTTTGTGCTTGCCCACTCTGTGCCTCTCTCCGTGTCACTGGGCTCAGCTCTCATCTGGATGTCCCTCTCCCTTGGTAGCATTTAGGAGCAGAATTTGTTTATTCATCCTGGAAACGCAGAAGGAAGAGGTTATAGCCGGTTCTTTCCTTTGCAAGGTTGTTTTTAATAGGTGAGGATTGTACAAATCTCATTGACTCATGAGCCCTCCCTGTTCTCTTCATTGTGTTGCCCTGTCCTGGGATTTCTGAAGCCATAGGTCAGGTTTGACTCACTGATGCAACTGAGGAAAGCCCTGGCTTAGGGGAGAGGCAAAGGGTTGGATCAAAAAGCTGTTTTTCCTTTGGATGCTGGAGTCTGGAGCATTTCCATCCCTCTGAGGGTTCATATTCCAAAGGGGCAATGCCTCATTGGGAAATGTGATGGAGGAAAAGCAGCCCTTGATGGAGATGGGTGATGTCATTGACCATCTGAGTCATTCCTGGGGAAATTTTGGCTTCTTCCAGCTTGGCTTTTTTGACTTTGTGCTTGTTACACATGGGAAAATGGAAAAAAAAAAAAAATGGTGGGAGGAGGGGGATGAGATCTTAGCACCTGGTCTTGGAAAGCCTGGAAGGGTGGGAGCGTGGAGGACAGGAGGGGCTTGAGAGCTGGGATGGCCTTAACTCCTTCCCTGTTGGATTTCCCTCCCTTCTTCAGGTGGATGAAATTTATCACGACGAGTCGCTGGGCGTTCACATCAACATTGTGCTGGTCAGGATGATCATGGTGGGATATCGTCAGGTAAATCAGGAGATGCTCTAATATTTATTTAATATTTGGATAGTATTTAATAATTTAATTTAAAAATAATTTGATAATTTAATAGTTTGGATATAATAAATATTAAATAATAAATACTTAGAAATTTTAATAATAAAATACAGTATTTATTTAGGTAAGCTCGGGCCTGGGAAAACGTGGCAGTTGTCAGTAAATAGAACTGTAAAGGTAGCTCCCCACACTTAGACAAACTGGGCATCAGTGAGGAGAAGCCATGGTCAGGATCATAGCCCTCATGTGGCTTGGGCATGGCCAGGAAAAGCGTGGGAAGGTTTCCTGAGAAGTTTTCATGTGGTTTCTCAGGCTGCACTTATTTTTTAAGGCTTGTTCGAGCACAGCAGCCAGATTTTCCTTTAAAACAATGTGATTTTCTGTACTTTTTTGGGGCATGCCCCTGTCCCACAGGAAGTGTTTGAGCAAGGGTGTTAATGACTCAACACAGTGATGTCTCTGTGTGTGTGTGATCCACAAATAAGACCAGTTAGGTCTTGGAAAAAAACTTCCTTATTGTAGAAATACGCTTGGCTGGCAGAAGCCCAACACATCCTGGAGATGCAGGGATGGTCCTGAGGAGCTGGGATAAAGATGGACACTGGCCCATTTTTGGAGGCTGGCCCATTTTTGGAGGCTTCCATGGGACCAGGAACATCATCTCTAGCTCAGAAAGCCAACAATCTGTCTGGCTTCCTCCCAGGGACATTTGTGCTCTGGGCTGGAGGTTGATCCATGGAGGGGAAGGGATTTGGAGCTGTGGTAATGGAGTGGGATGGGAGCTGCCAGGCTCTGTTAGAAATGATTTATCCTCTCCAAAGCCAGCTCTGGAAGCAGCTGTTTTGTCCAGCTATGTCACTTCTCAGGTTCAGGGGATGATGTAGGAAATAATGAGCTGATATTTGAATCCAGGAGCGATCTCAGCTCACCACTGTTCCCAAGCCAGTCCTCCTGCAGCTTCTTGGGATAAAACCTCTTTGGCTTCCAGGGGGGTGTCCTGGTTTGAAGGACAGGTGTCTACCAATAAAGGCAGGAGCTTCTCTTTGAAATGGAGAATGTAAACCCCCTCCCTCCAAATTATTATGAGTTTGAAATTAAGGGGCTCTCAGCCAAAGATATGGGAATTAGGAATAACAGTTCTTTACTAGGAAAATTAAAATAGAAATACAGTATTGCAAAGAACAATCCCAAAAACACTGACAGAGTCAGAATACAACCTGACACCCCATCAGTCAGTCAGGGTGTTGGCACAGTCCCATTAAATGGTGGCTGTATCCTCCTGCAGTGGTTCAGCTGAAGGAGTGCTCCTGTAGAAGGTGCAGTTTTCCTCTGAAGGTCCAGGGATAATGTGGAAAAAGGTCTGGTTTTCCTCTGGAATTTAGTGGAAAGAAGGTATCTTGCTGTACAAAATCTCAGTTTTTATCTAGGTAGGAAAGGCTTGGCTCCTCCCCTTGGCTGGAGCATCTCCCAGTGGGATGATGTAATTTTATCAGTCATGCACTGGGACTGAATGTCTCAGCAGCAGATGAAATCTTCCTGGAGGGAGGATGGGTTGTGGAAAAAATAAAGATGATTGCCCCAGCTGGTTTAAAGCTGGCCCATTAGCAGATAATGTGTGCCACAGAGATAAGGGTCACTGCCCCAGCTGGTTTCAACAGATGATGACAGAAACACACATTCCAGGCCACATCCTGTACTGCACCCAAGACAGGGGGAGGACCACCCCTCTTCCTTTCCCCCCAGCAGCGCTGTGCTCTGTCCCCGCAGTCGGTGAGCCTGATCGAGCGCGGCAATCCCTCGCGCAGCCTGGAGCAGGTGTGCCGCTGGGCGCACTCGCAGCAGCGCGCCGACCCCGCGCACGCCGAGCACCACGACCACGCCGTCTTCCTCACCAGGCAAGATTTTGGGCCCGCAGGTATGCAAGGTACTGTATTTGTCTCGATCAGGTATGTGCAGTTTGCTGGGGGGAAAAAAAAAGCCAGCCAGGGGTGAGAGGATTTCCTGCCGGCACAGTCTGTTTCTTGGTCAGCAAGGTCCAGAAAAAGGTTATAAAAATCATTTTTTTTTCTTCATGTGATGCAGAAGAGAGAGACAGAGAATTAATCCAGAGCATCAACCCAAATGGATAAAATATCTTGATTGATTTAGCCTCCTGCTCTTTGATTTCATTTACCAGTCCTCCCCTTGGCCCAAAATGCCTTAAAATATAAAAATAAGATAAAATACCACAGAGAGCCCCATGGGGACAATCAATTTATTCTGTCCTCTGGAGGACTTTTAAAACCTTTTTTTATATGGGTTTGTTTCTTGGACATGGGAGCATTCAATAAAACCCTGGGCCAAAGAGGAAGTTTTACTGCAGCAACCTCTCACCCTCTTGGTGCAGAGATTGTGCCAGTGTGGCCTGAGAAGTTGGAGGCCTTGCTAATAAAAATTTTCAGGAAAACCTTCTGATGTTTCATGGCTCCATTAGAAAACAGGTGCTGTGGTGTTATCACGAGAGGTGACTGTTCCCAGTTCTGAGCCTGCTGCTTCCAAATTCCCACCTCCTCATTTCCATGCTGGTGGCCAGGTCTGGAATTCCATCAGGAGGCTCCATTTGATGCTGTGAATGGGGTGGGTATTGTCACCCTGATCTGTAGCACATGTCCTCCTGGTGTACACAGGAGGAAGGAAAGGTGGAAAAGGAAACTGTCCTAACCTGGATTACCTCCCTGAAAAGGATCCCCCTCAGCAGGAGATGAACCTCAGGAGATACCCAGCTGGAAACCCTACTGAGTGGGCTGTGGCCACCAAACAGCAGACTTTGGCTTGTGCCAAGCTGGTGACCTGCCCTGGTCCCCATGTCCAGAGTCACACGGGTGAAATACCAGCTTTTGTTTCGTTTTTCTGGACCCTTCCTGGCAAAGTGACTGTGTCCAAAGACATTAATTCATGAGAGGACCTTTTTTGGCAGATGGGGGAGACTCCCTAGGCTGCCCCTTGGTGGGAAGGAGTTGTGAGATTGATGGAGTGGCCCTGCTCCTTCCCCTTTTCCCTGTGGACCTGGCTCTCTGTCACACATTCCAGGACTTTCTGCAGAAGTCCTCATGGTTGCCATGTCCTTGCCTGGCTGTGCTGCATGGCACAAGGAGCTCCTCATCCACCAGGAGTTTGCCTCTGCTTGGGCTGCTGGAATAGTAACACTGTGCTTGCTCTTGCCTCTTTTCCCCTAAAACAAAGTCCTTGAAGATCCCTGACAGCCCTGTTAAGCTCAGGGACATGTAGAATGAAGGATCAGAGTGTGGCACCAAATTATCCTTAACCTTGGAAGAGAAAAGCAGTGGACAGATGGACAGTGAATTATTAATTGCTGCTGTAGAGGTCTTGTCAACACCCAAAGAGTTTCTGTGTCCCTCTGCAGTGGGTGGATTTTCTGGCCTGGGCTGAATGATGCTTGTGCTCAGAATTAAATATTTTCCAGGTAGTTGCTTCTCACCATCGTTCTACTGTGGAGAACCTTTTATACTCCTTCCAATTCTTACTGGAGTCTTCATTACAAAAAACTGCTTTTGTGAGCATCCACCTTTTCATATTCCTTTGTCCCATCTCCCATCCACAGCTTCTTTGGTTGGGAATTTAGCCAATTTTCATCCTAAACAAAATAAATTTGCCCTTCCCTTGTAGAGAATGCTTTCTACAACTTTATTATTTCTTGTGGAAAGTTTCAAGGGAGGAAAAAAAATAATTTTCAAATGGTTTATCCAGGGCTTGATTTATTACAATATGGTTAATTCCCATTATGGGAGTGACTTGGTATGGATCAAGTATCCCACAAGGATGGGGGCCTTTGTGCACCCCATGGTTTGTCCAGGGTGGGTGTAGGGATGTGCATCTCCCTTGGCTCATCAGCTTCCGTCCCCTGCTGCTGCCCACTCTTGGCTCACTGAGCTCTCCTCTTCCAGCATCCCAATCCTCAGGGCATGGTTATCTAGCATGGTCCTGCCCTGTTTTGCCTCTCTGACCTATAAGTCCTTCCTTCACTAACTCCCTTGATGCCAAAAAAGGGTCAGCCTTAAAAAAACCCAACACATGTAAAAAAACTTTGGGGAGTAAATTCTGGAGTGTGCCAAAAACATTGAATCGGTCAGAAATAAGATGAAAAAGAAAGGAAAAGTGACCAAAATGGAGGTGATGTTGCTGCCTGGGCGGGGGAAGATCCCTCTGCCCACAGCTGCCCCACTGCACTGCACTTGATCGAGGGCTGGGGTCCTGGGGCTGGGGTGGGTGCATGAGTGGGTGTGCCCCCTGGGGAGCAGGGCTGTGGTTTTGGCAGGGCTCTGGGGAGCACCTCATGCCTTCCCTTCTCTCTCCTTTTCCTTCTTTACTTGTTTTAAATGAAGAGGAATGCGGGGGATGCCATTCCTGGGCTGGGAGGCGATGGCCACCCATGCTGGCGGGGTGCTGTGGGTGCTGTTTCTGCCCAGGTGTGGTGGCGCAAGGGCACAGTGGTGCCAGCAAGCCCCAGAGCAACCTCTGCTGGCTTTCAGTGGTCCCACTGCTGAGCAATGTGGATGATATGAAACCCCCAGAAACATACCCTTGGAATTCTATACCTTAGAGACAAAGAAAATTCCTTTAAGATTATATAATTCCCGCCGTGAAGACCCCTTATCTTTTAGGATTTTTATTGGTCCTTAAGTTAGCCAAGTGATTGGTTTTCTTAGAGTGTTAAGTTGAAATGTAATTGGATACTGTGTTTAACTAGTAGTTTTATTGGTTACTTTTTCAATCCCTTTGAAATGTATAAATATCCCTACCTACCTGTACTAATTAGACTTTGTAGCTGATCTCCCTTCGAAGAATAAACTATCTTTGGAACATTCAGCTGCAGGTCTCAGCCTTTGTTTCCTTGCTGGCAGGTAGCTGAAGCAGCTATCTGAACCCCTCTTAGCTATCTGGGTTCAAGTAGCTCTTAAAGGCTAGAATAACCCTAGTCTTTGTAAAGCTACATAGCAAGCCATCCAAGTGACCTGGGCATCCTCTCCTCTCCTCTTCACACCTTCCCCTCTGTTTTCTCTTCTGTTGCAGCCAAACCAGCTTACGTATTTGCGGGGTGGTTTTTTTCCTTAATTTTTCATTTCCCCCCTCCTCTCTCAAAGGTTTTCTCTCTCCTCTCCTCCCCTCTGTCCTTCCCTGCTCTCTTTGCCCCAGGCTACGCTCCGGTGACGGGGATGTGCCACCCTCTCCGCAGCTGCACCCTCAACCACGAGGACGGCTTCTCCTCCGCCTTCGTCGTCGCCCACGAGACCGGCCACGTGTAAGTCATGGCACAGCTGGCTGTGCTGCTGCCCCCCTCTTTGCAGAGGGGGCTTTCTGCTGCTGCTGCAGGTGTGAATCCCTTGGGATCTTCCTGGCAGGTTGGGCATGGAACATGATGGCCAAGGCAACCGCTGCGCCGATGAGACCAGCATGGGGAGCATCATGGCGCCGCTGGTGCAGGCTGCCTTCCACCGCTACCACTGGTCCCGCTGCAGCAAGCAGGAGCTCAACCGCTACATCCAGTACGCCCTTCCAGCTGGGAGAGGGTGTTCTCCCTTTGGAGTGGTGGCTTCTGGTAGCCAAAGGTGCTCCCAGGGCTGGCAGAGCTGGGGGTGTTCGACCTGGAGAGCAGAAGGCTCCAGGGAAACCTTGGAGCCTCTTCCAGTGCCTAAACGGGCTCCAAGAGAGCTGGAGAGGGACTTTGGGCAAGGCACTTCCTGCTGACAGAGAGTAGGGTTGGATGGGATATTAGGAAAAAATTCTTTCCTGTGAGGGAGGTGAGGCCCTGGTACAGAGTGCCCAGAGGAAGTGTGGCTGCCCCTGGATTCCTAGAAATGTCCAAAGCAGATTGGATGGGGCTTGGAGCAGCCTGGGACAGTGGAAGGTGTCCTTACCTGTGGCAGGGGCTGGAAGTCTATGGCCTTAAAGGACCATTCTGACCCAAGCCATTCTGGGATTCTGTGACAAGCCAAATTTCTCAGTAGCTGAATCTGGAGAGTGGCCTGGAGCTGAGGGATGGGCTGATGGAAGGAAATCCTCTGTCTGACTCTGCAGCTCCTACGACTGCCTCCTGGATGACCCCTTTGAGCACCAGTGGCCCACGTTACCCGAGCTGCCGGGAATTAATTATTCCATGGATGAGCAGTGCCGCTTCGACTTCGGCGTGGGCTACAAGACGTGCACGGCGGTGAGTACAGGCTGCATGGCCACCCCTCCCCAGGATCCCCAGCCAGCCTGGCTGCCACCAGCCTGCTGCTACTGGCCACTGCTGTCCCAGCCCAGCTCCTCTGTGCTCCCCAGTTCCGCACCTTCGACCCCTGCAAGCAGCTGTGGTGCAGCCACCCGGACAACCCCTACTTCTGCAAGACCAAGAAAGGGCCACCCTTGGATGGCACTGAGTGCTCTCCTGGCAAGGTAGGGGCTGGTCCTGCTTCCTGTAGGAGGGATGTGTCCCAGGGCACGATGAAGAGCACCTTCCTCCCGTGCTTTGCCGTTTCTGTAGTGCTGTGGGTGCAGGAGGGCTCTCCAGTGGTGCTGAGCGCTTTGGAAGAGGTCTGGAACTCATTCCTTCTCCTCCCTTCCAGTGGTGCTTCAAGGGCCACTGCATCTGGAAGACGTCGGAGCAGCCTTACAGCCAGGATGGCAGCTGGAGCTCCTGGTCCAAGTTCGGCTCGTGCTCCAGGACCTGCGGGGGAGGCGTGCGGTCCCGCAGCCGCAGCTGCGACAACCCCCCGTACGTCTGCGCTTCGCCTCCCTCCCTTTTCCCAGCTGGAAGTGGCCGCCAGCCAGAGGCTCCTGGCTGTTCTCCTCATTGGCAGGGATGGGGTCATCTGTTCCTGTGGGAGCTGTGCTGGGGTTGAATGCCATCCCCCTTCCAGCTCTCCCACAACCCGCTGGGTTTGTTTTCCAGCCCGGCGTATGGAGGGCGGCAGTGCCCGGGAGCCACCTACGAGTACCAGGTGTGCAATGCCGAGGAGTGCCCCGGGCCCTTCCAGGATTTCCGTGCCCAGCAGTGCTCCAAGCGCAACTCCTACTACACCCACCAGAACAGCAAGCACTCCTGGCTCCCCTACGAGCACCATGACGGTGAGTGGTGCCAGGTGCTAGCAAAGGAGCAGTGGCCAAATTCCTCCAGAGGACTCTGCCCTGGTGGCCCTTGCCTTGGGATGGAGACTGTGCCAGCTGCACAGATGTTGGGCTGTGGGAAGCTCCTGAGCTGGAAACTGTTGTGCAATAAGCCAGCATCAAGCAGCCAGCTTTTTAAAATCATGGAATCACAGAATGGTTTGGATTGGAAGGGACCTTGATGAAGGGACCTCATTCCAACCCTGCAGCTGTGGGCAGGGACACCTTCCACTAGACCAGGTTACTCACAGACGGAAGAACACTTCCAGGGATCCAGGGGTATCCACAGCTTCTCTGAGCAACCTGAGCCAGGGCCTCACCACACTCACAATATAGAATTTCTTCCCAATACCCCATCTAACCCTGCCTTCTATCTGCTGGAAGCCATTCCCCCTTGTACTGTCACTCTGGGCCTTTCTCCTTTTACAAAGCACCTCTCCAGCTTTCTTGGAGCCCCTTCAGGTACTGGAAGGGGCTCTAAGTTCTCCCTGGAGCCTTCTGTTCTCCAGAACACCCCCAGCTCTCCCAGCCTGTTTCCAGAGCAGAGCTGCCTACATGCATTGCAGCTTCACGTAGCATGTCCTGTCTTTCCCTAATTTCCTGAGTGTACTGGGAAAAAGTGCAGGTTCTTGAGCAGCAAATGGAGTTGGGAGATGAGCCACATGAATATCCTGGGCTTTGGAATTGTGGCTGTGCTCAGGGGTACAAGCTGAGATGGGTTTCTGTCTTCACTCACCTGTCCTGGTTTGAAGGACAGGTGTCTGTCAATAAAGGCAGGAGCTTCTCTTTGAAATGGAAAATACAAATGCCCTCCCTGCAAATTATTATAATTTTGAAATTAAGGGGCACTCAGGCAAAGATAGGGAAAATAGGAATAGCAGTTCTTTACTAGGAAAATTAAAATAGAAATGCAGTATTACAAAGAACAATCCCAAAACACTGACAGAGTCAGAATCCAACCTGGCACCCATCAGTCAGTCAGGGTGTTGGCACAGTCCCATTAAATGGTGGCTGCATGTGGTTCAGCTGGAGCAGTGCTCCTGTAGAAGGTGCAGTTTTCCTCTGAAGGTCCAGGGATGATGTGGAAAGGTCTGGCTTTCCTCTGGAATCCAGTGGGAAAAGGCTGCTCTGATGTTCCAAATCTCAGTTTTTACCTGGGTAGGAAAGGTTTGGCTCCTCCCCTGGCTGGAGCATCTCCCAGTGGGATGATGTAATTTTATCAGTCATACAGTGGGACTTAATGGGCCATTAACAGGAGATATCTTCCTGGAGGAAGGATGGGTTGTGGAAAAGGTAAAGCATATTGCCCCACCTGTTTTTTAACAGATGCTGATAGCATACATACTTTTGGGTCACATCCTGTATTGCAACCTAAGACACTCACCCTAATGAATTTCTACAACCCCTTTTCCCCCCACCTCCCTTTTTCTCCCCTTCCCCTCTTCCTTTGCCGCAGATGCTCAGAAGTGTGAGCTGATCTGCCAGTCCGAGGGCACGGGGGATGTGGTGTTCATGAACCAGGTTGTTCACGATGGGACCCGCTGCAGCTACCGAGATCCCTACAGCGTCTGCGTCCGGGGCGAGTGCGTGGTGAGGAGATCTGTGGGGCTGTCCCTGTCCTTTTCCTGGGCAGGAGAGAGCTCAGCCCCTTGGGGACACGTGTTCTGCCCTTGGGGACCAAGCCCGTTGTCCTGGTTTTAAGGACAGTTATCTACCAAAAAAGGCAGGAGCTTCTCTTTGAAATGGAGAGTGTAAACCCCCTCCCTCTAAATTATTATGAGTTTGAAATTAAGGGCTCTCAGGCAAAGATATGGGAACTAGGAATAACAGTTCTTTACTGGAAAGATTAAAATAGAAATACAGTATTACAAAGAACAATCCCAACCCTGACAGAGTCAGAATCCAAGGTGATACATGTCAGTCAGTCAGGGTGTTGGTAACAGTCTGATCAAATGGTGGCTGCATCCTCCTGCAGTGGCAGATGTGGTTCAGCTGAAGCTCCTGTAGAAGGGTGCAGCTTTCCACCAAAAGTCCAGGGATGATGTGGAAAAGTTCGGCTTCTCCTCTGGAATCCAGTGGAAAAGAAGGGTAACTTGCTGTCCAACAGCTCCATTTTTATCTAGATAGGAAAGGCTTGGTTCCTCCCCCTGGCTGGAGCATCTCCCAATGGGATGATGTAATTTTATCAGTCATGCAGTGGGACTGAATGTCTCAGCAGCAGATGAAATCTTCCTGGAGGGAGGATGAGTTGTGGAAAAGATAAAGGTGATTGCCCCATCTTGTCTTAAAGCTGGCCCATTAGCAGAGAGTATGTGCCATGGAGATAAGGAATCACTGCCTCACCTGGTTTTAACAGATGGTGATAGAACACACATTTCTGGCCACATCAACCCAACACACCCATGTGCTGCAAAGGGGGTGGTGGAGTGATGGGCTGGGCTGCAGAGCTGTAACCCCATGTAACCTCAGGCTTGTCCTCTCCTTCCCTGGGTGCCAGCACGTTGGCTGTGACAAGGAGGTTGGCTCCCTGAAGCAGGATGACAAGTGTGGGGTCTGTGGTGGGGACAATTCCCACTGCCGGACGGTGAAGGGCACGTTGGCCAAGACCCCCAAGCAGCCAGGTGAGAGGGCTGGCTGGGTTTGGAAGCTGGATTTTGGAGCTGGATTCATGTGTCCAGCTGGAGGAAACCTGCTCTTTCTCTTCCCTCCATCCTTTGTCCCTCTCTTTCAGGTGTTTTGAAGATGTTTGAGATCCCAGCTGGAGCAAGGCATCTTCAGATAGAGGAGATGGAGCCAGCATCCCACAGCATCGGTGAGCATGCCCTAGTCTGTAACTGCCTTAACTGCACCACTTAATTACTGGCTTGTCTTTTTTTTTTTTTTTTTTTCCTATCTTCACTCAGAGTCAGGACTAAAAACACAAAGGAGATGAATTTTCTCATGTTCGGGCTTGGTTGTTTATTAAATCTCATCTAAAGTACAGAGCGTTCTGCAACACTTTTAGCTACCAGCTAAAAGCGAACAAAATGGAGCTGAATTAGCTAGTTACAAGGTCTTTTAAAACTAAACAATCCAACAAAGAGCTAACACCTATATTATTTATCCTTTTGACCCAATAACCAAACTCCTGTGACCCACAGTGCAGCACTAACTATTCAACCAAAAACTACTACCTGAAATCATGAAGAAGAAAGAAGACAGAAAGAGACCATGCCCAAGAACCTCCATCTTGTCCCATACCCCACTATAGTCTAAAAACCCCAAATTCCAAGTCCTTCACTGTGTGAAATTGCACACTCCTATTCTAGCTACACGTCCATGATTTTAACTCCATCACTCAAATTTGGAAGCCTTCTCCAAGGCCTCAAGTCAAAAGCAGTGTTCTCCTGGGGGTCAGTGTCAGAAAGCACAGCAAGTTCAAAACTCCCAGGCTTCTGAGTTCCAACATTAGTCCACTTCTCCCTTCACCCTTTCTCAACCCTTTTCTCATAATTCCCACCAAAGAGGGTCTCGTTTAGGTCATTCCCATCCTCCAAAGTGAGTGACCAGAGGGAATGATATTGAGAATATCTCCTTTCTCCTCCAGCTGTTAAGAATCAGGCCACAGGGAACTTCATCCTGAATGCCAAGGGCAAAGAAGCCAAAAGCCAAGTGTTCATTGAGATGGGCTTGGAGTGGGAATACACTGTGGAACAGGGCAAGGAGAGCCTGAAAACCAGCGGTCCCCTGCACGAACCCATCAGTGTTTTGGTAAGCCTGGCTGGCACATGCTCTGGGGGCATTGGGGATGACTGCCACAGACAGGGGAGGTGGTCTGTGGTGATGAAAGGATGTGGGTAGAGGAAGAGTGTGGGGCATGTCAATGAATCCAGGGAATAAGCCAGCCAAAAGCAAGGGGTGACAAGCTGCGTGAGGGAATGGCACAAGGACGTGTTGCTCGGGCACTTGCCTTTGAGTCCAGATGCATTTTGCTCTGCAGCATTGCTTATGACTCTAAATTCCATTTTAGTTATGCTGGTATGTGGGGAAGTAGAGGTTGGGTTCCCTGGACATGCAGGGAATGGTAGGTCTGGGATCTCATCCATCCCTGTGTTCATCCTCAGTTTTGGGTGTAGACCACCTTGCCATGTGGTCCTTTTCCAATGGCATCATTCCTCCCCCTCTCTGACTGCTCCCTCTGTGCCTGCAGGTCATCCCTCAGGAGGAGGAGGTGAGGAGCAGCCTCATGTACAGGTACATCATCCACGAGGACCTGCTGCCCATGATTGGAAATAACAATGTCCTGCTGGAGGAGATGGATTCCTATGAGTGGGCCCTCAAGAGCTGGTCCCAGTGCTCCAAGGCGTGTGGAGGAGGTAACTTCTTCTTCCTAACAGCCTACAGGGCATGCCTGGGGGGGTGCTTGGATATGGCAGAGGGTGTGTGAGGCCCTTGGGGTGTCTCTGGCATGGAGAAATTATTGCAAAGCAGTTTGAGTGTGCATTTTAGCCAGATTTCTTATAGAAACAGGGCTTGCAGGATTGTGTGCGCACACCTTAGTCTGTCTAGCCGTGGACCTGCTATGATTTTTCATTCCTTGGCTGTTTTTAACCGGATTTGAGCCAAGAAACAGTGATTTGAAAGATGACCACTACTAAAGTTTGCACAGAAGTAGGTGTGAGATTTGCTGGTGAAAGCCTCATTTCCATACAGCCCCTGGGATTTGAGCATCTGATCATAGCAAACACTTTGTGCTCTGGGAATCAGAATGGTTTAGTTGGAAGGAATCTTTAGAGGTCACCTGGTCCAAACCCCTGGCATAGGCTGGAACACCTTCCACGAGCTGTGTGCCCTCCACAGCAGCCTGGGGGACTCTGGGGGGAAAGGGAGGGAGGGTCCAGAAGCCACACGAGCATCCTCAGCAAACCTTGGGTGGCAAATGAGAGCAAATATCCCAGCAGGGGAGGGACCTGGGGGAACCTGGAGGGACTGCCACACCCATCACCTCACTGGCCACGCTCTGCCCCCTCAGGCATCCAGTACACCAAGTACGGCTGCCGTCGGAAAAGCGACAACCGGATGGTGCACAGGAACTTCTGTGACAACGGCAAGAAGCCAAAGCCAATCCGGCGGCGCTGTAACCTCCAGGAATGCTCCCAGCCCATGTGAGTCCTCTCTTGGACCTCTGTGTCCTCTATGGCCCGAGGTGCTCCCATCCCTCTCGGGGTAGGGGCGTTTGGTGTTGAGTTGGGAGCGTTCCCAGCCGCTCCCCAGCACAAGCATTGCCTCAAATGCCATCTCCATGTCCATCTTTGTAGGAGTCTTTGTGGTCTGGGGTGGAGGGTCGTCAGGGACAAGCTCAGGCACTCTCTATAAGCTGGTCTTGATGTTGCAGTTTATTATAAGGGCATGGGTGCACAGAGTCCTGCTGAGAGCTGCCGGGCACAGCTCGGAGCAGGATGGAAAGAGAGTGGGGGTATGAGAGAGAAGTGAGAGAGGGATAAGAGAGAGAGAGAGAGAGAGAGGGTAAGGGGTGAGAGGTAAGAGAGTCAGAGAAAGAAGAGAACCATTTTCCATTTACAATACAATAAATCTTCTTCCATGTTGCATATTCTAATTTCCACTAACTGATCTAACACAAGATACAAATTCTATAGCATTTACATACAGCCTATAAGAATCATTGCATTACCATACTGTGTTACACTTTAAACCCTAAAAACTACTCTTCGGACTCGAGGAGGGTCTTCTGTGAGCTTTGGACTTGCTCTCTAGCACCAGGCATTGTTAATCACAAGGGGATTATCCTCTGCCTGGCCATCCTATTGTCTTTTGCTTATTTAGTAACTGAGGTTTGGTATCTCAAAGATGGCCTTCATTTCAATCTCGCTTATGGTTTCTATATTCTCAGAATCCTTTGGTATGCATTCATATTTGCAAGGTTTTCCTAGTCTATGTTCCCCAACCCATCTTCCCGCCCTGGCAGGTGGGTGGCTGAGGAGTGGGGCGCCTGCAGCCGCTCCTGCGGGAAGCTGGGGCTGCAGGCGCGGGCGGTGCAGTGCGTGCAGCGCCTGCAGGACGGCACCAACCGCACCCTGCACGCCAAGTACTGCCCCGGGCAGCGCCCCGAGAGCCGCCGGCCCTGCGGCCGCCTGCCCTGCCCCGCCCAGTGGAGAACAGGAGCCTGGTCTGAGGTGAGGAAACCCCTGGGAGGGGGGTCTGGGAGGGGCAGGGGTTTATAAGGGTCATGGAGTAGAATCCTGGAATAGTTTGGTTCAGAGGAAGCTGTAAAGGTCATCTAGTCCAGCCTCCTCTAACTTTCCATTAGACCAGAGACCCATCCAGCCTGGGTGGAGATAAGGCTACAAAAGACAGTGATGTTTTCACAGGAATGTGGAATGGTTTGGAAAGCCTATCTCATTCCAACTCCTTACCTTGGTCAGGTCGCCTTCCCCTAGACCAGGTAGCTCTAAGCCTGGCTTGAATACTTCCGGGGATAAGGGTAAAAAAAAAAAAATAGGAGAGCAAACCCATGCAGAGGGTATGGGGGTTTGGGAGACAGGGAGGGAAACCCCAAATCAGAAAGCAATATCCACCTGAGGAATAGCCACCCTAGGGGGTGTGGGGGCTGTCCCCATGCTGTCACTGTCTGTCTGTCTGTCTGTCTGGGTGCAGTGCTCAGTGACCTGCGGGGAGGGCGTCCAGCAGCGGCAGGTGGTGTGCAAGGGCAGCGACAGCGGCGCGCGCTGCGAGGGTGACAAGCCAGAGGCCATCCAGGGATGCCACGTGGCTGTCTGCCCAGGTGAGAGGAGAGAGGAGGAGGAGGAAGAGGTGGCACTGGGATGGGGAACAACCCCCCTGAATGCCTCCAGCCTGTTGTGGCTTCAGGGGATGCCAGCAGACAGCATTGGGTTGAACATCTCTGATGCTGCTGGCAGTAAAGAAAAGTTAAAAACAAGCCAAAATATTTCCCTTCTCTGCTCTTAGCCCTATCTGGTTCTGGGTTTTCTGGCAGTTTGAAGGTGTGATGAGCTGATGGAGATGGGCACCCTTGAGTTTATCTTGGGTGGGTTTTGAGTGGCTTAAATGCTGGGTGCTGAAGAGATTTAATTTTTAAGGAGATTCCTTAAAACAAAACAAACACCCCCCAGGGGTATTTTGAGTGCTCTCAGCCTGCCCGTGCCTGCTGGGCATTGTGCTGCTCTCTCTGCAGGGAAGCTCTCCGGCATCACCGCCAGTGCCGACGCCGGTGACCACGGCACCACCAGAGGGCAGCGGCTGCCCCAGGATGGAGCCAAAAACCCCGTGAGCAAGATCTCCTCCAGTAAGTGCCCCTGCTGGGGAGCAAGATCTCCTCCAGTAAGTGCCCGTGCTCCTGTAAGGGCGGCACTTCCCAGGATATCCCTCCCGAGGACTTCTGCACCTCCCCGAGGTGGGAGCACATCCAGCTTTTATGCTCCGCTGCTGCTCCAAAGCCCGGTGCTCCATTGCCATCTTGTGGTGGATGAGATCCATGTTTCTCTCCTTCTGCCTCCCGCTTTTTAATGCCCTTTCCTTTTTACCTTGGAATTTTTAAAGTGGGGAGATGGCTTTTGGTTTTTCTTCCCTTTGAAACCCATTCATAGCTGGGGCTCAGTGCATCTTGGTTTGGAGCATCCCTTACTCTCTGTTTTTTCTCCATGCACAGAATCCTTCGGTAGTTTGGTTTCATTTTCCAGGTCCCTCTTGCCCTCTTCCTGTGTGGATAAGCAGAACCTTGTTCCCTCTGGAAATCCCATTGGAAATCCCATGGGAGCCTAATGCCACCTTATTTTGTGCTGCTCTGTCCCTCTCCAGGGGAGCCTTGCCTTGGGGACAAGTCCATCTTCTGCCAGATGGAGGTCCTGGCTCGCTACTGCTCCATCCCTGGATACAACAAGCTCTGCTGTGAATCCTGTGGGAAGAAAGCCTCCTCCACCACGGGCTCACCCCCTGTCACTGGCATTCCCCCAGGAACCACCACTCCCAGCCCTGCTCCGGTGCTTTTCCCCTACCCCACTACCCCAGCTCAGAGGGAACCAGGTGGGGACCCCACTCCAGCACCTGGGATATCCAGCAGTGGTGCTTTCCCAGGGGAGCTGCCAGCCCCAAGGGAGCCAGGAAGGGGCCAGGGGGCCAGGTAACCTGCTTGGGACCACCTCACTGTGAGGCAGGGAAAGCCTTTCTCCCTCTCCCCTCCCTTTCTCCTCACCTTTTTCCTCTCCCCAACTTCCAGAATAGTTTCCATGGGCAGCACTGCCAGGTTTTCTGGCTCAGCACCCAGAAATTCCTGGGAAAACCACTCAGTTCTCATGGTCCCACTTGCCCTCCCAGCTGTGCCATGGCGCTTTTTGAGAGTGCCATGGAAAAAAAGGTGGAAAAGAGCAAAAAAAGCTGTGGGTAGACAGGCTGCTTCCTCCCAAGGTGCTAAAAAGATGTGGGAGGGGGGTGGCTTTAATGTTGCATTTTCTTTCCCCCTGCTCCAAGCAGCAACAGAGGAGGGTCCTGGCTTGGTGGTTCAGCCCTGGAGCTTGGGGGTAGCAATGGGAGGATCCTGGGAATCTGGGGAAACTGGAGGAAGATGGTGAGGTGAGGAGAGGGGAAATGTGGGAAAATCCCAAACTGCTGCTCTGGGCTGTCCCTGTTGGGGTAGAGAGTTTGGGAAACATGTCTGGGGGAAGGTGGAATGTGACAAACATAGAGCTGCTTCTGTCCTGGAGGCAGGAGATGGTCCAGGAGGTTCCAAAGTGAGCAATCAGAACCACAGGTCAAAGACCAAAAATTGATGTCAAAAATGCCTGTCACCTGGGGGCGACTTTTTTTTTAGCCAATACTGCCCTTGGCCAGCCTTGATGCCCAGCCTCCCCAGGATCACCAGCCTCATCCCTGCACCCTTGGACCCAGTGCCTGTGGGGCAGCCAAAGCTTCCAGGGGGAACTGGGAGTGACTGGGAAGCCAGAAGTGGATTTTAGGGGTGGTTAAAAGGAGAGGAGAGAGACAAAGATTCATCTGCATCTCTCATTGCTTGGGAAAGGGTGGAAGGGAGGGATTAATGCCATTACAAATTATTGTGCCAAGTACTAAATGTTTGCACAGCACTTTAGGAGCCTTGGGCTGCCCTCTCCTTGCTGGGTGCTGGGACAGCTCTGGGCACAGGGTTTGCCTTGACAAGTTTCACTCCTCAAAACCCTCCTGGCAAAGGTGTCCCTGAGGGGGCTGCCATGGTTTTGGTGCTTAGGGCACCTCTGGGTGCAGTGGTGGGCAGCTGTGGGGGAGGGAGTTTTGGGAACAGGGAGGTGGAGTCCCAGGAAGGCAAGGCTGGGCAGATACACCAGTTTGGCATTGCTGAGTGGGATGTCCTTGGGAGAACATGCATGGTGTGGGTGCATCCACTGGCCCTGAGGGTCCTGCTTCCCCAGTATCCAAGGAGTAGGATGTGGCATCCCTAGGGACAGTGTTTGTAAGCTCTGCAAGTATCCAGGGCTTGCTGGGGTTATTTTCCCTGCCTGGCATGGATTGTGACAGGGTTGAGGTACTTGCTTTGGCTGAAATGGATGGAGACCCCTCTGCATTCCTGATGTTTTAAACATTGAGCTCTGCATTGCTCCCCTGGAGCTTCCCAACACCCTCCTGCTGCTGAGTCATGGCTGGATGAGCATTTTTCCAATTCCTCTGAGGTGTGCAGGTCCCTGGGCTCCTGGGTGCTGCCCCTTGGCATTAGGTGGGCATCCCCAAACATGGAAGCCCCCCCCAATCTGTCTGAGCCACACAGCTGGCACACCTCGTGGCAGTGGGCACGTGGAGGGTGCCTGTGGAGTGCCCAGATCCAGGACATGCAGGTATTGCCACCCACAGGGGATCCTGTGGGGATGCCAGAGTGGGATTCACCCCTTGGAATTCTGCCACCACCACCATGCCCCCTGCCAGCCCCTCCACAGGAGCACCAGCATTTATTTATTGTGCCAAAGAGAACGTTTTATGCTCTCCAAGGAGCATAACAAAAAGACCTTTCCCCTCAGAAATGGGCTGTGATGTCCTTCCCCTGAAATTCCCAGCTGTGCTCTCCCTTCCCTGCTGGCCTAGGCTTTGGTGCTTTGTAGCTTAAGGAATATTTGCAGTGGCTCCCTGCTGCACCTCGGGGCAGAGCTGTGCTGGGGCTGACCCAGCTCCTGGCACCCACAGCTGGGGTCCCTGGGGGTGTTTGGGCACTGCAGGTGCTGATCCTGACCTCAGGCTGGGTGTGATAACCTCCCCAGCAGCTGTGGGTGCTCTGGGTGGGGATGCTGCAGGGCTGGCACCCGGCACCACGTGTTTCATGGAATCCTGGAATGGTTTTGGTGGGAAGAGACTGAAGCTCATCTGGTTCCAGCCCTCCTGCCATGGGCAGGGACACCTTCCACTAGACCAGGTTGCTTCAATCCCCATCCTGGCCTTGAACACTTCCAGGGATGGGGAATTTATTCCAGCTGAAGGCAGGCTGAGCTTGGCTGTCTCTGCTCCTGTCTCCAGGAGAAGAGCTGACTCTGATCCCTGCCCCCTCCTAAGCCAGGTGGATGCATGGAGTCATTTCTGTGCTGTAACCTTGTCCAGTGTTACCATGATGTATAAAGTTTTGTATATATGAGATTCAGAGCTTTTTAACTTTTAATATTTATTAATTCTGTTGGGTTCTTTTTTTTTTTTTTAACTCTAACATAATGTTAAAAAAAAAGTAAAAATAAATCCACAAAAAAAAAAAATCTCTTGCTGTTGATCTCTTTTGGGGATGTGTGTGTGGAGGGGGAAATATGAGCATGACCCATGAGTGGTTGTTGAAATGGATTTACTCTGTGTTATTTCAACCCAGTCCCTCCTCTTCATCAGCTAGAATTTCACATTTCTGTTTTGAGGAGGAAGAAAATCTCTCTCTATATACATATATAGATACAAACACATAAATAGTTAACCCAGTGCAAAAATAAATATTGATGTGTTACTGGTTCAGGCCAAAAAGAGCCCCTGATGCCATGTCCAGGTAAGAAATGTGAAGTGGTGAAACCAGGGTAGGGATGAGGCCAGAGAGGAAATGTCAGGGTGTGTTTTGGCAGCCTCTCTTTTCCTGTTTGATGCCAAAACCCAGTTCCTGTTGCTGGGGTTTTTAGGCAATCTCTCATACAAGAGATGCTGTAATCCCTCAAAAAAGGCTTTGTTTTCCTCTTCCCTGCTTTACACCTTTTAAAAAGCCTCCTGCACACCTCTGGTTCTCAGAGAGATGGTGGAACCTCTGTCTTTTGGCAGGAAGTCACTCAGTCCTTCCCCTCGTGTTTTTAGTGGCCCCTCTTGAAAGGTTAAACCCAAACCCTACCAGGTCATTCCTCAAAATCCAGCCACACTGGATTCCTCTGGATCTTTGCACTGCTGCTGCTTTTTCAAGTGCTTTGAAAACCCTGCTTGGATTTTAGCACAGACAAACTCTTCCACCTGTCTGTTGGATGCTTCCCTTCCACACAGCATCGCTGCAGCTCATCACACCTTCAGGTTTTTAGGCTGCAGCAACCACAATATTTGGGCAAGGATGGGTTTTTGGGCTCATAAGGGATAGGAGAGACTTCAAGGCTTGCAGCTGGTGTGGTTGTGGCTTTTCTTGATGGGATGGGATGGTCAGGTTGGGGCAGCTTGATCTGGTGGAGGATGCTCTGCCCATAGCAGGGGGTAAAATGAGATGAGCTTTGAAGTCCCTTCCAACCCAACCCAGGCAGGGATTCTATGGTCCTGTGAGATGGGGCAGAGCAGGGACTTATCCCCATTGTCCCCATGGGAACTGGGATTGGCTGTGTCTCCAAACACCTTCTTCACTGCTAATTTTCCCATGGCAAGTATTGCATCCCTTCAACACTCACACTCTTGGCCAGGATGGAGTGGGTGGAACAGTTTTCTAGGAAAACTTCAGCTTTCTTTCCCATGGCTTTTGCCAAAGGATTTTATCTCAGCCCTGGAGCCTTGTTGGCTCAGACATTTCCCAGCCTGACTCACCAGCCCTGGCCCTGAGCTTTTCCTGCAGGGATCTCCCCGTGGCAGCTGCTGTGGTTTGCCCAGCTGTGTCCCATTGCAGCTTCCCAGTTTCTCCCTGCATTCCTGATTCCTGGGCAGCTTATAACAGCAACCCTGCTCCTGGATGCTCCAGCCCTATTCCAGGGCACAGTGGCTCTCAGATAAGAGGAGTGTGCATGTCCCAGGAAAGCCTTGCAGGGATCCTGCTGTGATGTGCATGTCCCAAGGCAGCTGCCAGCTCTGCAGTGGAGGTTTGAGATGTGCAGCTGCAGCTTTGTGTGAGGTTTGCCATTACCACAGGTCAGTGCTGGGATTTTTACCACTGCTTTGGTGAGTTACAAATTGGTTTTTTTTTTTTTTTTTTTTTTTTGTTTTTTGTTTTTTTTTTTGTTTTGTTTGTTGTATTGTTGTTGTTGTTTTTTATTTTTGGTGGAGTCTGGGGAGTCTCTGGGACTCAGCAGTCAGGAAATGCAATTCTTTGTATTGCAGGCTGCCTAGGAAGGAGAGAGCAGTGGCTGATCAGAGTTTTACTCCAGCACTTCAGAGCTGCCCCTCCATTAAATTCCCAAGGAGAGCCTGTCCTCACCACTCTTTCAGACACATTCCTTCACTTTTGTGTACCATTTCTCTTGATAGTTTTGCCTCTGCAGCCAGCTGGAATTGACAGGCAGATAATGTTTTATTGCCCCATTTGGTGAGAAGTGTCCATGTGCTCTCCTGAGGGATGTCCTGGCAATAAAGTGACTTGCAGGGGGAAAGAAAACACGGAAAACTGTTTGTGCTGGCGAACCTGGAGGCCAGGAGGGGACGGCATTGCCACCAAAACCGGGGTCAGAAGGGTGAGGGGCTGACAAGGGTCAGCCCTGCTCCATGGCAGAAATCTCTTGACCTCGTGTGCCTCTTGTGGGACATCCCTGGGGAGCCGGAGAGGAGGGATTTGATCCCGAGATCTCCGTCGGGTTCGGCTGCAGCCGCTGGAGGTCACTGCTGATCTGCAGCTCCGCCTGCAAAATTCCTGGGAGATGGATAGTGGTGGATCTTCACCAGGAGCCACATCTGGTGCCACATCTGGCACTCCAACCCTGCCTGACTGTCCCTTGCCCTTGCTGCTGGATGGAATGACTCTTTGGGAGAATGAGGGAGCTGGGAAAGGGGCTCAGCCTGGAGAAAAGGAGGCTCAGGGGGGACCTTGTGGCTCTGCACAACTCCCTGACAGGAGGGGACAGCCAGGGGGGGTCAGGCTCTGCTGGCAGGGAACAGGGACAGGACAAGGGGAAACGGCCTCAAGCTGTGCCAGGGGAGATTGAAAATGGGGATAAAATCTTCACAGACAGAGCTCAAGCACTGGAACAGGCTGCTCAGGGCAGTGGTGAAGTCACCATCCCTGCAAGGATAAAATACATCCAGGTCCCACTTGAACTGAGGTGACTCCATTCCACCTGGGCACAATGTCACCTTTCCTGGACACAATGTCACCTTTCCTGGAGATCTGGGGCTGAAAGTTCCCTTCTGTGAGGTTTGGAGCCATTGCAAAAAATTAATGACTTCACCAAAAGGCCCAGATTATTTCATTGCTTTTGCTGCTTGAGCATTTAACCTGGACAGGGGAAAAAAATTCATTGGAAGGGCTTGGAAAACTTCAGGATTCCGTGGTTGAGCAGGACAGCAAAGCTTCCAGCAGCAATGCAAACTGGTAAAATCCCTATTCAAATGTCCTCACCCCTTCCCAAGGGCCTGGAAACACATTCCAAACTCCAATCCCAGCTACACAACCTGGCCTCTCTGGCAGGACAAGTATCCTTTGGGACTAAAAGTTCAGCTGATTTGGGGTAAATGTCAGCTGAATGGAAAATCTGCCTTTGTTAATCTCTAGAGGAGGAGAAAGAAGAAAGGGAGCACCTTAAATATAGACCTAGAAAGCAGGTTCTTGCTGGAAGTGCCTCTCCTTTCTTCCCATCCACATGTCCAGGAAAGTTAAAAGTCAAACAGAGACAATATAAAAAGACACGGAATTTATTTTGGCACATAAAGTGCTTGTAATTGTTGTCTCCAGGCAAGTTTCCTCCACTGAACCAGGAGACTCAGTGCTAACATTTCAAGCTCATAATTAAAAAAAAAAAAAAAAAGCTCCATATCCCTCTTTTCTTTCCTAAAAAGGTTGTTTTCTAATACATACACATTAAAAAAAAAAAAAAAAAAAAGAGAGAGAGAGAGAAAAGGGGGGGTTAAAAATACTTCCAAGGCACATTATTATCAGGAAGGAATGGAGAAATGCTGCTTTTTTCCTCTCCAGCCTCCCTCTAGTGCTGGAGGTGTTGGATGAAAACAATTCAACCTCCCAAGCAAGGAAGGTAATTTATTATATTCCTTCCACTGGGAGCTTTCAGCTGGCTGCAGATGTGTCCCCTCCTGGCAGCTCTGATAAATGGGGAGACAACACAGCATTTTGGGATGCAATCTTCCAGGAGGGTTTCCCAGGCTCTCAGACACTCATTGCCTTGCAAAATAAGGGCTGTTTTTCACGAGGAAAAGATTGACTTCCAGCAAGGCCCTTCCCCATGAAGGGGAGGAGTCCAGGAGGGGGAAATCTCAGCTTTTGGGGGTGAGGGCAGGTTTGGAGGCCAGGGGTGTGTCTGTTCTCAGCAGTTCCTCCTGTGCTCCCTTCTTCTGTCCTTATTGCAGCATTTTTCTAGTTCAAAGGTGGCTGTGGAGGAGAATGCCAAAGTGCTCTGACTCCTTATTCCTTTTCTGCACTCAGCAGGAGGCTGCAGACCCTGGAATTGGTTTGGTGCAAGGCAAATTCCCTCCCAGGCACGGAGCCACGCCGGCCTTTCCGAGCAGTGCTGTTCTGGTTCCTGGCAGACTGGGAAACTGTGAAGACTTCCCTGTGGGACAAATGACAGCAGGATGGTCAGGAGGCTGTGGTGGTGGATCTCATCCTTCTTCTCCCAGACCAGCCCAGCCACCACCTCCTGATGGCCTTATGGATGGTGCATCCACCCTTATCAGGAACTTGTGGTGCCCTTGTCTCATCCCTAGCAATTCCATCCCAATAATCCCAACCATTAAGTCTCTCTTCTTCCCAAGAAGTCCTCCTTTATCTCAAGAACACCAGGATGTTTCTACAGGATCTGGCTGTACCCAGGGATTACCTATATGGGACTTGTTCCTCTCTCAGCTGCAGGCACATAAGCACAGGGCTGCTGGAAAACCTCAGTTTGGTGTCAAAGAGGATGGAGGTCTCCACCTCTGTCTGGCTCCTCAGGGTGGCTTGGAGGAAAGGGGAATCTAGTTCTGCCTGGAAATCCATGGCAAGGCTTCCCCTGGGAGACAGAAGCACATAGGGTCTGGTCACAGAGCAGTGGGCACTAAACAACTCCATAAACCCCTTAATTAGAGGTCTGGCTGTGGAAAATGTATGTGCAGCCACCAGAAAAGGCTGGACCCACCAGGAGAAGAGCAGGGAGCTGTGGAAATCCACTCTCACCTCCCAGGTATTCCCATTCCCAGAGTCAAGTTCTTTCCTTGCCCACTGACCTTGCACTGACTCTGGTTTTCAGCTCCTGTTCCCAAATGCTCACATCCATGTCAGCTGAAATGTCCAGCCCAAGCCCACCCTGGAGCTTGACGGTCACTTGGAGGCCAGACTGCAGAGGAATGACCTGGGAGATGGAAAAGGGAGAGCTTCCTGTGACCAGGATGAGTGGTTGGCACTGGCAGGGCACTGTGGCTGCTGGGAATGTCTGTCCCAGCTCTGCATCCATTGCTTTACCAACCCCAGGACACATCTGGCAGTGCCACTTCACTCCTAGATCTCTGTCTGTGGAATGTAACATTTCACTGGATTCACTGGGATGTGGTGTGGAGACAGGTCACTGCCTCCTCCCCATGCAGTACCTGGTGATGGTCCATCAGCAGCAGGTTCCCTCTGACCACCCTGGTGGGCCCTGCACTGCTCAGCAGGACCTTGGCCATCAGGTCAGTGTACCCCTGGAAGAAGACCACTGGCCGCAGCTGGGTGCCAAAGAAGGTGGCCGACATCCCGGCCATGAGCTCCGGCTCCTCTTCCCCTTCCGAGAGGTTTCCTCCCATCATCGACTCCATCCCTTGTGCCTCAAAGGTGACCTGGAAGACAGAAGTGGAGGGACCCTTTGGAGCAGGACACTGGTGATGGAGTGACTTGGATAAGGCATCTGAGCCACCCCTGAGGTATCAGTGCTGCACCTGCTGTTTTTTGGGGTAGCAGGGGGCTCCCTTCTCCAGAGCAGGAGTGTGTTTCATTCTGGTGATTTGGGAATTTGCCTGTTTGTGATACAGGACATGCAGAGCACACGAGAGGGGGCACAGGGACAGCAGTGGCAGCACTGGGTTGGTGTGGTCAGCCCCCTCCAGCCCCTCTCCCACCTGAGCTGCCCGGAGCCGCTGGCCATGGCTGAGCAGGGAGAAGTCAGACACGCTCCTCCTCAGGAATCCACCCTCCAAAAACAGCAGGTCCAGCCCAAAAGTGGAAGTCAGGTCCTGGGTGGCTGGAAGGCAGAGAGATGCCCATGAGCATCCCTGGGTGTCTGGTGGAAGGGGGGTGGAACAGGATGATCTTTGAGGTCCCTTCCAAGCCAAACCCATGGTATCATTCTGCATCTTCTCCTTTCATTCTTGCAGTACTCAAATGATTTAGCATTGCAAGCTTGTTTTTTTTTTTCTCCTTTCCACCTTCACTGACTCTTTGCAAGGCCATTCAAATCAAAGCTAATTCAAAGAGAGACAGAAATGAGAGCTGAGGGATGAAAAATTCAGCAGATATTTAGCAAGTGCTGCTTTCTGCTGTCTCTGAAGTTTGATTCTTTCTTTTAAATCTTAGTACAAGAATCCTCCTCCTTGAAGATTTTCTTAAAAATACTAAAGGGACTGAGAAATTGAGTGAAATATCTTGACTTGTCAGGGAAAGCAGAGAAACTCCCACCAGCAATCTGCTCCTGGTTTAATCTCCAGCTGAAGCTCCTCTTTCAAACCAGCAGAATTTGGGCAAAGTTTGTGCTAGAGAAGGGTATGTTCATATCTCAGGTGGTGGGGGACATTCTCAGAAACCTGCCCAAGATTTTGGGGCATTCTATAGACCTCAGTCCTCCTCTGGAAGCTGCCTTTCCCCACCAACCCCTCCTTTAACCCTCTGAGGGGACCATGGGGTCAGTGTCCTCTGCCCTGTCACCTGTCAGAGGTCCTGAGAAGGAAGAGGAGATGCCAGCTTTAGAGAAGAAGTTGTAATTATTTATCCGTGGGTCTCCCATGATGTCTTTCATTATCTTCCTGGAAAAGAGAGGGAAAGGAGATGTCAGCACTGGGAGGGAGGCAGAGAAAAGCTCAGTGCTCTCTACAACAGGAAATATAATTTGCCAGAATATTTCTCATGGTTGCTGACTGCCCAGAGCAGAGTAAAAAATTGAAGCATTAGATCTGGCCTACCCTGGAATTTCCCTTTCCTCTGGCTTATTAGGATAAATCAGGCAGATATTTTTGTGCAGCTTTTGCTTAGCTCTGAATAATGTGAGTGCTTGGTTTATTCTGTGCACACAGGAAGATCAATGCAGGTACAAATTGTGCACTGCCCTGTGAGCCAGAGCTTTGGCTTCCAAGGGCTCTGCCAAAACCACAAGCCTGGGTTCTGCTGCCATGGGGCAGGATGACAAGGACTGTCAGGTTTCACCAGCTGTGTGACACCTGCATCCTTTTTGTTACTCCAGGAATATCCAGGCAGCCCCCATGAAGTGATGCTAGCACATTTTAAAAACATTTGGTCCAAACCCCACATCTGGATTGTGGAGGAGGAGGAGAAAAAGGTGTTGTAGAACAGAGGGAAAAATGCAGCCATCCCCCCAAGCCCCACTTTGCCAGGTGGTGGTGGTGGCCACGCAGGCTGTTCTGGACTTTGAGCAGCAGGAAGGTGGCCAGCTCGGTCTCCATCTGGCTGGTGGCCAGCAGGATGTTGATGACATCCATGAGTGAGGGGTGGTTATCCAGGAGGATTTCTGCAGCAGCCAGGCGACAGGTTTTGTCATAGCTCCTCCTCCTCTGGTGGAAAATCCTCCTCATCACTCGCTTCACCTGAGGAGAAGGGGGAAATTAAAAAGTGCAGATGCACCTCAGCAGCTTGGCTTTGAGTGGGGAGGGGAGCACCAAGCTTCAGCAATTTGCTCTCCTACCTTGCTGGAGATGAGGGCAGCGGGGAATCGCTGCAGGGCAGAGGTGGCTGCAGCTGTGACACCTGTGGGACCGTCCTCAGCGTGGTCCAGGAGGGTGGGGATGGTCTCAGGGAGCCTTGCATTCCCCAGGGCCAGCAGGTAAATGACCACCTCGGGCTCCTCCTTGGCACCTCTGAGCCCCCTGAGGATGGTTTCCACCCCACGCTCCACCACCTGCTCAGGATTTGCAGGAGGAGAAGGAAGTGAGGAGAGATTCCAGGAGATTTTTAGGTACTCCTGGACACCTGGGGGGTGTTCCAAGGGATTGCAGAGGACCCACCTGCAGCCCACAGAGCTTCTGCTGGCACAGCTTGCCCACCAGAGAGCCCACAGCAACTATCCCTGTCTCCCAGATCTCAGGTGCCAGCTGCTTCCCATCCAGCTTGTCCTGGGCGTCAGGAAAGGGGTAATAGGAAGAAAGAAAAAAGAAATGAGGGGGAAAAAAGAGAAAGAGTATGCTTTACCTCTGTCCTAGGTTACAATGTAAAGATATGCCCAAAATTATGTATTCTGTCACCATCTGCTGAAACCAGGTGGGGCAGTGATTCTTATCTCTGTGGGAGATATCCTCTGCTAATGGGCCATGTGTTAAAGATGAGGGAGGGCAGTCATCTTTGTCTTTTCTACAACCCATCCTCCCTCCTGGGAGATATCTTCTGTTAATGGGACATTCAGTCCCACTGCATGACTGATAAAATTACATCATCCCATTGGGAGATGCTCCACCCAGGGGAGGAGCCAAGCCTTTCCCACCTAGATGAAAACTGAGATTTGGAACATCAGAGCAGACTTTTCCCACTGGTTTCCAGAGGACAAGAGCTACCAAACCTTTCTACAGGATCACAGCTTCAACAAGACTATTTCATCTGGACTGCTACCACCACCCTAACTAGCAGAGTGTCAGGTTGTATTCTGACTCTGTCAGTGGTTTTTCTTTTGTGCTACTGCGTGTGTTTCATTTTTCTCTTTTTTTCCTATTAAATTGTATTTCTCACTTGGAGTCTCTCACTGGTTTTGCTTTCAAAACCATTACAACCTCTTATCTCAAAGTGTTTCCTAATCAAGTAAGGGAAAACTAGTTCTCAAAGGAGGCCATGCATGATTTAATTGTATAAAACATTGTGGCTCTAAATTAAGATTTTACTATCTTTAATGCACTGATATAAAGCATCTTTTGCTGAATTCTTTTCCTTTGAGGAGCATCTGCTCCCATCACCAGTGTTCTGTTAAATGTGCATAAAACCATCCTGTGAGCAGGAAAATCAATTTCTACAGAAACATTTTCCTTGTTCCATGGTGTGTGGATCCATCCCAGATACAGGACCCTTGGGGAGGAGAGAGAGATGTCCATACTCACTAAGACGAGGTGGAGAAGCTCTCCTGAAGGCCGGGGAGAGAAAGCTGCTGCATAGAGAAATGTCTCCAGGAGGGACTTGGGCTCCTTGCTGAAATCCAGGAAGTCTGAGAGCGCTGCCAAGGAAGCCACCGACTGTGTGGCCACTGCTGCCTCCACAAGGAAGGGGCTGGAGTGGGAAGAGGGAAGTCACCAGTGGCATAGTCCACAAAACCCATGCAGGACAGGCATTAGGGAAAGCCAGAGAAGCCTGCCACTAGCCAGGATGGCTGCCTGGAGCAGGAATGGACAGCACCAATTGTCCCTGGTTGTCTTGTCCAGCGCTGGGAATTCTGGAGAAGGAGTGCCAGGGGTTCTCACCGTGTCTCCTGGGGCGCTCTCCTCAGCAGCTGCAGGATGTCCCTCTTCTTGGCACTGCGCAGCATCTGGATGAACCTCTGGAACTGCCAGGTGGTCGCAACCTTTTGAGGTGTCTGTTTGGACTCTCTGCTTGTCAAAAGCCTTCAGGAAGGCTCTCAGCTGCAAAGGGGAGGTGTGTTAGGTGGGATTTAGCCTCTTTTCCCATGTTATCATGCAGCAGTAACCAGCCCCTCCAAAAGCACCACTGGGGTTTAACCCCACACCCTACAAGTGTCCAGCTTGAGGGGGAGCCCTGCTGAGTTTTGGGGGTCTGTGGCACCACTGACCGACGGGCAATGGGTGCAGACCCTCCTGAAGGGCAGGCTGGCCATGCCCAGGGGCTGGGGCCGTGCCTCCATGCTGGCCAGCACATCCTTGAGGCTTTGTCCAGACACCTCTGCTGGCCCAGGCATTGCAGGAGACACCAGTTGGAGCTGCTGCCTGTGGAGGGAGGAATAGTCAATGGAAAGTTTTGTGATTTCCACCCTCCGTGGTTGGGATCATGGCTCACCTTGAACTGATTTGGATGCTGGAGCGGGATCTCAGGGCTGGAGCCACCTTGTGGCTTTCCTCTGCCAGGACTGACTGGAGCAGGTTGTCTTTCACCACGTATTGGCTTCTGCTGGAGGGCTGCCACTCGACTCCAAAAATCTTGGAAAAGCAAAAACAAGGAGAAAAAAATGCAACTTTTTTTCCCCTTGCCCTCTCCCCAGGAGATTTCTCTCTTTACGTTAACAGAAAAAGAACTTTCCAGTCCACAAAGTCACCAGCTTCACTTCCAAAATGTAAGAAAGGAAAATCCATAAGAGCCTGCCTTTTTCCTAGAGAAGGCATCACCAGGTGAGGACCAGCAAGGGGATGCTCTCACCTGTGGCTGATGCAGGTAGGCAGAGTGGTGACACCACAGGGACTTGCACAACAAGGTGGTGTTGAGACTCTGCCAGAGCCTGTGGGGGTCTCTGTGGTGATGTCCATTTTTATATTGAATTTAGTAGAATTTGTACATTTAAAAAAAACCTTAAATTTTGGTTATAACTGCATTAAGACCCAGGGGATTTCATTAGTTTATATCAGGGCTGAACACAGGCTGCTGCTTTAAGCAAAACAAAATCCTGTCAAACTAATTCCCAATCCAATGAGTCTGAGAGCCAGGAAACATCCCTGCATCTCCACCTTCCCAAGCAGGATCAGCTGACAGGTCAGAAGTGATAACAAGAGTTATCCTCGACACCTCAAGATCCTCCTGAGGGATGTTGGTGCATCCCACTTTGAGGATGGGTCTGAGTCCCATCCCAAGCTGGTGCAGAAGGCTGAAGCCAGCTGGGAATGGGAACCCAAGCCCACCTGCAAAAAGATTTTAGGGGTGGCCCTGCTGAACTCAACGTGAGCTGAGCCCTCCACAGTGAGAGCAATGGACTTGCTTTGTTTATGGAGGTGAATCCAGACTTTGGCTTTGAGCAGCTGAGGAGATCTTTGGTCTTGGTGATGGAATGGTTGGACACTGTGTGGGTGACCTGGCAGCTTCCAGAGGCATCTTCCTGAAACACAAACAGGAGTGACTGTGAGTATTAAATGATCTGTGGAAAGGAGACAGACACAAAGGCAAACCTAATGAAGAGAACAGCTCTAAAATCTAGAAAGTGGGGCATATCAGGGGGTGGTTGGAGAGTTCCAAATCCATCTGGGAATCTTTGCAAATTCAGGCTAACACCAGCAGCAGCATCTGCTGCATTTGGGGTTCTGAGGTTATTTCATGTTGTTCACAGGTCATTCTAGCTGGCTGCTGGCAGAGCAAATCCTGCTTGGCAGGAATGCCAGTGGAGATTTTCCTCTGCTGTTCCTACTGTCCAGGGAAAGGCTATGATTTTGTAAGTGTGCCTGTTGCTGAAAATTGTTATTTTATTTCAAGTCCTATGCCTTTCCAAGAGTCATCCTTGCTCACAGCCTGGTTGGAGCAGCAGACTCAGTGTTATTTATCCTGAATTTTGTCCCCTCTGCTGAAGCTTGTGGGCTGGTTAGGCTGCTGGGCCAGCTCCCCAGGTGCATCCCTGGATTTTGGGCAGATGTGGCCCCAGCTCTGGACCTACCTCCACTGTGGTGCCAGAATGGGGCTGAAGCTGGAACAGGCTGATGATGCCTCGTTTCAGGTTGGAGATCAGGATGTTTTCTGCTTCATTCCCGTAGAAAGCTTTGACCTGGGAGGGCAGGAGGTGGTGCCTGGGTGAGGGGACATCTCTGGGGTCCCTGCAGGCTTTCTGCTGCTTTTCCTCACAAAAGGGAACCTGAGAACACCCTATAGGCCCCTGAGGAATTCTCTCAAGGAGGGCCTTATCCCTCAATAGCATGAACTCTGTGAATGCAAGCCCACAAAATTTCCTTTTCCTTCCCACCCTGGAATTCTGTAGCCTTAGAGAAGAAGGTGAGAAAGGAGCTTATATCCCATGGTTAGGACTGAAGAGCTTTAACATGGGATTCTGCAGCTCCAGCTGAGTCCTTTTGGAGGGTGGGACTCCTTGTAGGGTCCTACACTGGCCACTCTGTCCAGTTCCTCCTGCTCTGAAACCAGAGATGGAGCAGGAGCTCCTATGGGCTTCATAGCTGAGAAAATTTAGGATGAGGATGGGAGTGCTTTGCAGAGGGCAGGAACAAGCCCAGGAGCTTTAATCCAGCTGACCTTCCCACTGTTCCAGGAGATGAACACTGGCTGCTGGAGCTCTGCCTGTTCCTCTGGGCTCAGTGAAATCTCTGCAGGGGAACCTCTGGTGCTGTTCTGGTTCCTCTTCTCTTCTGGCTGGTGTTGGACCTTCAGGTCATGGATCTGTGACAGCAGAAGATGGCAGAAAGCAGTGACCAAGTGCCTGCTCTAAAGCTGGTGTGCATTTTACCTGCAGGCAATGGATTTGGTCAGAGAGCCCAAAAAAACACTTGGATTTTTCAGCTGGCATGGGCTAGAAATGGGAGGGTTGCACCTCCTGGTGTGTTCCCAGCAGGAATACCTGGCTGTGATGGCTGTTCCACCCCACACACCTGCAGCTGGAGCAGCTCCTCCCCTCCTCTGTCCCTCCAGAGCCGGTGCAGATGGATCAGTGTCTCAGCCTGCAGCTGGGCTCCCCATGGGGATGGTGTGGATGTGTGGTGCAGCTGGACATCCAGGGTGTACCTGTACTGATACAGGGTCCTGGGCTGGAAAGAAAGCAGCTGCAAATCCCCTGTGGAAAGATGGAAATGTTGGAGGTACAGAATCATGGATCATCTCCACTTCTTGTACCTGGGAATCTCCATCCCAGAGAGCACCTGGACTTTGCAGGGATGCTGATGGCCTGTATCACTCCACCTCCTGGGATGGAAGTCTAGCTGATGGGAGGGGTTTTGTGGGGAACTGTTTGTGCCTGTGGTTTGGATATTTTGTGGATATTTGGATATTTGGTGTTCTCCAGGCTGGCAGCTGATCCCTGCTCGTGTTTCCAGCCCTGCCTGAAAAATGATGGCCAGAGCAGGGGCTATGCTTTCTTTACTTTTAGAAATGCAAAATAAACACACTTTAATCCTGAAGGGAAGTTTCCCAAGAATGCCCACAGACAGGAGGGATATCTACAGTGCCTTTTCAGCATTAACTGGGGCACAGTCGACATTTTTTGGGGAGAAAAGAAGTTGAATTCTTCATATTATGGGTTTTCCATCAGAACTTTTAACTCACAATTAAATCACTGTTCTAAGGCAAATGAAGACAGCTTTGGATCAAAACTCTCTGCTTTAATCTTATTTCTTTAGACTTATTTGGAGTCCCTTCTCTTGCTCGTATACAATGGTGATTGAAGGGGGGAGGGTTGCCTTTGCATGACAAAAACAGTCAAATCTGTTTTCTGAAGTCACTTGAAATTCTCTTGCAAATTTGATGCACTTGCTGAGCTTCTGAAATGTTTTATAGCTTTGCTGCTTTTAACAACAAATCAGTGGAAGTCCAGCTCAGTCCCTGGGGCTTTGCTGTGTGAGACAGACTGAAGAGTTTTTACTGCTCTGCACTCTGTAAGGTTTAAAAAGCTCCAGCTCTCTGGTTTTCCTCACCCCCTGCAGGAAGGACTTCCACAATCCCTAAAACTTTCCAGCCTCAGGAGATGCTGTTTGCAGTTTGCCAGTCCCTGTTCCCTGCTTGGAGACTGGGAAGATAAGTGCTGGGATGAGCATTTCAGCATCTCTCCCAACATCCAGACCCTGCCGAGTCCTAAATCAGCCCAAAGTCTCTCTTACCTTCTGCTGCTCTCAGGAGGGAAAAGCAAAGCAGGCAAAAGCATCCCCAAACCGCCTGCGGCTCCATGGTGAGCTCCGGGAGCTGGGCGGGAGACAGGAAGGGAAGGGGGGTGGGAGAGAGGGACCGTGCAACAAAAGTGGGCAAGATCAGTGTCAGGCGATGGGGCCCGACCTTCTCCCTATCCCCGCCTTACCCAAGAAAAGGCAAATAATTAAACCTTTGTGCCAGCCCCCAGCAGCCCCGGAGGGTTTGGAAATCAGCTGAGGTTTGCCAAAAGCCGGCGGGAGGGGAGGAAAGCTGGAAGAAAAGAGCTGCCACAAGCGTTGTGGGGTGGAGAAATTGCCCATTTGTCCCGATAGGGGAGGGGGATGCTCAGAGAGCTGCTCTGTCTTTTGGTGATCTCTCTCTTCCCATCGTGGGATAGAAGACAGTTGCTTTCAAAAGAAAAGATGCAGAGGGGGTGGGGGAAGGGGGAAAAGAAGCTTTTCCATCCTTTTAGTTGGAGACTGGGATTTGCAGCCCTGAGGCTCAAGTTACTTAAAGGGCCAGGCTGGAGGGGACGGGGAGCACTGCTACCCCCAGGAAGAAACGAGAAAGGGCTTAGGAAATCCATCTTGAAATCCATCTTTAAATCCCTTGGCCCACTAACCATATAGTATTTATTTTTATCCATCTTTAAATCCCTTGGCCCACTAACCACACAGTATTTATTTTTTTAATGCATGAACTTTCTGATTGTTGAATTTAATTGTTTTCAAAGACACCAGAGTAAGTGGTGGTGATGCAGCTCAGGGTTCTGGGAAGGCACTTTGCTAAAAAGAATGGGGAAGTGGAAGAGGGAGGCACTGCATGTGTCATTCTGGAAATGATCTGCATATTGTAGTGGATCAAAACCCCAGGACTTTGGTGTTTTTGCATTTTCAAGGGCACTGCATCACCACTGGGCTTTTGGGCCACTGCTGTGATCAGAAAACCAGAGCAGAACCAGCTGAGAGCAGCCTGGGGAAACTTCAGTTATAAATTTCCCATATGTGGTGTCTTCACTTGGTCTCCTGGTGATCTTTATGGACAAATACCCAATATTGAGCTTGAAAAATATTCTTCTCTTTATTTTCATTTCCCTTCTATAGCATCACAGGACGGTTTGAGTTGGAAGGGTCCTTTAAGACCATTTTCTTTCAATCCCTTGTCATGGGCAGAGGAGCTGTGGCTGCCCCATCCCTGGAAGTGTCCAAGACCAGGCTGGAAGGGGCTTGGAGCAGCCTGGGATAGTGGAAGGTGTCCCTGCCCAGGGCAGGGGGTTGGAATTGGATGATTTTTAAGGTTTCTTCCAACACAAGTAATTTTATGGCTCCATGGTATTTCTGCTCTGCAGTGCAGTATGAGAGGAAAGTACACCAGAGGATGGAAGTCCTGCTGAAAACAAACAAACAAACAAAAAAACCCTCAAGAAAACCAAAAAACACCAAAAAACCCAATCAAACAAAAAAATCCCACCAAAACAAACAAAACAAAAACAAAAACAAAAACAAAAAAAAACAAAAAAAAAAAAAAAAAAAAAAAAAAAAAAAAGAAAAAAAACCAAAAAAAAACCAAAAAAAACCCCAAAAAACAAAACTAAAACTAGAAAATCACTCAAGGGAAACGTGATCTCCCCTCTCTATCTAGAAATCCATGGGGGATTCCAGCTGCAGTGCCTGGTCTGAAACACACAGGCAGAACAGAGCAGGGGCAGTCAGTGTGAGCAGGTCACCATGCCCAGGTCAGAGAGGCACGTTGGGACCTTGCCACAGCTGTGACATCGAGGTGGACTTTGGCAGAGGGTGGCTGTTCATGTGGCAGTTCCCACATGAGTGTACTGGTGGCACTCAAAAGTCTCCAAAATCCCTGAACAGAGAGATTTCCTGGGGCTCTGTGGGGGTCAAGAGGCCCCAGGTGTGTCCAGTGAGCCCCTGAGGGCCCCAATGAACTTTCATGACCCTAATGAGCCTCCCCTGTGCTCTCCACCCACACCCATGGGCTGGGAGCCTATTGAAGCTCAGCCTTGACTTTGGGAGGGCATTTTAGGCTGTGTTACAGTCCTGGTTTGTGTTCTGTTCCTGCTGGTTCTGGATGGATCTGATGCTTCTCTGTGCCCTTGCTGCCCTGGAGAGTGTTGATGGAGATTTTTGTGGGGACCCAGCCTCAAATCCTTCTGGAGAGACCCTCTTGCTGAGGGCTGTACTGCCAGTGCTGGGCCACCCCAGCTCATTTCTCTTTGCTGTGTGCCACTGGGGATCATCCAAGGAGCTGTTGCTATTCCCAAATCATCCACCTCTTCCTCCTGCTTCCCCCTGGCACATGGCTCTGAGGTGAGAAGGGTGTGTTCTGTGACTCTTCACTGTGCAATAGTTTTTTATTGGGGAGTTATTTCCAGCAATTGAGTTCTGCCCTTGGAAATAATCTCATAAATGTCGTGAGATAAGGGGAGCTATGCTGTGGAGATGTCCTGGTTTACAAGACCTTAGGAGATGATTTCTTTTCCTGCAAGCAGTGAATCACCTGCCCTGTGAGCAAGGAAATTTGTGACTAGTGCTTGTGTTTACCAGTTAAAAACAGGATAATTTCAAGAAAAAAAAAAAAATATCAATTCTGCTTTGTTAATTTTGGAGTTCGGAAGATTTGGATTTATATAAACATACTTACAAATCTGGTTTTGGACCAGACAGATATATATATGTCTGTGTGTGTATATATATATATATGTATGTATATTTTAAGCCAGCTCACCTAAGCTGGGTCTGTAAGGGAGAAATGCTCCCTCCCCACCTGTTTTTAGGCACTTGGTGAGGAATTTCCTATGCAAGCACATACTTATGGATTTTGCAGGGGAAAGCAGTCCACACCAGGGATGAGGCTGTTGTGAGATACATGACAAGAGCTACTCCCCACCAGCCCCGTGGAGAGGATTGTGAGCCCCCCCTTCACGGCGCTGTCCGTGCTGTGTGCTTTGTGTTTTAGTGTCTGGAGGCTGCCAGGCTGGCTGCACTTTCCAGGACAGCCTCCTTTTTGTCCTTCTGTTCCTCTTTTTTTTCTCTCCTTCCCTCTGCCTGAAACAAGCTGTGAAAAATCCCCTGGCTTGGCTGGCTCCTCTGAGCTGTTGGTTGCTCGAGAGATTGGGTTGGGGAAAGGGGCAAAGTCCGAGTATTGCAAAGTGAAAGGAGCTGGTTTTGCATCTCTGTCTGAGGCATCTCGAAGTCTGATAAGCTGAAAAAAAGACTTTGCTATGTTAAATTACATTTTTGTCCAATTTTTGGAAAATAAGGCTGGGATCAACCTGGGGAGGTTGTCTGACCCAATTCCATGAGCCATGAGGAATGGATGCTTGACCTCTTCACAGAGAGCTGCTGCTGATAGAGATTTCTCAGTTTCTCAAGTGAATTTGTCCCAGTACCTTGCTGCTATAAAGAAGTTTCCTCTTTTTGCCATTTCCCCCTATTATCTTTAAACCCTGCTGAGTTAGAATTTAGTCCCAACCTTTTCTTTTGTCCTCCCTTCTTCTCCTTCTCCTTTCTTTATTCTATTTGGATTTGAAGAGATCTCAGCTGCCTCTCTATTTCCTTCCTCTCTCACCTTCCAGGTCCTGTTTCCCAGACATTGTTCTTTACTTCTAAAATCCCTGATAACACATTTCCCCCTTAAGGCTTTGTTGTGTCCTTGTTTTTCTGCCTTCTGGGTGCTGTGGTTGATGGGGTGGCTTTGAGGAGCACACCCTGCTCCCTTTCCTCAAGAAAGCAGCATTGCAGTTATCCCAACCTCCTGCTGCTGAGGGCTTCCTTAGCCTCTTGCTGAAATGAAAAATATCCAGGAAGCTTTTCCTTTCTGGAGATTACAATGGTTTCTACAAGTCCTTGAGATGTGACCATGATGGTTAAAAACCCACAGTGCAAATGAAGCTTTCTCCTTCTTTCCCCCACTCCATGCTCCATTTTCATGATCTGCTCAACTCAAGAGGGATTCACTATGGTTCATTTCACCCCAGGGTGCAAAGGACAAAAAGCAAGGGACTGAAGTTTTAATCAGCAGCAAGAAGCAATGCACTTTATTGCATGCCAACATTTCAGTTTTGTAATACAGGGAGAGAGAGAGACAGAGGAAACAAAGTAAAAGGGGAGAGAGAGAGAAGGATGGGGAAATAGCTACCAATAGATGGGACGATGTCCTCGTGGTCTTCAGCCAATAGATGGGTCTTCTATCTGTAGGGGAGAAAGAGATCTCAGAGTCTCTTTAAGAAAGTCACTTTTTACATTCCTTTTCCAAGGTGAGTGGCCTCTGGCCAAAAGGTGGGGAGATTTATGGACTATTGTATGCGGAGGTCATTGCTCCAAGAAACAGGTGCTGGAACAGGATGCTACAGCCGGTACCCTGCTCGAGAGGAGCGTACCATGGCAAGAACCAGGCACACCAACAAACAGTCCCTTGGCAAGCATCCACCTTAGCCAGGCCAGAACTCAGGTGCAGAGTGGGTAGTGGGGTTCTGGGCTCTCAGTCTCTGATGATGGTTGTGAGGCAGATCAGAGAAACTTCAGACCGACCCTTACATCTATCCTGTCCCTTACTTTGTCATCTCAACAGCTGCTCATGTTCTCAATTGGCAATGCAACTGCTTTTTAATTCCATTTTCAAATAGGTTTTAAACTCAGGCTCTGCCCATCTTAGGGATTGGGAGTTTTGATTAAGTTGTTGGTGCTTGACAAGCTCTGTGCTGCTTTAAAGCCTTTCTCCAAGGGTCAAAGAATAACCCTGGCAGGGAGTGAAGGAGCGTTGTCCACCAGGTGTTCAGAAATGGAGTGTATGAAACCAGGTTTCTCTAAAATCCAGTTTGACTAAGTGACATTAAGGCACTGGAATTACTTTGGGAGATTTTGAGACCATTTAGGATAGATGCACACTGACAGAAGCTGTTTATGTGATGCTCAAGACATGCTCTGATCAGTGTAGGGCCATCCCCTCGGGAAATGTATGAGCCAAACCCAGCAGCTAGAGAAAAAGACATGAGTTGAGCTTGGAGAGCTGTACAGATGAAATTCCACAGATCTGCCTGTAGCATGGCCCTCTCCAGCAGATTTTCTTCCAGTTCAAGTGAAAAAAACTAAAAGCTGATGCTCAGTACTTTGGGATCTGTCTGATAACTGTGAAGGGAATGAGCTCTCTTGCTGGAACTCAGGCAGTGGAGTGCCACAAGCCTGCAGTCAGATGGCTTCTGGTTCAGCTTAAATTCAATGGATTTTTGGTTTTTTGTTTCAACTATTCATAGAGAGCCACAAATGAAAGAAGAGAAGAGATGTAGACTGGAGCACCACTGGCACAGTAATTGATATTTTACTGTTCCTCTTTTCCTTTTAAAAATGTATGGAGATAACATGAACTTTTAAACTCTGGTTTGGAGAAACATTCTTTTTTTCCTTTCTTTGGAAGAGACCTGCGAGTTCTGGGGCACTGGGCCAATGTTCACTCAATTTTATTGATGTTTTTACACTTGAACAAGGGGCTGATAAGATTGACAAGGAAGACACAACTCAGCAGCTCGCTGGGCAGCAGCCTCTGAACTCTTTGGGTGATGCAAAGAGCAGTGGGATATGAAGACTGTTTTCCAGCAAGATTGATCCATAATAACATGCTCACTGACATAAAAGTCACTTCTTATAAGCCACTTGTTATTTCCCAAAGTGCAGGAGCTGGAGTGTTTGACAAAGCCTGGGCAGAATGATGAAGAATATTCCTGTCAGATTTCTCCTTCTCTTCTTGTGCCAGCAAGAGCAACCCATCCTCGTTAAGGACTTTGTTCCTCTGTGATTGTGTGTAGTTCAGAGAGAAAACAGTAGCCAGGAGCATTAATTATTGAATGTGCACTGCCTCCCTCAGACGAGGGAGATCTGAGTCTTGTGTTGGTTGTGGGGCCAATAACATTTCTGGCAGAGGGACTTGGATCTTGAAGGTTTTGGAGTTACCACTGGAGACTCAGCTCCCTCTGCGGTCAGAAGAGGGGGAGACACCTTCCTCCCGGAGCTCTCTGCAGGGAATGCTTTTCCCAAGTCGGTTGTCTCTCGGAACAGCTCAAGTGTTGCCTCTTCAAGACCAGAGCACGCAGAGCCCCGCAGGGTTTTGCCGTCAGTGGGAGCGCTGGAAGACATACTGGGAACACTGGGAGGGAACTGGGAGCACAGGGAATGCTATGAGGGAACTGGGAGGGCGAGTGGAAGCAGCGGGAGTGAAGAAGAAGGAGCGCTGGGAGGGGGATTAGGAGCACTGGGAAGGTGCAGTGCTCGCAGTTCCTTCGCAGTGCTCTCCCATCCGTGCCGGTGCTTGCCAGGCAGAGGGACACTGCGAGGGGACTGGGAGGAAACTCCCCAGCACTCGGCACCGTGCAGCAGCCCCAGGTGTGACCAGGTGTGAGGAGGGAGAAGTGCCCACAGTCACTGCACAGTGACAACCCCCAGAAAAGTGATTTAAAATGAAAGTGAAAAAGTTCTGTAATTATGTTTGAACTGGGGAGGACCACCCTATCATCAACGATTTGAAAGGTCTCAATTGAAGGAGAACAAACCCTTTTCATGTTTTTTGGTGTCTCACTAGGCGGGATATCACGATTTTCCATAAATTTATTGTTAAAATGGAAGGAGAATACCTTTGTGATGCTGTTCTATGGGTTTGAATTGGGGGAAAGTGCTCCATTTTACTGATCTTAATGGTCAAAGGCTGTTTTAGCAGGAAGTTGCCACTTCCACTGCCAGTTGCCACTGAAATTGTTTGTTTGTTTGTTTTATTTTTTTATTTTTTTAAATCTGTGAGTTTTCTTTTGGATTCAAATTAATGAAGGTAAGCTAACAGCCAGGATGAAATAATCAATATTTGCAACCATAAACATTGTGAGTTTAGACTTTAGCCAGAGCATATTATTGTAGCTTTTAACTGGTTTATTTTCCTCTCCAAAAGAGTGTTGGTCATGCCCATTTTCTCTGTGGGGTTGTTTTTTTTATCTGCAAGAGATTTTCAGAGGTGTGAGAATCTAAGGCAGTTTGTGGATTTGTTCTTGGTTGTTTCTAAACTCTTTCTCTGTGACATTCAAATTCTCCTTTCTCTGTAAGCCTTGCCAGAACATCTTAGAGCCCCCACCAAATGCCTTGAAAGACACAGCACATTTTATCAATTTTCTCTTCAAATTCAGAGTTTTGGGTTCCAGCTCTCCCGGATTCCAGATTCCCGGAGACTGTGCTTCTTTGTTACTTTGACTGTTTGTTGCTTTATTACTTTATTCCTTTATTACTCTCTTACCTCCTGCCCCGCACGCTGAAGGGTCCAAAGGGCCAAAAGCTGCTCCCTCACTGTATCCTGGGTATAAATTGCAGCCGTCACACACCCTTTGGGTAATTCTGCGAGCAAAACGTCGCTGTAGAACACGCGGCGCCCGGAGCTGGGAGCGGCTCCAGCACAGGTACGACCCCGCTCGGTTGTGCCCCAGCCCGGGCTCGCTGCGGCCGGAGGGGCCGCGCTGAGGAACGGGGCGGTTCTGCCGAGTTCCTTGGGCCGGGTTCCCCCGTGTGCCCCTGGCCTGAGCTGGCGGAGGAGCGGCTGCCCGCGGTCTCCTCCTCCCCGCGGATCGCTGGGGACGAGCCGGTGCCGCAGCAGCGATGGCTCATCCCGGTGGCTCTCGGTAGCCCGGAGGTGGCTGCTCCGTGCCCGGCACAGTTTCGGCCCTGGCGCCCCGGGCTCGGCGCCGCTGCTCAGGCGGGAGGTGTCCCTGCCCGGCTCAGGGCTGGCACGGGATGAACTCGAACGTGCCTCAGAGCCCAAAGCACTGCAGGCGCCGAGTGGACGCAGCGCCGCATCCTGCCTGCTTCGGGCTCTGGAGGATCCCACAGGCCTCAGCCACCATCAGAGCTGAGGCTGCACAGTTCTGCAGACAATACGGCCAGCCTCTGGCCACTGGGTCTAACAACACAGAAAAACAGACAACAAGCCTCCATGTTTCCCCCACGCTCTTGCACCAGAATTCCTTTAGCATGATCCTTTTTAACATCCACATATGGTTCAAATTCCTTTTATGCGTGTGGAAGAGCTAAGACTGGGGCATTAACCAATTTGTCTTCTAATTTTCTAAAGCTTTGCTCTCCTGGTGTCCATACCACGAGATTAGGACTTTCCATGTTAATTGTTGTTTTACCATTTTCCCTCCTTCCTCCTGTTCCAACTCAAAGCCAAAATACTCTTTTATATCTTCTGTAATTGGACACCCCTTAAATCAAGTACTGAATAGCACCAGTGTGAGGAGGGAACCCAGCTCAAGATGGTATAAGGCTCTCGGATTGTGGAGTGCCTGGGTTTGATAGTTTCACCTGCTGTTCTCAGGTCCTGAGACCTACTATAACTGGCAGGATAGGAGTGTTATAGGTGGACATACATGGTTCCAAAAGACCCACCCTAAGCTTAGCAACAGGCTGCAACGCCTTAATTTCTTCCCTTAAAACATGGTATTGCTTTTTAGACACCAGTTGTCTAGATCGCCTCAGAGTAACATTGAGAAGTTCTATATTCAGTTTTCCATAATCCCCTGAGACTGTCCACACCTCTGGGTTTACTCCAGCATTCACAACAGCGGTAGCCTCCCCATTAGTCCCCACAACACCAACTTGCATTCCCAAATCCAGCCATCAAATCCGCTCCCAGCAAACCACAATCACAACTAGGAACAATCAGAAACCCATGCTTTTCAAGCCCACCTCAAACATTCAGCAAAATCTCATGGCTGTCCCCGTGTTACTTTTATTTTCCGGCAAAACTCACAGAATCTTTAAAAGAGAATCTTAATCTTTTCACGTACAATCTACATTTCCCAGATATTCCTTCATCCTTGTTCTCCCTCTCTTTATCGCACACTGTATTCCAGAGCCAGTCCCTGTCCAGTGTTCCTCCCCCACCGGTGGCTCTCAGCAGGCCCGGCAGCCTCACGGGGTCCAGCGGCCACTGCCGCCCCTGCTCGGGCATGGCAGGGTCAGGCACTGCCCGCGCTGAGTCCTGGCAGCACCACAGCCCCCACAGGCCCCCAGCCTGTGCTCCTGGTGCCGCACCTCCGTGCCTGGTCCTGCCATCCTTGCCTCACCGTATCTCTCCACACTCCCCTTCAACCCATTCTGTTCCAACACACAAACACTTTCCGTCCACTTGCTGTTGTCGAGATGCCTTCTCGACTCCCCTTACTGACCCCCCGGGCATGGATTGTCGAGACCCCTTCTTGACTTCTCTTTTCGCTCCCTTTGGGCATCTATATCCTTAACTACCTCTGGAAGAATGTGTAAACCAACTTCACATTCTTCCAGGGATTCCAAAAGAGATATTTCGGGATTGTCATCCCTTCTGCCAGGGCCTCTTCCCAGCTTTAGCCTTGCTACCCCCCATGGATGCCCTTGCAGGTTTACCTGTTCTACCCTCCACGGGTACCCTCCCAGGTTTGCTCCCCGAAGATCCCATTTTACTCACCGGTGAGATTTTCAGTGGTCCTTCCCAGTGGACTCTTTGTGGATCCCCCTGGACTGCATCTCATCTGTCTCCTGGACAGTCTCGGGAACCCAGTGAATCACCCGGTGCGAGCCGGCACCAAGGGTAGCTGATCACCGAAACTGGCTGAGGCACGCCTTCACCTCCACTCGCTGCCAGCCGCCTCGGACAGTGGAAATATCCCGGAGGAGCCCCCAGAATTGTCAGGAAAGTTAATCCACAAACACCCAAGATTTATGCCCAAAAAAGGAGACAGACCAGTCCTTTTGCTGTCTTTGAAGAACAGGAGAGGTGTGCTTTGTGTTTTTTTGTCTGGAGCTTACCAGGCTGGCTGCACTTTCCAGGACAGCCTCCTTTTTGTCCTCATTCTTATTTTTTTCTTTTCCCCCTTCCCTCTGCCTGAAACAAGCTGTGAAAAAGCCCCTGGCTTGACTGGCTCCTATGAGCTGTTGGTTGCTTGAGAGACTGGGTCAGGGAAAAGGGGAAAGTCTGAGCACGGCAAAGTGGATGGAGCTGGGTTTGCATATCAATCTGAGACATCTCAAAGCCTGATAAGCTGAAAAAAAGTCTTTGCTGTGTTAACGCACAATTATATTTTTGTGCAACTTTTGGAAAATAGGACTGGGATCAACATGGGGAGGTTGTCTGGGCGAATTCTCTGAGCCAGGCTTTGCCATGAGGAATGGATTCCTGACATCTTCACAGGGAGCTGCTGCTGATAGAGATTTCTCTGTTTCCAGAGTGAATTTTTCCCAGTACTTTGCTGCTATAAAGAAGTCCTTCACCGTGCTCTCCCCATCCCTGCCGGTGCTCACCAGGAAGAGGGATACTGCGAGGGAACTGGGAAGAAACTCCCCAGTACGTGCCAAGGTGCAGCAGCCCCAGGTGTGACCCGTGAGGAGGGAGAAGTGCCCACAGTCACTCCCCAGTGACCTTTCCCCCTCCACACCCCCAAAAAAAAGGGGGCAGAGGTACATGAAGAAAAGGCAGGAAGGAGCAAAACTTATTTTCAGTAATCATGTTTGAACTGGGGAGGACACCACTTCACCTATGATTTGAAGGGTCTCAACTGGAAGAAAACACAACTTTGTCATGATTTTTGTTGTCTCAATAACTGGGAAATCAGCTTTCCGCTAATTGCATGTCTAAATGGAAGGAGAGTGCCTTTGCTACTTTTCTATGGGTTTGAAGTGAGGGAAAGTGCTCCATTTTATTGATTTTAAGGGTCTAAGGCCAGCAGACTCGCCACACCACGCACTCAGGTTATTTCCCTGCCCGGGCAGCAGCCTGCCTGTCGAGAATCCCAGGAATCAACTTTCCCAAGTGCTGACATTCCTCAATTACTTTGGCATTTTATTACTCTATTACAGCCGTCCCCCCTTATGCTTCACATGATGAAGGGCTTAAAGGGCCAAAGTCACTCCGCGTCTTGTGTGTCGGGTTTAAAGTGTGGTGGAAGCAACTGCCCAGTGTGAGACTTTTCAGGACCGAAGTATTGGTGGCAGGTCTGGGCAGGCAGCAACCTCCAGAGCTGGGAGCGGCTCCAGCACAGGTACGACCCCACTTGGTTGTGCCCCAGGCCGGGCTCGCTGCAGCCGGAGGGGCCGCGCTGAGGGGAACGGGGCGGTTCTGGCGAGTTCCTTGGGCCGGGTTCCCCCGTGTGCCCCTGCCCTGAGCTGGCGGAGGGAGCGGCTGCCCGCGGTCTCCTCCTTGCCGCGGGTCCCTGGGGACGAGCCGGAGCCGCAGCAGCGATGGCTCATCCCGGTTCCCTTCCTGAATCTCGATGTCCCGCAGGGCCGGGACCAGCCGTGACCTGTCATCATGCCCCTTTCAATGGGCCATCCCCCTGCGTGTATAGCTCTTCTCAAGGCCAATTACCTAAAGGCTCTTCCTGACCACCTGATGCGTCACAAGCTGGGTTCCGAGCACAGTGATTCCGGCTGTGAGCTGGAGGAGAGTGAAATCTCCATTCATAGTAAATGCTCCGAACTTAAGCCTATGAAGCTTCTCCCACATCTCCAGGAGGCACCAGCAGCCGGGCTGACACACTTGCTAGGGGCACAAGAAGCAACTTGTCATAAGCAGGGGCACACCCCTTGTGAGCGTGCAGTGAGTGAAGATGTGGAGAATGGAATCTGCAGCAGCGATGGCAGCGTGAGGGAGCCCCTGGGTCCCCAGGGCACATCAGCAACCGGCCATGGACACAAAAGGATCCTCAGGAGACTCCCGGGTGAGTGCAGGGCCACGCCTGTGGCCTCTAGGGAGGGGCCAGTGTCAGTGGCAAGGCCAGGGCTGGCAGGTGTGTGGCTGTTTCCCGATGTGTGGAAGAGGCCTCGTGCTCCGCTCGGCCCCAGCAGGGGCTGGAAGCGGCAGCCGCAGCTGCCCCCAAGGCTGTGCAGCTCTCCTGCTGCAGCCTGTCCCCAGCCCGCTGTCCCTGGCTGTCCCCACAGCTGTGTCCCTGCCTGTGTCCAGGCTCTTGGCTCTCTGGCTGCAGCTGAGGGAGGAGCAAACAGGCTGAGAGCTCCCTCCTGTGCTCCCCGGCCATGGGGGGAGCAGCTTCGAGGGCCGGCTGTGGTTCTGGCAGCCAGCAGCTCTTTCCTGCTCCAGGCGAGTGGTTCAGCTGCCATCCCGTGCACATCTTGGTGCTGATCCTGCTCCTGTTGCTGCTGCTGGCGTTGGCGGTGGCCTTGGCTGTGCAGTCAGGTAAGGGAGGGGCAGCAGGCTGGGCCCAGCCCCTCGGGGCAGAGCGGGGTCCCTGCTCCCTGCACAGGGCAATCCTCACACCTTCTCCTCTTCCCCTGCAGCAACACAGGTTCCACAGGTTCCAGTTCCACCTGCGCCTCCGCTGTTGATTCTGGGCTGTCCCTCCGGCTGGGTTGGATACAATGGAGACTGCTACTACTTCTCAAGGGATCAGGGCACCTGGGATCCGGGTCAGGAGCGGTGCTCTGAGCTCGGGGCCTCCCTGGCCATTGTCAAGGATGAGGCAATGGTGAGTGAGGGGCTTTGGGCGCTGTGGGGTGTCTGAGGGGAGCCTGGGGGTGCTCCTGGGCCGGGCTGGGTGCTGGTGGGGCTGGGGCTGCAGCCCTGTGCCGGGGCCTTGCAGGGAAGGAGCCCCAGGGCCGTGTCCCCCCGAGGGGCCGGGGCAGCTCCCACTGCTCTCTCCTTGGCAGGATTTGCTCTTCCGCCTCCGCGGGAACGGCGATTACTGGGTCGGGCTGCGCAGATGGGGCGAGCACCTGCAGTGGGGGGACGGCAGCAGCTTCAGCTCCTCGTGAGTGCCGGGGAGCCGGGCAGGGCATGGGGGGACAGGGGCACAACGTGTTCCCCTGGGAACCAACGCTGGCTCTGCTCCTCCCTGCAGGGCTCCTGTCCTTGGCAATTCCGAGTGTGTGTACCTGGCTGAGGAGAAATTCAGGAGTTTCAGCTGCTCGAATCCGCAGCCGTATCTCTGCAGCAAGGCCCGAGCTCCCCTGTAACAGGGGCTGGAGAAAGGAGCTTCTCCACGCTGGGCAGTCCCATCTTCACCTCTCAGCCCAGCACAGGGCTGTCCTTTCTCAGCTGCACCCTGTGCCTTGCACTTGCTCTCAGGGTCAACTCAGTGCCTGTTCATCCCCACTGCCAGCGCTGGGCTGGCTGTTCAAAGGAAAAGTCTCTGCAATCCATCCTGCAAGGCATGCTAGCTGGAGTGAGGGGATTGCCCTCACTGCACAACAAGCTTGAATGGGAAATCCAAATGGCCCTGGCCTATTGGAAATCATCCCCAAGTGGCCTGAAGTTAGACCTTTTGACTCTCCTTGGAAAGGAAGAACGATAGCTGGTAGATGCTCATTCCCTTGCTTTTATTTCCTTGATAATAAATTTGATTTCTTGCCTCTGTGTGGGGCATTTATTCCCATGACGGGTGAGAGGTCTCATTGCTGCCTTCATTGAGTCCCTCGAGCCTTTCCTGATGTGTTCTCTTGCCTGCCCAGGGTGAGGAGGAGAGGGACAGAGCTGTTTTGCTGGCACCGAGCACCTGGCCAGGCCCAGCCCACCCCAATCATCCCTGCAATAATTCACACCTATCCCACCATTACCCGGTCCCAGGGCGGGTCCGGCTTCACGGGCAGGTGCCTGGAGTGAGAGGAGGCAGCTGGTGCCAGTGGGTGAAATGTCTTTGCTGCGAGCTGGAGGGAGAGGAGGAGGAGAAAGTGGTGCAGAGTAAAGGGGAGAGAAAGAGGGACAAGGCTGGAGCGGTGGAAAGAGGCGGGGATGGGCATGGGGCAGGCGGGCATTTTGCTTTCCAGCTCTGTGGGAGGAAAGGGAAAACTGTCAAATGCATCCAGGAAAAGAGGGGAGAAACAGCAGGTGCTGGATATCGCTGACAATTGGGATTCATTTCTGTGCCTGAGCTGCCAAGGCCGGCAGACTCCGAGCCCCGCCGGAGCCGCCAGCGCTGCGCTGTGCCTTGCCCTGCCCTGCCCTGGCTCAGCCCGCCTGGCGAGACGGCCCCTTGTCACTGAAAGAGCTGCACCGAGGGACAGCTGGGTGCTGCTGCAATAAGATTGAGAGAATAAAATAAACAGATTAAAAAGCTGCACTGCCGGGTCTTCTCTGCCCTCTATTACTAAGTGAGTTGTGCTGAGGCACCGTCGAAGCGGCGGTGCTTGTTAAAAAGAGAGGTGCAGCAAAGTCTGACAATCTGAAGGGAATAAAATTCAGAGAACGACATAAGATAATCAAGGAAATGCACCAGGAATAGCCACTGACTGCTGTCACTAAAAGAGGTGCACGGTGGGACAGCCAGGTTCCCAATCTGGAAATGGTGTGCCTTGCCTTTTCCTTTCTAAATAACCATCAGTGGTATTTTCAAGGCCAGTGGGTGCACACAGAGATGTCCAGATTCAGCATTACACTGAGAAAAACTGGGGTGGGCATCAGCTGTGACAAACATCAGAACGATCACAGGAGCAGGAATAGAGATTTCCTAGCTCCCTCCCAGGGACAGCAGTATCAGCACAGAGACAGAAAATGGTGATGTAACATCCTTTCCAACTGGTCCCAGTGCTCAGCTTTAGGTAGTGTTCTTCAGTGTTTTTATCCATGGAAATATTGCAGAGGGACACAGAAGATTTACTTGCATATTAAGAAGAGGCTGAAAAACCATGAAGGGTGATGTTTGGGATAGGGACAGGAGCAAATTCCCACATCACATGATAGTTAAATATGGCTGCTGTGAGTATGCAGCATGGAGGACAGCTAGATCAAACTAGAATGTATTCCAAAACTGTAACTATTTGGCCTTATAACTGCAGGTAAGATTCAAGTGAGTCTCTGTTTTATTACCACTATTTTGCCAAAGTCCAAATGTGCTGCGTTTTTATGCTGTGTTTTAGTTGTGTGAGTGACTGAAACACAACTTTCAGTGCACAGTGAAAGCAAAGAGAGAGTTTGCTCAGTCATTTCACCTCAGTTCACCCAATTCCCAGAACAACTAGAGTGACCAGAGTAAGTGGGGTGTGCAGCGAATGCAAATTGGCTGGGCCGTGAAAGATGCTGTGTGAGGGATGGTGTGTGCGTGTGTGTGTGTGTGTGTGTGTGTGTGTGTGTGTATTTTGCCTGGAGAAACAAAAACAATCCTTCTCCTTGAGTACTTTGGGCTCAACTCCTAAACATTTGTGAAGTTAGGGTGCCACGTTTCAGAGGAGGCTACCCTCACATTTGCTGTGTTTAAGGTGTTTTCATATAGAGGTGGAAACAGCAGAGAGAGCTATAAACATGTTAGTGAAAACTGGAAGAGGGGAGTAAAAGGTCACATGTAATATTAAAAGATGAGATTAATTATAATTTAGTAAAACCTCCAAAAATAATTAACACTGAATGTGCCCGATCTATTTGAATCCCAAGCCATATTTGGATAAGAGCAGAAAAGTGGTTTAAAAAAAGAAAAATATAAATGTGGGCTTCACTGAAGCCACAGGCTGAAAATTGTAAAGGCCTAGGCCTTTTCTCACAGGGTCTGAGTCCCTTTCTCAGGCTGTGAAACTTTCTCAGGCCAAGCTGAAACCTTTCCCATGCTAGGGCCTCTGTCTGTACTGTAAACATAAGAGAAAGAATCATAATAAAGATAACACACCTGCTGGATCTATGGGAGAACCAGAGACAAGAGGTGTCTCTCTGTCTCTCCAATGAACTATCTGTATTTTGCTTTGCACGAACTGTATTATAAAAAGCCACAGCTTTCTTCAATAAACTGCACTCTTTCTTGCATCAAGTAAGAGAGTTGCCATGTTGCTGTCTCCTCTCGCCGCTCCGTAACCATCTCAGGCAGCAACATTTGGCGGTCCCACCGAGATAACAACATTTGGAGCTCCCACCGAGGAAACAACATTTGGAGGTGTCAGCCGAGATCGTCACTCCAGCGGATCAGGATTGCTTTAAGCGATCTCTGACCGACGAACAGCACCGAAAAACTCGGAGCTGACAGCCTGTAGACCAGGCTGAATCCCGGAAAACCAGGACTGCGAACCTGGGGCCAAGACCGGAGCCAGGAGACGGCCGGAGTCAGAGAGCCATCTGCGACATTGCGGAAAAATCCGCGAAAAGTCGTCGGTTTTCCTGCTCTCCCACCGAGAGAGCACGGAGCCGGGCGGAGCGGCGCGGAGCCCCAGCGTCCTGCGGTGCGGAGCGCGCGGAGCGGCCCGGCCCGGAGCGGCCCGGAGCGGAGCCGTGCCATCTCTCATCGGCACACCGCAACCCCTGACAGCGGGAGCCGCGAGCAGCTCTGCGAGCCTTCTTCCCCGTTGAGAGAGGTATTCTGTGTTCCCCCCCACCCCTCCCAGCATAGCAGCTAGGTGGAAAATCCCGAATAATGGGGATTCATTTATCTAAACGAGAGGAAACTGATTTGATTGCCTTGTTAACTTGGGCGAGAGAGCGTGGTTTTTCAGAAGAGGCAGGAGAAGTTTTTTCTATGAACAAATGGGAAGAATTAGGGGACCTTCTGTGGACAGCCCTCCGAAAGGGGGATGTCTCAGCTGGCCCTCTAATGCTCACCTGGGGGACAATTAATCGAAGTTTTTTGAAAGATGAGACGGGTTTTGAGCGGAGCGAAGCAGGCTCAGAACAGAGCGAGGAAGAATCTGTTTGCTATCCTGGCCACACCACCTTAACGGCGCCGGGAAATAGCTCACAGCAGCCGCCGGCTGGGAGCTGCCCCCTCGTGCAGCCCGCGCTGCCTGAGGGGGGTGGCCCCCCCGCTCTGGGGGACGCTGCTCGCTCCTGACAAAGAGGTGCCATCGGCCTGCCCCGCCACCGTGCCGGGACCATCGCTTGATCTGCCTGCTGCTGGGCCAGTGCCACCCCCTGCAAAGGTGGGGGTCGTGCTGGCCCCTCCATCCGAGACGCTGGCTGACCCCGACCCGCCTGCAGAGAGGGAGCTGTCGGCACCGGCCACCCCAGAGAAGGAGGGGGTGCCGGCTCCTCCCTCCTCTCCGATGTCGGAGCTCGGCCTGCCTGCCCCGGCAGGGTCTCGGCTGCCCTTCTCTGCTCCGGCAGAGGCAGGGCCGCTCTCTTCTCTTTTCCCCTCAGCCTCCCCGTCCGTTCGCTTGGGAGCGGTGCCGACCCCAGGGCTGCTCTCGTCAGCCGAAGGAGCTCTGCCCGCCTGGCCGGTCACGAACGGACCCTTCCCATCGGCATTTCCAGCCGCTTTGCCGCTTCCACCCTGTGCTGACAGCAACGACAGCTTTGTCTTTACTTTAGAGGGGGGAGCAGCAGAGGCTGGTTTCATTCCTGCAGTGGTCAAGGAAGGAGGGAGTGCTGGGGCAGATGTCTCTGATACTCAAATGAGAGAGATTCAGAGTTTTCCTGTGCCTGATGCTGTCTCTATGATAGAACAGCGAGATTGGAAAAAGAGAAAGAAAGTATCGTGTTATTGTGAATCACCTTTGCCTCATTTCAGGCTTCAGATGAGACACGCCTAGGTCCTTCCTGCTGACCTGCAAGGTGTCCACCCTGACCTGCACCAGGGGCACAGTGTGATCACAGCTCAGCCTTCACTTGCTGACCAGCTCACCAAACACCAACCAGATGAAAACACTGAGCAGATCATCCCTCTACAAGCAGGGAATGGACATTTATCTGTTCATGTTGGAACTGTCAATATAGTTTTCATTGTTATATTAGAATAATCACTTAGTGGTTGATTTTTCACTGTTTGATAAGTCGGGTGAATGGTGATGGGTTTTGTTATTGTATTAAAAGTAAGCTTTGCAGAGAAAAAGCACCAAGTTTGAAGATTTCCCTAGGCACTCCAGGTATCCACATATCTCCTGAGTGGTGTTTGTTCTCCTTTGCAAAAGGATCCTGTAAAGGATTACAAACACTTCTCTTTTTTCTTTTTTCTTTAAAACTAAAAGGGGGACATGTGGACACGGCTGCAGGCCTAGGCCTTTTCTCACAGGGTCTGAGTTCCTTTCTCAGGCTGTGAAACTTTCTCAGGCCAAGCTGAAACCTTTCCCATGCTAGGGCCTCTTTCTGTACTGTAAACATAAGAGAAAGAATCATAACATAGATAGCACACCTGCTGGATCTATGGGAGAACCAGAGAGCAGAGGTGTCTCTCTGTCTCTCCAATGAACTATCTGTATTTTGCTTTGCACGAACTGTATTATAAAAAGCCACAGCTTTCTTCAATAAACTGCACTCTTTCTTGCATCAAGTAAGAGAGTTGCCTTGTTGCTGTCTCCTCTCGCCGCTCCGTAACCATCTCAGGCAGCAACACACCCTGAAATGTTCAATTATAACTTTTGTTAAGAATTTTTTTTTTATTTTTAATAAAAAGACATCAGGGAGTTTTCTTCCAATTAGAATTTGGGCAGTGGCCAGGCCTTAATTCTACCTGGAAGGGAAATTGTGCAAACCCAGGTGTTTTCTGCATCAAAATAATATTCCAGTCATTTTGACTTGGCAATTTGATCCTACCAATATGGCAGCTGAAGCTAATTTTTGGGTGAATTTGATGCTAATTTTCTAGAGATGAACATCTAATTCCTCACTGAACCAAGGTTTGTCAGCTATTTGCAGACTCTGAGGTGTTGACACAGTTTTTCAAAGATTGGCGATTATCTATCTTTATAAATGTATGACTATTATTTAAAGTATTGTTGATTGTTGTATTGTGTTTTACCTGCAGAAAATTGTGAACTTTGAGTTTGTTTTTTTTTTTTAAAAAGGGGAGAATCAGTAGTATTGTAGAATTTTTTATTAGATAATAGTTAAAGGACAATATGAAGTGCAAATATATGTTATGCTTATGCTTTTGCTTTGCTTGCTTTTAGTAGTGTAGATTTTTCAATCAGCCAACTTAAAGTAAGTGTTTAAGTAACTTCTGTTAATGTGTTAAGTTTAAATACCATATGTCCGTTCAACATAACCCCAGGAAAACTCTTTTTCATTTCTTTAACAATCCTTGTAGATATATTGTTAATGTAAATCTGTGTGTGCCTTACCATGATAGCCACTTGTTCCTGAATGAAGCAGGTGAAGCTCTGCTTTGATAAGCAGGTAAAAGGAGCAGGGCTGGCCAAGACCCTCCTGAAATAGCCAAGGGCAAGGCTGGGTTGGCCTCTGTGTTTGCCACCCAGAAGATTTTTAGCTCTGCTGCTGGCTGACACCCAGCAGGAGTTGGGTGGTGGTGACGCACACCGTGCCAGACCTTGATGAGAAGGATGACCTTCTCTGCTACCAGAGGGCCATCCAGGAGGAGAAAATGGGCCAAGTAACCTGCAAGTGATATGAGTCTCAGAGTGGTACAGATCCTCAGATCCTCATATCCATGGTAGGATCAACTGCAGCTTCATAAGCTCCTTTCTCCAGCCCCTGTTACAGGGGAGCTCGGGCCTTGCTGCAGAGATACGGCTGCGGATTCGAGCAGCTGAAACTCCTGAATTTCTCCTCAGCCAGGTACACACACTCGGAATTGCCAAGGACAGGAACCCTGCAGGGAGGAGCAGAGCCAGCGCTGGTTCCCAGGGGAACACGTTGTGCCCCTGTCCCCCCATGCCCTGCCCGGCTCCCCGGCACTCACGAGGAGCTGAAGCTGCTGCCGTCCCCCCACTGCAGGTGCTCGCCCCATCTGCGCAGCCCGACCCAGTAATCGCCGTTCCCGCGGAGGCGGAAGAGCAAATCCTGCCAAGGAGAGAGCAGTGGGAGCTGCCCCGGCCCCTCGGGGGGACACGGCCCCGGGGCTCCTTCCCTGCAAGGCCCCGGCACAGGGCTGCAGCCCCAGCCCCACCAGCACCCAGCCCGGCCCAGGAGCACCCCCAGGCTCCCCTCAGACACCCCACAGCGCCCACAGCCCCTCACTCACCATTGCCTCATCCTTGACAATGGCCAGGGAGGCCCCGAGCTCGGAGCACCGCTCCTGACCCTGATCCCAGGTCCCGTTATCCCTTGAGAAGTAGTAGCAGTCTCCATTGTATCCAACCCAGCCAGAGGGACAGCCCAGAATCAACAGCGGAGGCGCAGGTGGAACTGGAACCTGTGTTGCTGCAGGGGGAAGAGGAGAAGGTGTGAGGATTGCCCTGTGCAGGGAGCAGGGACCCCGCTCTGCCCCGAGGGGCTGGGCCCAGCCTGCTGCCCCTCCCTTACCTGACTGCACAGCCAAGGCCACCGCCAACGCCAGCAGCAGCAACAGGAGCAGGATCAGCACCCAGATGGGCACGGGATGGCAGCTGAACCACTCGCCTGGAGCAGGAAAGAGCTGCTGGCTGCCAGAACCACAGCCGGCCCTCGAAGCTGCTCCCCCAATGGCCGGGGAGCACAGGAGGGAGCTCTCAGCCTGTTTGCTCCTCCCTCAGCTGCAGCCACAGAGCCAAGAGCCTGGACACAGGCAGGGACACAGCTGTGGGGACAGCCAGGGACAGCGGGCTGGGGACAGGCTGCAGCAGGAGAGCTGCACAGCCTTGGGGGCAGCTGCGGCTGCCGCTTCCAGCCCCTGCTGGGGCCGAGCGGAGCACGAGGCCTCTTCCACACATCGGGAAACAGCCACACACCTGCCAGCCCTGGCCTTGCCACTGACACTGGCCCCTCCCTAGAGGCCACAGGCGTGGCCCTGCACTCACCCGGGAATCCTTTGAGGATATTTCTGTGCCCATGGCCGGTTGCTGATGTGCCCTGGGGACCCAGGGGCTCCCTCACGCTGCCATCGCTGCTACAGATTCCATTCTCCACATCTTCACTCACTGCTCGCTCACAAGTGGCGTCCCCCTGCTTATGAGAAGTGGCTTCTTGCGCTCCGAGCAAGTGTGTCAGCCCGGCTGCTGGTCCCTCCTGGCGATGCAGGAGCTCCTTCACAGGCCCATGAATGGAGCAGAATTCACTCTGCTCCAGCTCACAGCCAGAATCCCACTGCTTGGATAAAACAGTCCTTTGCTCCCGACACATCAGGAGTGCTGAAGAAGCCTTTCGGAGATCAGCCTCGGGAACAGATGCACACCCACGAGGATGGGCCTTTGAAAGGGACATGATGACAGATCCCCGCTGGTGCCGGCCCTGCGGGATATCGAGGCTCAGGAAGGCGCTGCCAGCTCAGTTCCGCGCTGTCCCCGCTGCCCGGACGCTGCGGCAGCACCTGCGGAGACGAGAGCCTCTTGCTGAGCCCTCCAGGTACATCCAGCCCAGCTTCAGCAGGATGCGGCGCTTTCTGCCTCCGCTCGGCGCCTGCAGTGCTTTGGGCTCTGAGGCACGTTCGAGTTCATCCCGTGCCAGCCCTGAGCCGGGCAGGGACACCTCCCGCCTGAGCAGCGGCGCCGAGCCCGGGGCGCCAGGGCCGAAACTGTGCCGGGCACGGAGCAGCCACCTCCGGGCTACCGAGAGCCACCGGGATGAGCCATCGCTGCTGCGGCACCGGCTCGTCCCCAGCGATCCGCGGGGAGGAGGAGACCGCGGGCAGCCGCTCCCTCCGCCAGCTCAGGCCAGGGGCACACGGGGGAACCCGGCCCAAGGAACTCGCCAGAACCGCCCCGTTCCCCTCAGCGCGGCCCCTCCGGCCGCAGCGAGCCCGGGCTGGGGCACAACCGAGCGGGGTCGTACCTGTGCTGGAGCCGCTCCCAACTCCGGGACCTCCTGCCCGGACCGGCACCAACACCGCTCGGCGCCGCCGGTGTGGTCCTGACCCACAGGCTGAGGTCGCTGCCGCTCCAATTTATAGCGGATGTGGTGGAGGACCGGCCTTTGGCCCTGTCAACCCCTCAATGTACGGAGCAGGAGAGGAGGAGGAGCTCGTTGGGGAGATCTTGTACCAAATAACAACAAGAAAACAGCACAGTTCTGAATACTGTGGTGAAACTGACTCTGGGCATTTCACCAGGCCGGTGCAGCCAGGGGTGGGGGCAGAGCAAGACACAGCACAAAGCTGGCGGGGGCGGCGTCCTGCGGTGCTTGGAGTCAGTCAGTCTTTGACGCTTAAGATCGGTGAAATAGAACGCTTTCCCTCTATTCAAACCCATAGAAGATCACCTCCTTGGTTCTCCTTGGTTGCATTCTCCATCGATTTAAACATGAATTTAGTGGAAAACCGACTAGTTAGAAACCAAAAACCATGGAAAACCATGTTTTGCCCTTGAATGGAGACCCTTGAAACCGTAGGTGAAGGGATCCTCCCCAATTCAAACAAAATTACGGAAGTTTTTCTCTTTCATTTTAAATCCCTTTACTTCTAGTAATGTCCCCATCCCCCCCTCTCCCCTCCCCCCCTTTTTTAAAATTCTGTTGTAATTTTTTTTTATTATTATTATTTTGGGGGAGATGGTGTCACTGGGTAGTGACTGTGGCCCCTTCTCCCTCCTCCCTGGTCACACCTGGGGCTGCTGCACGGTGCCGAGTGCTGGGGAGTTTCCTCCCAGTCCCCTCGCAGTGTCCCTCTGCCTGGCAAGCACCGGCACGGATGGGAGAGCACTGCGAAGGAACTGCGAGCACTGCACCTTCCCAGCGCTCCTAATCCCCCTCCCAGCGCTCCTTCTTCTTCACTCCCGCTGCTTCCACTCGCCCTCCCAGTTCCCTCATAGCATTCCCTGTGCCCCCAGTTCCGTCCCAGTGTTCCCAGTATCTCTTCCAATGCTCCCACCGACGGCAAAACCCTGCGGGGCACTGCGTGCTCTGGTCTTGAAGAGGCAACACTTGAGCTGTTCCGAGAGAAAACCCGACTTGGGAAAAGCTTTCCCTGCAGAGAGCTCCGGGAGGAAGGTGTCTCACCCTCTCCTGACCGCAGAGGGAGCTGAGTCTCCAGTGTTAACTCCAAAACGATCAAGCTCCAAGTCCCACTGCCAGAAATGTTACCGAAGTATTGGCAGGTCTGGGCAGGCAGCAACCTCCAGAGCTGGGAGCGGCTCCAGCACAGGTACGACCCCGCCTCGGTTGTGCCCCAGGCCGGGCTCGCTGCAGCCGGAGGGGGCCGCGCTGAGGGGAACGGGGCGGTTCTGGCGAGTTCCTTGCGCCGGGTTCCCCGTGTGCCCTGGCCTGAGCTGGCGGAGGGAGCGGCTGCCCGCGGGCTCCTCCTCCCCGCGGGTCCCTGGGGAGGAGCCGAGCCGCAGCAGCGATGGCTCATCCCGGTTCCCTTCCTGAATCTCGATGTCCTGCAGGGCCGACCAGCCGTGACCTGTCATCATGCCCTTTCAATGGGCCATCCCCTGCGTGTATAGCTCTTCTCAAGGCCAATTACCTAAAGGCTCTTCCTGACCACCTGATGCGTCACAAGCTGGGTTCCGAGCACAGTGATTCCGGCTGTGAGCTGGAGGAGAGTGAAATCTCCATTCATAATAAATGCTCCGAACTTAAGCCTATGAAGCTTCTCCCACATCTCCAGGAGGCACCAGCAGCCGGGCTGACACACTTGCTAGGGGCACAAGAAGCCACTTGTCATAAGCAGGGGGACACCCCTTGTGAGCGTGCAGTGAGTGAAGATGTGGAGAATGGAATCTGCAGCAGCGATGGCAGCGTGAGGGAGCCCCTGGGTCCCCAGGGCACATCAGCAACCGGCCATGGACACAAAAGGATCCTCAGGAGATTCCCGGGTGAGTGCAGGGCCACGCCTGTGGCCTCTAGGGAGGGGCCAGTGTCAGTGGCAAGGCCAGGGCTGGCAGGTGTGTGGCTGTTTCCCGATGTGTGGAAGAGGCCTCGTGCTCCGCCTCGGCCCCAGCAGGGGCTGGAAGCGGCAGCCGCAGCTGCCCCCAAGGCTGTGCAGCTCTCCTGCTGCAGCCTGTCCCCAGCCCGCTGTCCCTGGCTGTCCCCACAGCTGTGTCCCTGCCTGTGTCCAGGCTCTTGGCTCTCTGGCTGCAGCTGAGGGAGGAGCAAACAGGCTGAGAGCTCCTCCTGTGCTCCCCGGCCATTGGGGGAGCAGCTTCGAGGGCCGGCTGTGGTTCTGGCAGCCAGCAGCTCTTTCCTGCTCCAGGCGAGTGGTTCAGCTGCCATCCCGTGCACATCTTGGTGCTGATCCTGCTCCTGTTGCTGCTGCTGGCGTTGGCGGTGGCCTTGGCTGTGCAGTCAGGTAAGGGAGGGCAGCAGGCTGGGCCCAGCCCCTCGGGGCAGAGCGGGTCCCTGCTCCTGCACAGGCAATCCTCACACCTTCTCCTCTTCCCCTGCAGCAACACAGGTTCCAGTTCCACCTGCGACTCCGCTGTTGATTCTGGGCTGTCCCCATGGTTGGGTTGGATACAATGTAGACTGCTGACTACTTCTCAAAGGATTACAGAACCTGGGATCAGGGTCAGGAGCGGTGCTCTGAGCTCGGGGCCTCCCTGGCCATTGTCAAGGATGAGGCAATGGTGAGTGAGGGGCTTTGGGCGCTGTGGGGTGTCTGAGGGGGAGCCTGGGGTGCTCCTGGGCCGGGCTGGGTGCTGGTGGGGCTGGGGCTGCAGCCCTGTGCCGGGCCTTGCAGGGAAGGAGCCCTGGGGCCGTGTCCCCCGAGGGGCCGGGGCAGCTCCCACTGCCTCTCCTTGGCAGGATTTGCCTTTCCGCCTCCGCGGGAACGGCGATTACTGGGTCGGGCTGCGCAGATGGGGCGAGCACCTGCAGTGGGGGGACGGCAGCAGCTTCAGCTCCTCGTGAGTGCCGGGGAGCCGGGCAGGGCATGGGGGGACAGGGGCACAACGTGTTCCCCTGGGAACCAGCGCTGGCTCTGCTTCTCCCTGCAGGGTTCCTGTCCTTGGCAATTCCGAGTGTGTGTGCCTGGCTGAGGAGAAATTCAGGAGTTTCAGCTGCTCGAATCCGCAGCCGTATCTCTGCAGCAAGGCTCGAGCTCCCCTGTAACAGGGAATGGAGAAAGGAGCTTCTGAAGCCACAGTTACTCCTAGTCTGGATATGAGGAGTGGTGGCTTCACAGGACTCTGTGACTGTGTGCAGGAAGTATACCTGATCCAATTGTTTGGGAGCTAGGCCATGTAATGGTGGTCAGTATTGATTTTTCGCCAGTGTTTATGATATATTTATATATATATAAAAATATAATGTAATGTAATATAATATAATGTAATATAATATAATATAATATAATATAATATAATATAATATAATATAATATAATAATTAATAATGAATAATATAATAATATAATATAATATATAATATATATAAATATATATTATATATTTATAAATATATTTAATTTTGTGTAACTTAGCTGTATGAATATAATTTCTTTTAGTTATGTTATTAAAAACACTTAGAAATAGTAGTGTGATCAATATATTTAACTTGGAGTGCAACATGGTGATGTCAAAATCTTTTGTTCCTGTAACTACCTCAGAGAATGGTAAAAAGATAATCAGGACATTTTTCACATTCTCGGATCATCCTATCTGGATTAAGATAGTGGCAATGAACAGCAGATCTCCAGGAAGGAATTTATTGATCATGGAGTGTGTGACTCTCAAGGGTTTTCACACAGCCTTAACCTGTGCTTATCTATTCTGCTATTTGAGCTAATCCCAAAAAACTTCTCCACACTGGGCAGTCCCAGCTTCACCTCTCAGCCCAGCACAGGGCTGTCCTTTCTCAGCTGCACCCTGTGCCTTGCACTTGCTCTCAGGGTCACCTCAGTGCCTGTTCATCCCCACTGCCAGCGCTGGGCTGGCTGTTCAAAGGAAAAGTCTCTGCAATCCATCCTGCCAGCCATGCTGGCTGGAGTGAGGGCATTGCACTCTCTGCACAACAAGCTCGAATGGGAAATCCAAATTTTCCTGGGCTCTTGCAAATCATCCCCAAGTGGCCTGAAACTGAGACTTTTGGACTGTCATTGGAAGAGGAAGAAGAACAGCTGACACGTGCTAAGGACGAATCCCAATTTTGGCACCAAGCACCTGAGTGCGAAGAATAGTCTGTCTGTCTCTCTGTCTATCTGTTTGTCTTTTGCAAAGATCTGACTGTTCTGGTGTGGGAGAAAGGCCAGGCTGGAGCAGGACAAAGATTTCTCTCCCTGGGGGAGAAGCAACGACACGATGTGACTGTAACCCATATCCCTCTGTGTCAGTGTATGAAACAGAGGCCTCTCTAAATTCTTCAGAGAGAGATCAGAGTGTAGGGATTGAATTAAACCCATTGAATGGATTAATGCATATTAAGCCACTTATACATGAAATAGAGATGTAAGCTTCAAGTTTCACTACGTATGTAAGTTTATGTTATTGTTATAATATATGAGATACCTTTTAAGTGCCTTAAGAAGTAAAAGCCTTAGAATTCAGTGCTAAAAACAAGTTTTATTGCAGGCTCAGAAACAACAGTAAATGTCAAATACAAGTCTCTGTGAGAGCTAAAAAGCATATTTTAGACATAATAAAAATACAGTAAGAAAAATGCGTATGGATTTGCGATAGAACAGAGAAGGTATAAATGCAGATTATACGTAAAAACTTTTAATATTGGAATTCTGATAATTTTAAAAGGAATATTTCAGATTCGTGTTTTTAACTCACTGGATAATTTGTGAATAGGAATCAATGCATTGGGGCGAGACTGTCTCTCTCTCTTCTTTCTCCTCACCACCGTCATCATCACCCAGAAGAAGACAGGAGCTACAGCTGCAACTTTGGCCCTCCCAGGGCCTTGCACCACAGAACTGCTTCTGCTTCTGATGGGGGCTTTACTTCTATTTGGGACTCTGTGCTGAAAGCTTTTAACACAGACTTGAACACTTGGGACTCTGTGCCTTTTGAGATTGCTGTGCCTTTACAATAAACAACTTTATAGCAACTAACGGCTCTTGAGCTCTTTAGAAGATTCAAACCCACAAAAATCCTGACACCTCGAGCCTTTCCTGATGTGTTCTGTTCCCTGCCCAGGGTGAGGAGGAGAGGGACAGAGCGGTTTTGCTGGCACCAGGCACCTGGCCAGGCCCAGCCCAACCCAATCATCCCTGCAATAATTCACTCCTATCCCACCATTACCCGGTCCCATGGCGGGTCCGGCTTCACGGGCAGGTGCCTGGAGTGAGAGGAGGCAGCTGGAGCCAGTGGGTGAAATGTCTTTGCTGCGAGCTGGAGGGAGAGGAGGAGGAGAAAGTGGTGCAGAGTAAAGGGGAGAGAAAGAGGGACAAGGCTGGAGCGGTGCAAAGGGGCGGGGATGGGCATGGGGCAGGCGGGCATTTTGCTTTCCAGCTTTATGGGAGGAAATGAAGAACTGTCAAATGCATCCAGGAAAAGAGGGGAGACACAGCAGGTGCTGGATATCGCTGACAATTGGGATTCATTTTAATTGCGTGAACTGTGAAGGCCGGCAGATTCTGAGCACTGCCAAGAACCCCCAGAAGCAGCTTCCCTGGGGCTGCCATTCCTTATCAGCTTCTCCATTGTCTGGTACTTTTTCTTACCATGGTTTTTTCGGGACAGGTGCTACCTAATAATCTATGTCACCCTCTCTCCCTCCTTCTTCTGATGCTCCGTCCCCAGTGCTCCCTCTCCCTCTCCTGCAGCCCCTGGCAGAGTGGCGGTGGCGCGGGGCCCGTTCCTGTCACACGGTAACGCCAGCAGCACCTGCAGCCCTTCCATGCGGTGGCACCTGGAGCTCTGAGGCTCCTTCAGCACAGGTGTGACCCACGGTCGGTTCTGCCCTGCCCGGGGCTCACAGTCAGGGACCTGAGTGAGGAACGTTCTCTGTGTCTGTCTGACTGTCTCTCTGTCTGTCTGCTGCAAAGGATCTGACTTTTCCTCTCTGTGGGAGCCCTGGAGCCTGCCCCAGAGGGAGTAGATTCTATGCCCTAGATTCAAACCTAAGTTTCTCTCTTCCCTAAGTTGTGAGAGGAACACTAAGGCCATGGAGAAGAACGACTTCCTCCCCACAGTCCTTTGCAGTTTTCTCTCTATGCACCCCAGTTCTGTTTCCCTGGTGACCACTTTCCTCCCCAACTCTTTTCCCTTTATGTGTATGTTCCCTTGAATGTTCCCCCTTCCCTGTTTACCCATTGCCCCCATTTTGCTGCACTCTTCCACCCCATTTTACCCTACTGGTTCTCACCCTTTGCCCTGCCCGCACACTGCCCCTGATCCCTCAACCAACTGGCCCTGATGCTCTGCTCTGTCCCCCTTGTTCCCCATATTTAAACCCGGACCCTGGATTGATTCCAGTCTTTGACCCTGGGCCCTTTGCTTGTGCTTGGAATAAACTTGCCATGTGGAACCCTATACAAAGACCCTTCTTGTCTCTCCTTTGTTCCTTACCAGTGTTATCCTGAGCATGTGTTTTCTTCCCCGTGAGTGACCCTGTGCCACCAAAGTGACTCTTTCCTACTGGAGACGCTTTCTGGGGATTGTGGCACCTGACCATCACACTGCCAGCAGCAACAATGTACAGCCAGGAAGGAAATGATAACCAGGGCTAGAGAGGTCCTGCCTCTAGCCAGGGAGAGGCACAGGAAATTTGGGTCTTTTGGACAGTGTGGATCCAATGGTCTGGCACATCAAAGCCACAGAAATATGAGGCCTTAGCTGATATTGCTGCACAGTGTACCCTAATGGCATCGGGACATGTGGGGGCAGAACCTGTCTCCATTGCTGGGGTGATGGGGGGATCACAGGAATTGACTTTGCTGGAAGCTCAGGTGAGCCTGAAAGGGAATGAGTGTCAGAAACATCCAATTGTGACTGGCCCAGCGGTTCCATGTATTCTAGGCATGGACTTCCTCAGGAATGGCTACTACAAAGACCCAAAGGGGTTCAGGTGGGCTTTTGGAACAGCTGCTGTTGTGGCAGAGAGCATTAAGCAGTTAAACACCTTGCCTGGACTGTCAGAAAATCCATCTGCAGTGGGACTCCTGAAAGTGGCAGAGCAACAGGTACCAATTGCCACCATGACAGTGCACCGCCGGCAGTACCGGACAGATGGAGATGCTGTGATCCCCATCCACAAGATGATCCGTGAGCTGGAGAGCCAAGGGGTGGTCAGCAAAACCCACTCACCCTTCAACAGCCCCATCTGGCCTGTGCGCAAGTCTGATGGAGAATGGAGATTGACTGTGGACTATCGTGCATTGAATGAAGTGACTCCACCGCTGAGCGCAGCCGTGCCGGACATGCTGGAGCTGCAGTACGAGCTGGAGTCCAAGGCAGCAAGGTGGTACCATTGACATTGCCAATGCATTTTTCTCCATTCCTTTGGCAGCAGAGTGCAGGCCACACTGCCTCACACCCCTTAGCCCCATTTTGAGGGAAGGCCCTGCTCTTCCATGGCACACACTTGTCTTTTCAAAGCAGGACACTGCCCTTCCCTGCATTTCCCCTCATCCTGTTTGCCACAGTCACACACCCTCCCTGTTACCCTCTTCCCTAATAACAATGTTTCTTATCTCATCTCTGTATCCTTTAAGATACAGTTGCAGATTGCTACTTCATCCCTCTTGATTTTAAGTATTCTTTAATCCCCACAGAGTAACCCATCTACAGCACCTCCCTCCATGAACCAATGAACCGAATGCTGCTGCTGCCTCCAGCCAGCACCGCTCAGCTTTGGATGCTCCTGGTCCTGACAAGGGCATTGAGATGGATCGTCCCTCAGCCCAAACAAAATGTGTGGGTGACCCTGGAAAAAACTCTACAACAGGACAATCTGTGCCTGGCCATGGGTGACCTCAGCGACCCTCTAGCCACGGGCCTGGTGGAAATTCCACTGAGCCAAGAGACCATCCCTTTACAGGTAAAAAACCCAACCCTGTGGATACCTGGGATAGGGAAGAAGGATTTTGCCACATGCACCAGAGGAACCCCAAGAGCTGGACCTATTGGGGTCCTCCCTGGCCCCTTTCTGTATTCAGTTTTACTGTTGAATTTTAGCCTCTCCCACAGTCTGAATACATTCAATCTCTCCTTAGAATCACCTGGCCCAGAAAACATGGAATTGAATGGATATATCATATCCCTTATCCTGCACCAGCTGCTGGGGAAGTTGAATGATGCAGCAGAGTACTTAGGACTACCCTGAAGGCACTTGGTGGAGGGATATTCAAGAATTGGGAAATGAACTTAGCAAAGGCCCCCTGGATGGTCAATACCCCAGGGTCCATCAATGGAGCTGGTCCTGCCCAGTCTGAACCCTTGCACACCGTGGGTGGAGATAAAGTCCCTGTGGTGCACATGAAAGGAATTTTAGGAAAGACTGTTTGGATTAGTTCCACGTCAGGGAATGACAAAACCATCTGTGGGGTTGTCTTTGCTCAAGGATCTGGTTAGACTTGGTGGGTAATGCAGAAAGATGGAGGAACCCATTGTGTACCACAGAGAAACCTAATCTCAAGTGAGAACTGTGTGTAAGTGTAAGGTTTCACTGTAGAGTCTAAAGAGGATATTGATTTGGATATTATACAGATGGTGATAGAATAAGGGGTGGAAATGTCTTGGGCTGCAATACAGGATGTAACCAAAAGTGTGTATTCTATCACCATCTGTTAAAACCAGGTTGGGGTAGAGTTCTTTATCTCTTCCACATCCCATCCTCCCTCCAGGAAATATCTTCGGTTAACGTGTCATTGAGTCCCAGTGCATGACTGATAAAATTCCATCATCCCATTGGGAGATGCTCCACCCAGGGGGAGGAGCCAAGCATTTCCTACCCAGATGAAATCTGAGATTTGGAACATCAGAGCAGCCTTTTTCCACTGGATTCCAGAGGAAAACCAGACCCTTCTACATCATCACTGGAAATTTGGAGGAAAACTGCACCTTTATCCAGGAGCACTGCTTCAACTGAACCACATCTGTCACTGCAGGAGGATGCAGCCACCATTTAATGGGACTGCTACCAACACCCTGACTGACTGACAGGGTGTCAGGTTGTATTCTGACCCTGTCAGTGATGTAAGCTTTTTCTTTGTAATACTGTATTTCTATTTTAATTTTTCCTAGTAAAGAACTCTCATTCCTATTCCCATATCTTTGCCTGAGAGCCCCTTAATTTCAAAATTACAATAATTTGGAGAGTGGGGGTTTACATTTTCCATTTCAAGAGAGGCTCCTGCCTTTCTTACCACACACCTGTCTTTCACATCAAGACAACTGCTTGTAAGTAACAAAGAAGGAATCTCTGCTTTGAATTTTGAGAATATTTTTACTGAAGGAAGCCTGATGGAATTAATTAGGGAAGACAAGTGCGGTGTGCTTCCCTTGCAACAGATTTCTGCCCAGGCATGTTCTGAAGTTAACTTGTTTATTTTCCTGTATTGTCTGTGTTAAATCTAGGACAATCCCAATTCACCTGCAATATTAAGGATATCAATTAAAGGAAACCTTCCTTGGCCACTTAATCAGGGATAACAATTGATTGGGAATCTTAATGTTCTTGTTTAAATAGAACAGGGAACACCTTGTATGATGCAATTTTATCAGTTTGAAATGAGAGCAAACACTCTATTTTCATCATCTTTAAGTATAAATTGTCAGGGAACCTCAGTTGAACCTTATTTTTTAGTGTTTAAGTTGATAGATGCCCCCACTAATTCCATCATTTGAGGAATTGACATTGAGGGGAAAAAAAAGTGGCAAAATTAGTAGGAAAAAAAGGTAGTAAAAAAAAAAAAAAATCAGCAGGCAAAAGGTGGGGAAAGGGCAGCAAAAATGTGGTAAAAAAGGGCAGAGTAAAAAAAAAAGGATAAAGAAGTGTGGGGAAGGCTGAAAAAAGCACAGAGGAAAAAGAGGGTGAAAAAAGGCACAGAAAAAAGGGAAAAAATGGGGCAAAAATCGGGAAAAGAAAGACAGTGGGACAAGGTGGGGAAGAGTGAAAAAATGGAGATGGCATAGTGCTGAAAAGGTGATGTTCTAGGAGTAGTAAAGCAATGGAAAGGTGAGGAGAAAAGGGTGTGAAACATGAGTAGAAAAAGAAGAGGAAATAGGAGGGGAGAAAACGGGAATCCCAGAGACACCCACACACCCCTCAGGCCCCCCATCCAAATCCCACAGAGCACCCCCACACACCCCCCAAGAGAGCCCCTCCAAATCCCACACACACCTGGGTCTGAATTCTTACAGTGACACACGGGAACAGCTTCTGGAAACGGGATGGAAACAAGGGGCAGGTGTAGGAATGTGTGCCCGCTGTGCTGCCAGCCTGGGAATCAGCCTGGCTGGGGCCATGCCATGGCAAAGTGTGTCCTTAACACCTGCCAGGGCTCTGGGCTCCAGCTGGAGCTGAGGAGCAAAGGGATTAGTCCAGGCAGGAGAACATCCCATGGTGTGTTACTCCTGTCAGGGGTGGATCTCTGTTGGGAACAGAGCCTCTCCTTCAGCAGGCCAACGCTCCCAGATGGAAATTCACAAGGGTTCCAGGCTGGGAAGTGAAGAGCAAAGCTGCTGTGAAGGGAAAGCTCAGCTCCTTCAGAGAAATCACCTAGGGCACTGCAACACTGGTACAGGTAGGAAGCAGAAAAGGAGAGATTTCCAGTAAAATCTTTGTAGTTTGGTGGGGAAAAGGAGTACAGATAGCCAAAGGCTGCAGGGATGGTAATCTAAATTAGTTCAGAGCAGATTTCCCTTATTTGAATTGGTGAGGGTTACAGGCCAACTAGTTACAGTTTTGGAATCTATTCTGGTTTATTCTAGCTGTCCTCCATGCTGCATACTCACAGCAGCCATATTTAACTATCATATGATGTGGGAATTTGCGTCTTTCCCTATCTCAAACCTGATCTTTCATGGTTTGTCTGATTCTTTTTAATGTGCTATTAAATCTTCTGTGTCCCTCTTCAATATTTCCATGCATAAAACCACTGAAGAACACTACCTGAAGCTGAGCAGGGGGACTAGTGGGAAAGAATGTTATATGAGCATTTTCTGTCCCTATCTGATCCTGCTCTCTCTGTGAGGGAGTTTGGAAATCTCTATTACTGCTCCTTTGATCATTCTCATGTTTGTCACACCTGATTCCAAACCCAGTTTTCCCACTGTAATGATGACTCTAGAAATCTCTGAATGTACCCACTGGCCTTGAAACTACCCCTGATGGTTATTAAGAAAGGAAAAGGCAAGGCACACCATTTCCAGGCAGGCTGCCCGGCTGTCCCTCATTGCACCTCTTACAGTGACAGATGTCGATGGCTATTTCTTGTGCGCTTCTCTTTTTAGTTTATCTTTTACCATTCTCTCCATTTTATTCCCTTCACACTTCCCAGCCCTTCCCGTGCCTCTCTTTTCAACCAGCACCGCCACCCCATGGTCTCTTGTTGCAGCTCTTTCAGTAGTTTGACAGCGACCTTTTCTGATGCAGCACTTTAAGAACATTTCACACCAGTCTCTCTCTGTTCTATTCCCGTCACTCCTCCCAGTCTTTCTCTTTCAGCTGCTCTTTCAGAACCTCAGCTGCCCAGAGGGTCCCTTGGTGCAGCTCTTTTTAGTGATACATTGGCAGCAGCCACTGCTGGTGCAGTATTTTTAGACTATTTTATACCCTTCTCTGACTTTTATTCCCTTCACATTTCCCATCCTTTCCCGTGACTCTTTTTAACCAGCACCGCCGCTCCGACGGTGGCTCGGCCCTGCTCCATTAGTGATAGCGGGCAGAGGAGACCCAGCAGTGCAGCTTTTTATTCTGGTTATTTTATTCTCTCAATCCTATTGCAGCAGCACCCAGCTGTCCCTCGGTGCAGCTCTTTCAGTGACAAGGGGCCGTCTCGCCAGGCGGGCTGAGCCAGGGCAGGGCAGGGCAAGGCACAGCGCAGCGCTGGCGGCTCCGGCGGGGCTCGGAGTCTGCCGGCCTTGGCAGCTCAGGCACAGAAATGAATCCCAATTGTTGGTGATATCCAGCACCTGCTATTTCTCCCCTCTTTTCCTGGATGCATTTGACAGTTTTCAGTTTCCTCCCTCAGAGATGGAAAGCAAAATGCCCGCCTGCCCCATGCCCATTCCCCCCGCTTTCCACCGCTCCAGCCTTGTCCCTCTTTCTCTCCCCTTTACTCTGCACCACTTTCTCCTCCTCCTCTCCCTCCAGCTCGCAGCAAAGACATTTCACCCACTGGCACCAGCTGCCTCCTCTCACTCCAGGCACCTGCCCGTGAAGCCGGACCTGCCCTGGGACCGGGTAATGGTGGGATAGGAGTGAATTATTGCAGGGATGATTGGGGTGGGCTGGGCCTGGCCAGGTGCCCGGTGCCAGCAAAACAGCTCTGTCCCTCTCCTCCTCACCCTGGGCAGGGAACAGAACACATCAGGAAAGGCTCGAAGGACTCAATAAAGACAGAGAGAGATCTCTCATCCATCACGGGAATAAATGGCCCGGACAGGGAAAATTAAAAGAATTTATTATTAAGCAAATCAGAGCAAGGGAATCAGAAGTACAGCAAATCCTAAAAATGCACCTTTCCCACACTGTTCTCTCCTTCCAGGGCTTTACTTTATGCCCGATTCCCTCCCTCCCTCCCCACACAGTGGTACAGAGGGATGGGGGTTACAGTAACGTCACATCACTGCCTCTTCCCCAGAGAGACAAGTCCCTGTCCTGCTCCAGCCTGGGATTGCTCCCACAGCAGGACAGTCAGATACTTTGCAACAAAGAGATAGACAGAGATAGAGACACAATTCTGCACAGTCAGGTGCCTGATGCCAAAATTGGAATTCATCCTCAGCAAGTGCCAGCTATTCCTCTTCCAACGGCAGTCCAAAAGTCTCCCTTTCAGGCCACTTGGTGATGATTTCCAAGAGCCCAGGGTGATTTGGATTTCCCATTCCAACTGCTTGTGCAATGAGAGCAATCCCCTCACTCCAGCTAGCATGGCTGGCAGGATGGATTGCAGAGACTTTTCCTTTGAACAGCCAGCCCAGCGCTGGCAGTGGGGATGAACAGGCACTGAGGTGACCCTGAGAGCAAGTGCAAGGCACAGGGTGCAGCTGAGAAAGGACAGCCCTGTGCTGGGCTGAGAGGTGAAGCTGGGACTGCCCAGTGTGGAGAAGCTCCTTTCTCCAGCCCCTGTTACAGGGGAGCTCGGGCCTTGCTGCAGAGATACGGCTGCGGATTCGAGCAGCTGAAACTCCTGAATTTCTCCTCAGCCAGGTACACACACTCGGAATTGCCAAGGACAGGAAGCCTGCAGGGAGGAGCAGAGCCAGCGCTGGTTCCCAGGGGAACACGTTGTGCCCCTGTCCCCCCATGCCCTGCCCGGCTCCCCGGCACTCACGAGGAGCTGAAGCTGCTGCCGTCCCCCCACTGCAGGTGCTCGCCCCATCTGCGCAGCCCGACCCAGTAATCGCCGTTCCCGCGGAGGCGGAAGAGCAAATCCTGCCAAGGAGAGAGCAGTGGGAGCTGCCCCGGCCCTCGGGGACACGGCCCCGGGGCTCCTTCCCTGCAAGGCCCCGGCACAGGGCTGCAGCCCCAGCCCCACCAGCACCCAGCCCGGCCCAGGAGCACCCCCAGGCTCCCCTCAGACACCCCACAGCGCCCAAAGCCCCTCACTCACCATTGCCTCATCCTTGACAATGGCCAGGGAGGCCCCGAGCTCGGAGCACCGCTCCTGACCCTGATCCCAGGTTCTGTAATCCCTTGAGAAGTAGTAGCAGTCTCCATTGTATCCAACCCAGCCATGGGGACAGCCCAGAATCAACAGTGGAGACGCAGGTGGAACTGGAACCTGTGTTGCTGCAGGGGAAGAGGAGAAGGTGTGAGGATTGCCCTGTGCAGGGAGCAGGGACCCCGCTCTGCCCCGAGGGGCTGGGCCCAGCCTGCTGCCCCTCCCTTACCTGACTGCACAGCCAAGGCCACCGCCAACGCCAGCAGCAGCAACAGGAGCAGGATCAGCACCAAGATGGGCACGGGATGGCAGCTGAACCACTCGCCTGGAGCAGGAAAGAGCTGCTGGCTGCCAGAACCACAGCCGGCCCTCGAAGCTGCTCCCCCAATGGCCGGGGAGCACAGGAGGGAGCTCTCAGCCTGTTTGCTCCTCCCTCAGCTGCAGCCAGAGAGCCAAGAGCCTGGACACAGGCAGGGACACAGCTGTGGGGACAGCCAGGGACAGCGGGCTGGGGACAGGCTGCAGCAGGAGAGCTGCACAGCCTTGGGGGCAGCTGCGGCTGCCGCTTCCAGCCCCTGCTGGGGCCGAGCGGAGCACGAGGCCTCTTCCACACATCGGGAAACAGCCACACACCTGCCAGCCCTGGCCTTGCCAGTGACACTGGCCCCTCCCTAGAGGCCACAGGCGTGGCCCTGCACTCACCCGGGAATCTCCTGAGGATGCTTCTGTGCCCATGGCCGGTTGCTGATGTGCCCTGGGGACCCAGGGGCTCCCTCACGCTGCCATCGCTGCTGCAGATTCCATTCTCCACATCTTCACTCACTGCACGCTCACAAGGGGTGTCCCCCTGCTTATGACAAGTGGCTTCTTGAGCCCCAGGCAAATGTGTCAGCTCGGCTGCTGGTCTTTCCAGGATATGCAGGAGCTCCTTCAGACGCCCATGAATGGAGCAGAATTCACTCTTTTCCAGCTCACAGCCGGAATCTCTCTGCTCGGAACAATGAGCTCCGTGCTCCCGACAAGTCAGGAGTGACGGAAAACCCTTTCGGTGATCGCCCTCGGGAACAGCTTCACACCCACGGGGATGGCTCATTGAAAGGGACATGATGACACCTCACGGCTGGTCCCGGCCCTGCGGGACACCGAGGCTCAGGAAGGCGCTGCCAGCTCAGTCCCGCGCTGTCCCCGCTGCCCGGACGCTGCGGCAGCACCTGCGGACACAAGCGCAGCCTGCGGGAGCTCTCCGGTGCCCGCAGCCGCGGCCCCTCGGGCTCTGCAGCCGCTGCAGCCCAGCTCCGTGCCGGGACAGGCGCTGACACCGCCTGGGAGCTGCCGCCTGCGGGGACAGCACAGCTGCGGCTCGGAGTCCGCCTGCCCAGGAGAAAGAACCAGCAGCGCCGGGCTGCTCAGCATTGTCCCCGCATTCCCTGCCCCGCCGGCTCGGAGCCCGGCGACACCGAGCGCTGCCACAGCCGCTTTGGGTCCCTGCCTGGGAACGGGAAGCGGCTCCTCGCCCAGAAGGCAGCGCCAAGGAGCCTCCAGAGCCCGAAGCAGGCAGGATGCGGCGCTTTGTGCCTCCACTCGGCGCCTGCAGTGCTTTGGGCTCTGAGGCACGTTCGAGTTCATCCCGTGCCAGCCCTGAGCCGGGCAGGGACACCTCCCGCCTGAGCAGCGGCGCCGAGCCCGGGGCGCCAGGGCCGAAACTGTGCCGGGCACGGAGCAGCCACCTCCGGGCTACCGAGAGCCACCGGGATGAGCCATCGCTGCTGCGGCACCGGCTCGTCCCCAGCGATCCGCGGGGAGGAGGAGCCCGCGGGCAGCCGCTCCCTCCGCCAGCTCAGGCCAGGGGCACACGGGGGAACCCGGCCCAAGGAACTCGCCAGAACCGCCCCGTTCCCCTCAGCGCGGCCCCTCCGGCCGCAGCGAGCCCGGGCTGGGGCACAACCGAGCGGGGTCGTACCTGTGCTGGAGCCGCTCCCAGCTCCGGGACCGCCTGCACGGACCGGCACCAACCGCGCCCGGCGCTGCCGGTTCGGTCCCGATCAAACCCTTCAGCCTTGGACGCCGTACTTCAAAGCCGACGCGGGGCCACAGCGGGTTTTGGTTATTTTGAACATTCATTTTTACGTGCAGAGAGAGGGGTAGTTTGGCGGGGAAATCCTGTAGAAAGCAACGACCCGAATCCGTACAGCTCATGAAAATTCCCCGACGTTAGTGATGATTGTGGGCGCTCCGCTAGGCGGGCTGAGTCAGGGTTTCCGGAAGGACAAGAAACGTCAGAATGCTGGAGCGCACCCAGGACCTCGGAACCTGCCGGCCTTCGACACTTACGATCAGTAAAATCGAGCGCTTTCCCTCAATTCGAGTCCGTTGAACAGTGCCTTGAAGGCATTCTTCTTCCATTCAAACGTGAAATTAGTGGAAAACGGTGATGTCCCGCCGGTTTGAGACCTCAAAAATCATAAAAAACCGTCTTTTTTTCCTTAAAATGAGAGCACTCAGATCAAGGGGAACCGAGGTTTTCCCCGTTCAAACACAATTCCCGAAAAGAAGTTTTTCTCCTTCACTTTAAATCTCTTTTTTTACTCATAACCCACATTTCTTCTTTTTTTCTGGGGGGTGGTGGGGAAGGAGGAGGGCGTCTTGCGTGGGAGGTGGTAATGGAGGGTGACTGGTGTCACTTCTCCCTCCTCACACCTGCTCACACCTGGGGCTGCTGCACGCTGCCGAGTGCTGGGGATTTTCCTCCCAGTCCCCTCGCAGTGTCCCTCTGCCTGGCAAGCACCGGCACGGATGGGAGAGCACTGCGAAGGAACTGCGAGCACTGCACCTTCCCAGTGCTCCTAATCCCCCTCCCAGCGCTCCTTCTTCTTCACTCCCGCTGCTTCCACTCGCCCTCCCAGTTCCCTCATAGCATTCCCTGTGCTCCCAGTTCCCTCCCAGTGTTCCTAGTATCTCTCCTATGACTGCCACCACCACGGGGAAAACACTGTGGGGCACCGTGGGAAATAGAAAAGGTATAGAATGCTCAGAAAGCTGAGTAAAAGCAAATTTCAGGGTGGAGAAATGCAAGAATGCTGAAGACAATGCAAGGACAAGAAACAATAGGGCTGAGAGCTGTGTAGACAGAGGCCTCAGGAAATTATGTTAAGCAATAACGTATAAGTTGAAATATGTACACTTAATAATAATGAAGGTTATCCATAGTCTTAAGCTATTACAGACAAGCATTATTCAAAGCAATATGTACGTGTGGTTTTATTAATTGGCTGAGCAAACACTTGTCACATTTTAATATTATGGTGATGTCTAAAAAGTTGTTAAAAGTTTGTGTCACAAAGGGAACTTGATCTGCTGTGCAGGCAGCTGGAGCTGTTGCATCTCCCTTGCTTGGTTCTGTAAAATGAGGCTGATGACTGTGATGGAATAAAGCTCTGAGACAGCTGCTCCAGCATTCCCCTCCTGTTGTTTGTGTACATAGATACAGGTAAATATAAGGTAAGAGAAAAAATATCCCAGAAAAACCCAACAGTGATAGTGCCCTGTTTCGTTTTATGAAACAACTGTTGGAATCCCCAGATAGTTAAAAGGGACATCTGTGGAATAATCCTTTTGGATTATAAATGGGTACTATTCTCGTCTCCTCCTGGCTGCTGAACACCCTCAGATCGAGCTGAGGAAGGAGCCTTTTGGAAAATCAAGGTGAGCTCTGGAGAAAAGAAATCACGGAGCAAAATTTGTCTGTTGAGAAATGGGACGTTTATCACTGGCTAAAGACAATTATTACTGCTGAACCTCATATTAATATTTAGGATGATGAATTGAAAGACCTTTTAATGTGGGTCAATATAAACTATTCGATCGCAGATCTCAACTCTGTCTTTACATTCTCTTTTTGGGGCATTGTCCACTGGAAACTTTATAATCCATTCCCATTTGGACAGGATCAGAGCATGGTTAAAATTATTCCCTCTTGTCCAACGATCATGAACATTTTTCAACAGCTGACCCATCTGTGCTTTCCCCGTGTACCCCAAAATGAATCCCAAAATCCTCCCCTTCCCAGATAATGGCCTAATTCAAACTGAGCACCCAGCTCCTTTTCTCCCTCAGCTCAGTCTCTTTTCCTGCAGTACTTCCTCAAATTGTTTCAGCCTATTCCTGTTTTGGTTTTAGTTAGAAACTGGGCAGAAACACTAATTAATGTAGTGGTTTTGATTTACTAATCTGAAATGTTCTTGTTGTGAGATAGGATTAGGAGGAAGGCAAAAACAGGCTCAACTTAAAATGGTGCAAAGAAAAACCTTATTACTAGAAACTATAAGAAAAACCCTCAGAGTAAAACTTTAGACCACTTTTCTTCCTCTTACACACTTCCTTTTTTAATTTCACATTGAAAACATGCGAAAAACAACCCAGTTAGTTTACTATCCTTAAAATAGTTTTTTAATTAATTCATTTGAAAGAGGAGGGTTTGTTTTTTTTTTTTTTTTTTTTTTTAGTTTATTGAGTTTGTTGTTGGTTGGTTTTTTTTTTTTACAACAATCAGTTTTTTATGGCTTTGATGTCACAGTGATTAGCTGCATGGGAGAACAGAAATGTGAACACTATACTAAAACCTTTTTCTCAGATTAATTTTTTTTTCTATAATTATTATTGAACACTATATTAATTTATGAGGCACACTTTAAGGATTATAACAGTTTAAACAACAGCTTCCTTTGTTTTTGAGAACAGAGGGTTTTTTCTTCATCTTCTTACAGTAGGGGTTTTCTTACTATGTAAATTTAGGGGATTGCAGCAGTTTTAACATCTGCTTACTTTAACACTAATGCCTTTGTTCATATTTACAGTTAGAACAGTTATATTCACTCCATAATATTTTTATATGTTATAGGGAAACAAGAGGATTTTTTTTCAATAGCATAAATAAAGATAAATTTCTTTTTGTGACTTTCCTATTTTCCTTATTTGGGACTTGACTTTCTTTTTTGTTTGACCTTTGTGTTTTTTTACTGGTTTTATGCATATCGGTATCTTGGGGTTGTCCTGGTTTTTTTCTTGTTGCTTGTTTTTGTTTTTTTTTTTACTAAGGAGAGAGAATAGGATACCTGCAAAGTTTTATTCTGCACGTTGAAAGAGTGAATGCTTTGTCCAGGCAGCGGATGGTTCTCTTCTGCATCTCTTCCAGGCCGAGGCTGGGAGTTATTTCAAGATACAGAGTTTTTATAAGGCCACGCTTGGCTGGGCTAGGATTGTAAGGGTTCTGTGGGAGTCCAGGGTGCTCCTCTGGCCTCCCTGGATGGCTCTAGACCCCCCTGGCAGAGGTCTCAGAGGCCTTGGCATGGTGCCCAGGACTCCTGAGGACTCGATTCAAACCCCTGGGAAAAATTACTGTCATTGCAGGAAGAATTACAAGTCACAAAAAATAAGTAGAGTATAAATTAGACTGTTAGAAGACAGAAAAGTGGATTTTTAGAAATGTTTCTATTAGGGGGTTTGAAGCTAAGATGGAGGATTTTGGGCGTGGTATGTCTCTTCTTTTTATTTCTTTGTGCCATCCATGTTAGTGCCAGGCTGGCATCACTGGATTGGTCTGGGACAGAGTTGGACAGTGTAATAAAATTGTCATGTATTGGAAAGTAATTGTAAATATTAGGTACGTAATTTATAGTATAAAAGATAAGTCCTGCCCCAAGGACAGGCAGTGTGCCTCGGATCTCAAGCTGAACAGACCGCTGCTAGTTAGAGAAAGAATTTCTTAGATAAGAAACAATAACCTTGAAAACCTCAGAAAACAGCCTCCTGAATCTTCTTTGGTGACCAGCTGGGAAAAGCTGAACTTTAAACCACCTCCATGTCCTGCAGGGGGGATCTCAGGCTCAGGAGACCCCTCAGACAGTGACATCTGGCGTTCCCTGGGGGGCCGTGGCTCATAACGGGGGGCACGCACCCTGAACAACAGCTCGAGAAGAGGCAACCGCTGGAGAAGATTGCAGGGAAGGACTTTTGATCTCTGCTGACAGAAAGCCAGCTCCAGACTCCACTTGGATGGGAGGAAGCCCGGGAAACCCTCATTCCTGTGATCTGCTGGCCAGAACCCAGGACCATCCGGATTGGCTTTGAAGACTTGCTTTTGGGTAAGACAGGTCAAAAATTCAGAACCATGGGACAGGACTTAGCCAGGAACAAATAAACTTTTTATCCACTTTAAGAAGTATGGCTTCTACCCATCCCATCCCCATCACAGATAAAGAATTTAACTATTTACTCCTGCGGGTAAGATTACAATATCCATATGCCGAAATAAATTTGTTATTTGAGCCAGACTTTTGGCAGGAGATCAATCTTTCATTATATCATTTAGCAACTTTAAAAGACAGAGAGGCAAGAAAACTTTTGTCTCCAGCCAGGATAATGCTAGAAGTTATGTCTGGCGGGAATGTGAGCTGACCCAGTCCTCAGAGAGCAATTCAAAGTCCCTCAGGAACTGGGGAAGGGTCCCCACGAAGCCATCAGCCGGGGGAGGGAAGTTTATCGCTGTCTTGCCAGCAGCAAGTGGATCAACAAAGGCCAGGCCAGCAGCAGGCCCACTCTTGCTATCAGCAGAGTGCAATTAATATAGATGAAGGACCTGAAAAAGGTCAAATTGTATCCCCTAAAAAGTTAGAATCTCCAGAACCACCTATATTCCCTGAATTATCTACAGTCCTAACGCCTAAATTAGGAAAAACTTAAGTTGGAAATATTCCTTAGCGGGTTAGAAGATCTGGACTTTTGTCTCTTTAGCCCTCAAAACCTCGTCCCCAGAAGGCGGGAGGGCGCTACAGGCGGCTCCCGGGGACATGGGGGACACAGGGGAGGGGGCAGGAACTGCGGGAAAGACAGGAATTACCTCGGAAATAGCGGGGGACAACGCGAGTTCGGCGCGCGGGGCCGTGGGATTAGGCGGGACACAGCTGATCGCGGCGGTGACCGGGACACGCGAAAGGGCGGCGGCGGCACCGCCTCTAGCCCCGAGCACGGTGGGGGATGGCCCGAACCGCGGGGAGCGGGGCGGCGGGCGGGGAAACCCCAGCCCCGAGCGTAGTGGCGAGCGGGGCGGCCCAGGCCCCGAGCGTAGCGGCGAGCGGGCCCATCCAGGCACGGCCCGCGGGCACGGCAGGAACTCCGTGGGGGACCACGAAACCCGGAAGTAGCGAATAACGCATGCGCAGTGCGCCCCAAACGTAGTGGGCATGTGCGGGGGATCCTAAACCCGGAAGTGTCAGTGACGGGAACCGGGGACCCAAATACAGAAGGACGTCGTATGGGGCGCGGCAGAAAACAGAAAGTTAGCTCAGATGAGAGCGACTCGAGCTCGGAAGGGCAGGGATTTAGCGACAGTGAGAGCGATTATGATAGGAGAGGAAGCATGTCCAGGGGCGGGGCAGCGTCCGCTCGGACAGAGAGGAGGCGCGGCCGGGACAGGAGTGGCCGCGCCCCCGGGGCTCTGTGGGCAGAGACGGGGCGGGCCCGGGCAAGGGGTGTCTCCCTGGAGCCAGACTTGGTAGAGACTCAGTTGCCGTGGCAACAACAACAACAAAGTAAACAGTCCCAAACGGAGACAACAGCGCCGTCTAGTGGCGGAACCCTAACATCACGGGACTTTCCCCCGGTTTCTTATAAGAAATCGAGTTTTAAAAAGAAAATACAGGAAACTCCTGAGGAGCAACGGGGTGACACATCATATATTACAGCGTCGGAGGGAATTCCGGCATGGACAACAGGTGCTAGCGAGAGCCAAGGCTCCATGGTCGTGATACCAAAAGGTGTTTTTGAGGCTTTTTTACAGCAGCTGCGAACAGCTTTGGAATTTCGTCCAAAGGGAAAGGCAGATTTCCTACAAGCACTTCAGGTGACTCCTGAGTCGCAGATGCTCATGCCTCAGCTAGGACTAAGAACAACACAGCAAAGAGTACAGGTACCAGCAGTGCCAGTGGATCCAAGGATAAATGAAGCCTCAACATGGACACAAACACAACAGATGATTCCTCTTTACTGACCAATTTCTATGCAAGCACAACCATCTGCAGCACAGCCATCATTAACAGATTGGGCAAATATAAGGATGAATTTACTTGGAGATAGAGAATGTCCTGCGATTGTACTGGTGACATTCTGATGCCCGTCACTTATGATGCTCAAGGACAGAATCCAAGGTGGGAAAGGCTGAGTCATGAAGTAGTTAAAGATCTAATTAAGGCAATCAGAGATAATGGACTGGGACCTTCATATTTCAAACAGCTTTTAAAAGGTGCTTTTAATATATACGATTTAACTCCATATGATCTCAGATCTCTTGTGTCACTGATTCTCACAGACATACAGGCCCTTGTCTGGGATAGAAGATGGAGAAGAGCTCTGCAAGAACTAAGAACAAGGTACCAAGGGGGACCACGTGCAGCTCTCACCTTGGCACAATTAGCAGGTGATCCTCCAAACGAGGATCCAGCACAACAGGCGAGACTTCCAAGAGAAGTGCTAACAGACGTCAAAGAGGCTGCACCAAGGCAATTCTGCAAACTGCACCGGCAGGCATGCAGGACACAATTTATACAGACATCAGACAGGGTGCTTCTGAACCTTTCTCCTCATTCACAGACAGACTCACACAGGCTGTGGACAGGCAAGTCACCAATGAAGCAGCCAAACCACATTTGTTAAAGAGTCTTGCCTTTGAGAACGCCAATCAAGAATGCAAAAGAATTATCAGTGCAATTCCTGGTCAGCCTTCTTTAGCAGAAATGGTTCAAGCCTGCAATAAGGTAGGCACTCCACAGCATATAGCTTCAGTAGTGAAGGAAGAAATGGAGAGACTGCTTCGAGCATAAAATGAACACTTTGAAAAGGTTCTTGTGAATTTGAAAAAGAAAAATAATTCCCCTGAAGGACAGTGCTACAATTGTGGGAGTTTTGGACATTTCAAAAATAATTGTCCTCAGCTTGCAAATCTATGCTTTGCAGATTTATTATCAGTATTTCAGCTTTCCCTTCAAAAGTAATTGCAATGGATTTCTAGTCTACACTTTTCAAAATATCAATGAAATTTTTCATGAACACAAATTAGGACCACTTCTAGGATCATAATTTGAATTGTAAAATTTAATCCGAATCAAAATTTCCTTTATATATACTGGTAAAAACAGTATTTCTCTATCAGCTTGGTTTTTAAAGCTCAAATTTGGTTTCAGTATTTAATTTGAAAACCATTGTATTAAGAGTATAAATTCTGCTTTATTGTCTAACTTGAATTCTTTCAACATTCCAAGTAAGTTTTAGAAAGCCTCCAAACATGCCCTTGAATCAAATGTGTGAAGATATTCAATTAAGTTGTGAATTTAATGTTTCTTTGTTTTTCTTTTATTAATTATCTGTCTTATTTTAACAGGTCTCCTGTGACCTGATTCTGTGCTGTCTCATGATTTTAGGTATTTTTCAGAATTTCAAGAAAATTATCTGAGTTTCTAGTCTTGTGGTCTTCCCGAGTTATTATCACAGAAGCACTTCAGC